>JALMQS010000528.1:0-76678 GCA_024734495.1 Forficula auricularia | reverse complement strand
ACGATCAAGAAAAATTGAAATCAAAACAAACTAATCAATGTTTGGGAACTATTTCTAATAACAACCACACAGGCCAAAAGCCTTACGTCTGTGAACAATGCGAGAAGGGTTTCTCAGATAAGAGTAAACTCAAGAGCCATTTACTTATTCATACAGCTGACAAGCCTTTCGTATGTGAACTCTGCCAGAAGGGTTTCTCTCGAAAAGGTGATCTCAAAAAGCATTTACTTATTCATACAGGCGAAAAGTCTTTCGTATGTGATCACTGCGAGAAGGGTTTTTCACAAATGAGTTATCTCAAAAAGCATTTATTTCGTCATACAGCCGAAAAGCCTTTCGTCTGTGATCACTGCGAGAAGGGTTTTCTAGAAAAGAGTAGTCTCAAAATCCATTTACTTCGTCATACAGGAGAAAAGCCTTTCGTCTGTGATCACTGCGAGAAGGGTTTCTCAAAGAAGTCCAATCTCACAAGGCATTTACTTATTCATACAGGCCTAAAACCTTTCGTCTGTGATCACTGTGATAAGCATTTCTCAGAAAAGAGTAGTCTCAAAACGCATTTGAAACTTTACTGCAAGAAAATTGACTCTATTACTTCTATTTTAAATACTTTAAAAATTAATTTCAAAGGAACTATATTAAATTCATTCATAAAAACAACTATTTTTCAAATTTTCAATTGACAAAAGGGATAATTTCTTCCAATACGTTTTGAATTTTTTATAAAGAATTGTATTTATTTCTATATAAAATTATACCTAGTCTTCTTTAGTCTAATATAAAAATATTTTACATGATATTATAACTATAAATTAAATAACTTGAGAATGTTTCCATTTTTCCAAAAAAGTTATTTGAACTTGGATTAAAAAACCAATGTTAAAATATTTATGTACTAGAATAAAAGACAATGTTTATTTTTCTCGGATTATATTCTTAAATTAGATTAAAAGAAAATGTATGTTTAATTTGTCATTATTGTTACGTAACAATTAACGATTGTTTAGTTTAATTTAAAATTCCGAATCATTGTTAATTTTTGTTAAAGGAGGGAGAGGGGGTTCGGAAACCTCGTGATCCTTTATCATTACGTCGATATAATTGATATATAATGATGATAATTCAACAATTTTTTTATAGATAAAATAGTAATATAAAAAAAAAGATAAGACCACATAAAATTTATGCAATTTTTGAAATAAATTTAAAAATTGAGTAAAATGTACAATTTTTGCGATTAGAAATTTTTGCATAGTTAAGTAATATTGTATAAATTTAATACTAAGTAAGGAATTTAATTGATTATAATATTATCGATATCTCAGTCATGAGATTTAGTCAATGGCCATTACGAAGCAAGTTATCTCTATCCAAAACGCATAGGGGTGCAAAAGTTCACTTTTTCCGAGGGGTGAACCGTGACCTAATATCGTGTACACCTACTTCCACTTTCATTTCCAAGTAGAAGACAATAGATGAATGGGCATTATCTAATTAATTCCAAAATAATTCCAAAGTGTACACCTAATTCCAATCGCGGTTCACCCCTCGACTTTTTCTTCAAGATATACATTTTATAATTATCAAAATTTCAATCTGAATTTATTGTTATTTTCATTTTAAACAATGGAAATAGAATTTAAATAATAATATATTTGTTTAACCGGAAGTTGGGCCCCCCTAAAAAACAAAAAATGGTGGAAATAGAACCAAACTTTTTTGTGACCTCATCAGTATAAATTATTATCTAGTTTTTATTCTGAAAAACAATTTTCCTTATTCGTTAATTTATCTCGAAATTATCCTCCTTTTTCTAATACTTTAATCAAAAATTAAATAGATAATAAACTGAAATTAAATAATACAATGAATGAAAATACTGAATTTTCATTTATTGATATAATAATTAAACAACCCTTTTATGAATAAAATGTTATTTAATTTAATTTTTTGCGAGAATGAATTTTAACATAAGTTAGCAACGAAACGTTGGAAAACCTCACGTCGTGACGTCACAATTTAAGAGGTTTTTTTTTTTTTTTTTTTGGCTTTTTCGGTCTTTCTAGCCATAAGCCATTTACGATACTAATTATTTTATTTAAATTTGTCTCTATCTCGGGGGTCAGATTTTAGCCGGATGCCTCGAGTCGGATTCGAACTCGGGCCTTCTTGGTTAGCTGGCCGACATCTCTACTGCCTAGCCTACCGGACCCCCCATTTAAGAGGTTTGAATTAATAAAAAATTATTTTCCCTATTGTCGCAAGTTTATAAATATTTAATTCAATTGTAAGAAATTAATTTTTTTAAAAATGATATATTGAGGATATATATAAAAATGTATATATATATTTAAATAGCTATATAATTATAACAATGAAATCTTTATTTATATTTATTTTAGTTAGTATTAAGAATTTCGAAAAATGTTGATCATCGTCTCCTGTGGAAAAATTAATCAGGTATTGATTTTATTTTATTAAAAATGTAATTAATTGATTAAAATGAAAAAGGTAACGTTGGCGTGCATATGGATTTTTAAAATTGATTTCTTTGTTAAATATTTCGTATTCTTTTTTTCTATATAATATAATTTTCGGTTGAAAATAGAATTGAAATGAAATGACCCATTCTCGTTAATAGGTCGATATTTGTGCCGACTTGGAACTGGTTCTAATTTTCTTACATAACCCAAGTCGGCTGGCTGCGTAACCCTTGCACACGCCGCAATGGCCTTCAAAGCTTTTCACGTGATTATTATATTATAATTCAATTAGGTAAAAAGATAGATTAATTTTTAAGCAAGTGTGGGTGATGCTGCTTGGGTTTGCTTATTGATCGAAACAGGATCGGCCATTTTTTTATAAAAAAAAAAAAAAAAACCGGGTCATTCATTTGGAGAGCAAATTTGAACTTGGAGAGGAAAAACAAAGGGAGAAGGGGATAAAAAGCAAAAGAAACATACCCTTGTATTGTTTGTCGGCTGCGATTTGTTTGGAGATGTGTTGTACTTGCAAGAGCAATTTGACACGTTCAATGGGGGCTACGGCTGTCTTGGAGATGGCAGCCGAAACTCCACCGGCAATGAAATCTTTGGCGAACGAGACGGGGTCCGTGAGAGTCATGGTTGGTTAGTTGGGTCTCGAAACGATTTGATTCGAAAGCAAAATGGATGGGTGAGGTGTGAGTGTCTCGTGTGGAGCTGAAGAGACCAGCCGAAGTAATGCACAGGTCCTGATGAGGGTGGACGCCAAAAGACCGAGATCGCAGACCGGACCTGGTTGCCTTGTTACCCGGACACCCCCTCCTCGACGCCCCGCCAGCCAATCAGAGAACGCCACGTCAGAGGGCGACCCCAGCGCTCCAAGCGGACCAACACCACGCTCTGCAGAAAGACCTTTATTATTTAATCATCCTTTAAAACAAATCTAATAATAAGACATTTTCAAGTTACCAAATAAAAAATTTCCAATTTATTATACAATCAAACACATTTTCAATACTATTTTAGTTAATATCATTAGACAAAAAATTTTTACCGCCAATTTGAAAAATCCCTCAAAAATTATTTTGTAAGTATATATTTTGTTATATTGAGTCAATTGACACATTTATGGCTATATGAAGTGAAAATAAAAAAAAAAATTGGGCAAAAAAAAGGGTAGAACGGACAGGTGGATTAGGTTTACACCTTTACTCCAATAATAAGCTCTAGAATCTTCAATCCTTCAACACCTAACTTCTTTACAAATACCTTCCATTCAAACCCAACAATGAAACATTTCTAAAGTCCTATTATTCTAAGTTTTTTTTTGAATACAAGATCCGGGTAGTTATTGCACCTTGTACCTTCTTCCATCTTAATAATTAAACAAAAGAAAATACTTTTAATTTAAACTCAACCATTATTTACAGGGACCTAGGATTTTTTCCGGTGGGGGGGGTCTAAAATTTGAAAATTATTTGTAAATATTTATTATTTATCTAATTACCTATTTATAATATAATATATTTCACTTAAACTTGAAAAAGTAGTCAAGTATATATTTATCAATTTATCCTATTTACTTATGGAGAATATTGAAATAGGTATAGATATTGAGTAAAAAAATATTTAAAATATCAATTGGAATTTATTATTTATTATTTATTATTTGTTTATAATTTATATTTATATATTTTGGAAAAACAAAAAAGAGTTATATATAATACATTTTTGTGTTCCAATTGATTCCTGGATGGGTTACAACCAATGTTTCTAAACATGTTTTGGGGTCCAATAAGACTTGATAAGTCAACGGCCTTAGCATGTTAAAACTTTGAAAAATATAACATTTCAATATCATGAATATTTTTCAAGGTAATTTACTTTAAATATATTAGACGCTATTTTTTCATCACTCATCATAGTAAAATTATGTAACAAAGTGATATAATAGTAGTTAAGTAAATGAAAACAATCGTACAATTTCACCTAATTTATGATTATGAAAATCTTCTTGTGACCTTAGTAAATTTTTTGGTAAAAATTTCATGCTACTTGGATTAGTAAGGATTCATAAATTAAAAAAACAATAAATACTACTATTAGATAGCAGTACTATGATGTTTTTATTATTTATTATTTGATCTTAAATGAGGCAAATAAAACCGTGAGAACAGTTATATGTTCTCGTAAGGAGAAAAAAGACTCTTAAGAAAACAAAATCTTCTATGTCCTTATCAATATTTTTATTTTAAACTGGGAGACAGTTTCGGCCGACACTCTCAAGCCATCATCAGTCCTCAGTTTTTCAATAGTACATTGGTAACATTAATTTTACATTTTCTCTGCAATTCAACAAAATTCCAACACCTGTTGTTATAGATGAGAGTAACAAACCCTTTTGGAAAAAATAATTTTCCTCCTTGCAATTCTTGATTACCAATAACACACTTATCTCTGTTCTTATTATAGCACAATATTTTTTTTTTTTTAAATACAATTGTAACATTCAATTATTTACATTCACATAATTCTCCCGTATTAAGTTTTAGGACAAATTATAATTTTTTATTCTTTGATCAATACAATTTCTTTCTATATAAAACTTTTCAATTTTTAATATAAAAATAGTGTAATGTGTAGTGTAAAATAAAATAAAAATATTGATAAGGACATAGAAGATTTTGTTTTCTGAAGAGTCTTTTTTCTCCGTACGAGAACATATAACTGTTCTCACGGTTTTATTTGCCTCATTTAAGATCAAATAATAAATAAATACTACTTTTATATAAGATTCAGGTCCATTCTTAAATTATTATATATACCTACCTACAATATTCTAATTGTTTCAAAGAATTATTTTTTTATTATTATTTAATTCTAATGAATATTAATAAACAAATAAAGATAAACAATGGAGGTTGTCCTCTGCTTGATGCAAAAAACAATTAAATGTATATGTTGCAGTAAAATCCCGTTTTTAGTAAGAATGGATTCTTACTAGTTAAAACGCGTTTCACTGAGTACCTTTGTGGCAACTAGAGTTTACTGATGTTGGTTGAGTTTGATTCTCTGCCTCATTTTGAAAATAAACACCCAAAATGAGGCGGAAGGTCAAAATGAATATTCTACACCTTTGAACCAAACTCAACCAACATCGGTAAACTCTAGTTCACTTGCGTTTCTCAACCTTTTTGGCCCGCGGACCAGTAAAATTTGTAAAAAATTCGTGGACCTGTGATATTTTTTTAATAACAAAATTTTACTCGGTATTAGAGAACTACTACATAAGTTAATTGTAACATTTTTATTATCATTTACTTACAATAATATTTAAATGTAAAGATATTAATTATATAAATATGCGGACTAGTAAAATTTCTCCGCAGACTCAGAGGTTGAGAATAGCTGCTCTAGTTGCCACCAAAGGTATTCAGTAAAACGCGTTTTTACTAAAACGGGTTTTTACTGCAAACATATACAAATACCAGCTATCAAATATATAATGTTTATTTGCATCAAGTAAAGGACACGTTTGGTGATTTCCACTTGAAAAGAAAAATATGATTGGTTGAAATTATGGTAAACGGACTTTTAGATTCCTAAAAAATTTATTTAAAATATAAAAAACATCTTTGGACATATTATAATTACCAGATTATTTTCATTTTCAAGAGTATTTGTAAATATAATAATACAATTGTAAGGTTGTGTTTACATTATTATATTAAAGATAAAGAGATAAATATTTTATTTAATATGGATTTACTAAGAGTTAAGGATACTGGATCACTTATTTCACATTAAAAAATATTTATTTACTCTTATCTTTATTAAAGATGTTTCACCTTGCACCAACACCACAATCTCTACTGATTATTTATTATTATATTAGTCAAATGGCTTCTCTAAAGCTTATCTTATGAGAAATATATTGTGCAGGTTTGATATTTTTTGAATTTTAAATAATAAATAACTTATTGAAAATTAAAATGGATTTAGGACTTTTTTTAATAATATTTGATGCAAGAAGATGCAACCTGAGTAGGCCGCACCTCTTGTGAAGAATAGATATTTTAAGGTTTGGATCTTTGGTAAGATCCATTTGTTTTGCTGTTCAAGAGATTCTGAGTGCTTTTCTATAACAAATCGAACAATGTGAATGCCTATAAATATTTACTTCCAAAAAATCATTTGTAAGTTATAATGACGAATATTGTATTGTAAACTCCTCCTATTTAGATTCAATCAATTTACTGATGTTAGTTAAGTTTGGTCCTAAGGTCTAGAATCTTCATTTTTGACTTTGCGCCTCATTTTGAAAACAAACACCCAAAATGAGGCGGAAGGTCAAAAATGAAGATTCTACCAAACTCACCAAAATCAGTAACCTCTAGTTGCCACAAAGGGAAAACGCGTTTTAACTAGTAAGAATCCGTTCTTACTAAAACGGGGTTTTACTGCAATATATTTAATTGTTTAATTGCATCAAGCAGAGGACAACCTCAGTGTTTTCTCTTTAAGAATCAACAACTCTGCTACTCTCGGCAAAACAAAATCTTTTCATTTTAATAAACAAGACTATTATGATAAGAAGTATTATAACTTTCTAAAAATACCAAAAATCAAATGAATTTTTGTAAAAAAATCTAAACTAAACATGACAGTTAATAAATGGCGGCATTTATTTAATTGTCCGTAATTTTTTAAAACATTATTATATGGACCTTTTCATCTATCATCAGGTAAAATGTTTTTAAATTTTTTCGAAAAAGTTCAGATTTTTTTTATGAATAATATTTTAAATATTTTTGAAAGGATATCATACCATACTTGTTTATTGATATCGATTAGAAATTAAATCCTCCTAAAAATGAAATATTGTGGATATATTTACAATAGGGATTTTGAAGGCCGTGGTATATAACAACCAGCAAAGTGATCCATTTGGCACGGTATCTCTTGTACTCAATAGTATTTGTATTAGTAGGTATTGCTCTAGTGGCGAGTTATTTTTACCAGACAGTTTTTTCCTCTTCTTACGTCATAGGAATTGGGTACTAGAAGGATCACTCATGATTAGATGTCGGCAATCAAATTAAGTAATTTCACATCTCGATATATATTATTAGGTTAGAGGGAGCTCATTTTTACCCCGGGGATTTTCTTCAATTAACCCTTTAAATTTATATTAAAATTAAAATAATATATATATAACAGTTTTAAAAGTGAAATAAATACATATATGTGATTACGAGCTTTTCGTGCGTGCCTTCGGCACGCCCTCGAAGCTCGGCCCTTCGAGCTGAGTGCCCTGGCGGGCGGCATCTCGGTCCAAAAATTTTATTCCTCTTAAAAAACCACACTCCAAATGTATACATTTTACAAAGATAATAATCTTTATTAGCTATTGTAGTTATACATCATATAATACAACTTTTAAAATGCTCCAAACATTGTTTTGCTTGGTGTGCCTGTTGCCTTTTGGTATATTTCTCATTGCTTTATTCTGGGTTTTTTGTAGCCCGTCAAAATCCGTTTTACATACGGAACTATCGGGCAGTACATGCAATGTGGCGATGTTATTGTTCTGTAGACAAGGGAAGCTGTATAGGCCGGGATGTGTTTTCTTATTCTGTTGAGACATAATACCTACCATAGGTATTTTCTTTTCTTTACCTGTTCCACTTTTTCATTTTTTATTAATATGTCCTATTATATTGAAACTGTTAATGTGAAGAATTATATTACTTGTACCTAAAATTGTAAATTAATATGTCAAACTATATGTAAAAATATAAAGGTAAAACTATAAATGTAAAAAAAAAATAGCCGAGAAGGCTAATAATAAAGATCAATCAATCAAACATGTAAACTCCCGAAAATACATAGTCTCTTAAAAGTTTCGCCTCATTTTCGTCCTGACACAGCTACAGAAATGAGAATCTAGATATAAATCTGGGAGTATTTCTTATTTCTATAATCTACAGCATTGTGATATTTTTTGTGTGGAAATATGTAGATTTATTTAAATAAATGGGATCGTGTGAGGAGGAGAATTATATTATATCATTTTTTTTAAATTTGGGATCGATAATCGATATAAGGCTCCAAATATTTCAAAGAGATCAGGTGTTGTTTGTATGACAGGCTGCTCCAGTATTGCCATGAGAAACTCAGGCGTGCGCTCTTTCTGTGCTGCAAAGAAAAGCAAATTGAATATTTAATTTTTGAGTGGTGAGGGGGCGGGGAGGAGGAATAATTATCAATATATTTAATGTTTCTTAAGTAAATATGGCTATTATTGATTTTAAGTCGATTCCTCCATGTCTTCAGCAATGATTACCAATAATAACCGAAACGTCAAAAATCCAATGTAGAATGGCTATTCCTCGAGTATTAGATAAGAATCGATCACTATTTTTGAATTTAATCAACATGGACTGCAAATATCAAGTGATATCTGATTAATAATAAAGAATCATATTAAAATTTCACATGACTTTGGATAAAGTTTATCAACGATCCTTTGCAGTTTATTTTTTTAATAAAACGGGAAAATTACTCAAAAAGAAGCCTAACTAGAAATAATCATTTAGTTTGGTAAAAAGTATTTAACTACAAAATACGTAATTGTAATTACTTTAATCAGTAATAATCAGAAATGTTTCACCTTGAACCAATATCCTTAAAAAGTTAAAGATTCAATAAACTATCCTAAAATTTTAATTTTTTGTCACCGAACGGTTTGATCTTGAAAGTTGAAACTTGTCACACACATCAGTAGCAAAGTTAATTATTAAAAATTTTTGTACCAGATTTTTCAGCCCATTATCTCTAACCATTTAACGATTTGATTTTTTCTGCATTTTTAAACCGTAAATTCTGAAGTTAACAAAATCTAAATAAAATCTAATTGGTTTTTAAAATTACATGAAAAGTATAATGGAAGGCTATATTAATTAGTTCAGCTAGAATGCGTCTCTGTTTGCCTGGCAGTCAGACCAATATAGCTTGTCAACTAAATGAGATATAGACTTGAAATTAAATAAATAAATAAATAAATCTTTATTTCTCGACCTGCTTAGAGGCACAAGTCCTCGGTGGCTAGGTTCTCCAAACATCAATACAATCTAGCTACAATACATTAATAAACATCAATACAAATTAATTACAACAATTTAACAAATAATAAACAAGTAAAAAAAAAAAGAAAAAGAAAAAATAGAAATGTATGCTCATTAACAAATAACATGACCATAGATTTCCATCAAAAGACAAAAAGTAATTTAAAAATTCCGCGCAAAAACCCGATACCAGGAGCAAGCGACGCATTAGCCATCCCGGCATTTGCCATAAGTTGTTAATGAAACCTGGTCAAAACCTTAACAAGGATGGTATGACCTCTCTCTACCTCACTTAATCTCTGCTTGTGAGAACTAAAATTTTTTGCACAACTCTAGGACATTAGGACTTGACAAAATTTATAATTGATTTAATCATAGGGGGCAGAGGACTATAATCCCAAGTAGTAACAGACAGTTGTTTGTTCCACAAATCAATGCCAGATCCTACAAATGAATGTAAACCAATATTTTTCAAGAATCTTGGCTTACGAATCTTTTTTCTATGATCAATTTCTATTTTATATGTAATAGTTTTTCCAGAAATCAAAAATTGAATTAAAATTTTAATTTTATGATTATTTTGAGAAGGGTCGAATATTTTGCTGGGTCAAACATAAAGAAAAAATATATTTTTTATCAAGGAGTATAATTTAACATTGTAAAGATCTCTTAAAGAAGAATTAAACTTAATTTTTTTTAATTTATTCTGCTTTAAAATAACGATAGTAGAGTCTTTTACTATATCCATTTTTAGGTAGGTTTTTTTATATCTGACAGTATTTATAAATAGTTTAACTTAAATTATGAAAAAAATTCCACAAATTCCCTCATTCTTTCCTTATTATCAATGCCAAATATGAACTAATTTGATATCTCATGTATTTTCGAAGTTATAAAAGGTAAACTCGCACTTGGCGCATTTATTTGTTTTTGAAAATATACACAAACATTTTGGCATCAGATAAAGAATTTTCCGCGACTTTCACTTCTTGAGTTATCTCGTGGGTATTGGAATTCAGACACGAATAAACATAATAAGTGAGTCAGAAGAAATAAAAATCACCTATATTAATGTTACTTGCGTCATGAATGAAAATCAAAAGTGTAAGTCACCCACTCAAGTAATAAATCTACGATTTTACTTCCGAGATTTATGAAACGGGCGGGTACTTTGAACTCATCTTGGCGTTCTTTATGGATTGGCGTCGATCCGTGAAAAAATTTAACGAACAGATAATAAAATAATATTTGTGGCTTTGTTTAACTAAGCAAAACTGAAACAAGTTGTTTTCCAGCATTCACAAAATTATATGACGGATTCAAGAATATTTTCCTCGAGATATAAAGATAAGGAGAGACGAATTTATGGATTTCTAATCCATTCGTAGAATATATTTTCACAGGATTAAATTTAACAAACAGAGAAAAAGACTGACTATCTTTTGTAATAAGTTCTGATTTAATATTTAATATTATTTAATAATATTTCTGGAAGAAACAAACCTATAGGTTTAAAAACAAAAAGAAGAAGAAGAAATTTAACAATCGGAGAAGAGGGCTGACTATCTTTTGAAATAAATTCTGATTTAAAATTAAAAGTGACCTTTTACAACAAAAATTTAAACGAATTTTGGAATTTTATGATAAAAAATAATTTTTATAAAAAAAAATAAATAAATAAAATAAAACAGACTTCAAAAAATTAAATCCAACAAATACTATATAGATTAGTCCAGATTAATTTGCCGCAACGCTGACGTAATGCCGCCGACAGGAGCGCCGTCGGCATATTTGCGGCAAATTTGAAATATAATCGTAATTTGGACTCGAATTTTGAAATGAAACACTCCAATTGATTTTAAATTAAGAAACATTAAATATATTGATAATTATTCCTCCTCCCCGCCCCCCTCACCACTCAAAAATTAAATATTCAATTTGCTTTTCTTTGCGCACAGAAAGAGCGCACGCCCGAGTTTCTCATGGCAATACTGGAGCAGCCTGTCATACAAACAACACCTGATCTCTTTGAAATATTTGGAGCCTTATATCGATTATCGATCCCAAATGTAAAAAAAATGATATAATATAATTCTCCTCCTCACACGATCCCATTTATTTAAATAAATCTACATATTTCCACACAAAAAATATCACAATGCTGTAGATTATAGAAATAAGAAATACTCCAGATTTATATCTAGATTCTCATTTCTGTAGCTGTGTCAGGACGAAAATGAGGCGAAACTTTTAAGAGAGTATGTATTTTCGGGAGTTTACAGGTATACATTTGGAGTGTGGTTTTTTAAGAGGAATAACATTTTTGGACCGAGACGCCACCCGCCAGGGCACCAGTCCGGAGGGCCGAGCTTCGAGGACGTGCCGAAGGCGCGCACGAAAAGCTCGTAAAATAATAATAACTTAAAAAATAAAATAAAATACACTAAAAGGTATAACATAATTATTTTATTTAGTTACAACTAAACGACGAAATATTAACATGAAATTACTTTTTGAAGTCGGTGCCTCCTTCCACCCCTAAGCCCGGTAGGTAGGACTGGGGACTTTTTGTATTTTTACCTCCTAACTACCCCAACATTCCATAAGAAAAAAATTCTACCCTCTTCAATGTTTTCTATACCCCCTTTTTGAGCGTTCGTTGACTGGACTATAAATAAACGCTTTTGTGATTGTTTTTCAAAGAGCTGTGTAATGTGTATTCATTTATTTACAATGTAAATATGTAACAATCAAGAATTTATTTTATAATTTATTATTTCACTTAAGAAAATACAATTATATATTGTTTAGTAATTAAATAATAATTATGTAATGTCAACTACATAATTAAAATGTTAGATCATTTTATTAGATCACCTTGTCTCAGATCTAATGTAACATTTCACCCCTATATAAGTTGAGCTAGATGACTCTTATGCAGAATTTTTGAAACTATATTCCCTTTGAAAGGGCGGATATAATATAGTGTCTGTATGTTAGAGTTTCTAAGAGTTCCGTTAAAGCTGATTTTATTTGTTTATGTATTTTTTTCGATTATTTAACTTTAAAATGACGGCGCGAGAGGGCCACAAAATGACCATTTTTAGATGATTTTTGTACTTGTCCACGTTCAGAAGTGTTCCACAAATTCTTTCATTCTCTCCTTATTAACGATAAATAAAAATACATTTTTTATCTCTAATATTTTGGAAGATATGAGATACGGAACCCTCGTCAAGTGAGACTGACTCGCTCATGGTCAGCTTATTTAATTCAATTCTATACCAATTCTCTATTAAATAAATAAATAAACAAATAAATCTTTATTACTCGACCTGCTTAGAGGCACAAGTCCTCAGTGGCTAGGTCAACAAAACATCAATACAAATTAACTACAGAAATTAATAAACATAAATACAAATCAATTAAAAGAAATTAACAATTAACAAACAAGAAAAAGAAAAAAATAGAAATGTATGCTCATTTACAAATAACATGATCATAGATTTCCATCAAAAGACAAAACGTAATTTAAATAATTCCGCGCAAAAACCCGATATCAGGAGCAAACGACGCATTAGCCATCCCGACATTTGCCATAAGTTGTTAAGGAAACCTGGTCAAAACCTTAACAAGGATGGTAGGACCTCTCTCTACTTGAAACCCCTCTTTACCTCTCTATCTATTGAAATAATTATTTTAATAAAAGCTATATGTTAAATCCCAAAAATGAAAAATAATTAATTTTCGATATTAATTTAATTAAAACTTAAAGAATTTATATTAAGATTGTTTTTATTTTTTATTTTTATTTTTATATTTTTTTTTGCTTTTAGGCCTTTCTAGCGATAAGCCAATTTACGATACTAATTTTTTTTTAAATTTGTCTCTACCCCGGGGTCCACTTGGTTATAAATAAACAAAGAATGTATATTTATAATTAAAAACAATAATTTTGTTTTTAATTAAATTATTTTCAATAAAATTAACAACTTTTCATAGATATAGTATATCGTAGAATTCAAACTATCTTATAAGTAATAAGTTATAAGGGAAAGAGGGAGTGGCATTGTGCCATCTGAATACGTTTAATCCTTACCCTGTTTGGGTCAGATGCTGTATCTAAAATGCGATTTAATTTATGAGCTAAATGCAGAAGAAAACAAAACTTAGAGCACAGCGTTTCACGAACTTTTAAATATATAACAAAAAAATCATTTTACTAATAACCCTACACATATCTGGGATTTCTAGGCGCATCACATAGGAATGTCACCGGACACATTCTTTGAGAACCATGGACTTAGAGGGAAATTATTTACGCTTCTTCTTTTTTTTAATCAATTCCCTGATGTAGCACCTATATGTAGAAAACGAGGGTAGAAACGAAAGTGTCATGTTCACCCTTGAGGGTCTCTTGACGGACTAAAGATAGGAACTTTCGAAAATAGGGAGAAGTAAGAAAGTTCCAGCTTCTAGACATCATGGTGATAAGATCATGTATATTACCAAATCAATAACTCTATAATAAATAAATAACTCCATCTAGCACAATCCGATATGAGTTATCGTATACGTAATGAATATATATTATCATAACAAAACTTTATAATTTCAATAAAATATTTTAAGAATTTTTTTTAAGTCTGGCTTCTAATATTAGATGATTTTAATTACATATCAGAATTGTTAAAATATATTTAGTGTGAACGCTGATTGAAAAGTACTACTCATTTTTGGATAAAAAAATACTTGTAGGTTTCACATTAGATATAAAATAAAACGATTTATTGGGAGACTTAATCTCGATATATATTGAGTGGCTAACCATCTTCAGGAGCAACAAGTAACTTTCAGCTAGTTAGTTAGAGTTACTTTCCAGCTAGTTAGTTAGAGCTACTTCTGTTGCTCCTGAAGATGGGTTAGCCACCTGAAATATATATATCGAGATTAAAGTCTCTCCAAAAATAAATTCGTTTTATTTTATATCTTAATGTGAAACCTACCAAGTATTACATCAGTAATTTAAAAAAATGTTTCACCAAGTACCAACACCAAACTTCCTCAAAACTACTAATACTACTCCATCTAGAGATACAAAAATAGCCCCCATTTTGAAGTCCCTAGAATTGCCACAAAACAAGTTTTTTTTCTTTTAAATGGTCAGCACAAATTAGTCTTGAACTAACATGGGATTAACTCCACAGAAAAAGAATAAACATTCCTCATATCTGAAAATACTCTTTATTTAAACTTCCCAAAATCTAGCCTCATTTCAAGATTAAACTCAAAATCAATAAGAACAACAAAACCAAAAGAGCTGATCCATCACAGCACAAAAGGCTCAGAATGACTTTATTGGCTAAAGACAACAGAGCAATAGAGAATGAAACTACCAGAGAAGATTGACACAAATAAACAAACAATGGCATTTCAAAAAAAATTCAAAATACTTACCATCAACATAAGTGAAGGTACAAATTCAGCCATAAAAACATATATCAGCATAGTCAAGGAAAACTATATCATCAAAGGATCATACAAAGGTCTGAGGACTCAGATTTAAATACACATCTCTACAATTTATAAAGACTGAGTTAGAAAATTGCAGCATAACCAAGTCCAAAGAAGTCCAGGTTGTATCACACCATCTTTGACGGACCTACAAAAAAAGGAGGGGTTGAAGCATCCGGCATCAACGTAGGTATCAAGACCTAATATCAAAATAACCTACTCCATTCTACTCTGAAACAATGTGATATGACTGATTCAATAAACTGCAAACAATCCAATATAATCAAAGACTTCATATCTGTTCCATGAGATTGCATTCAACTCTGATACGTCACAGTTGAAACAAATCAAAGAAATTAACTTTTGTGAGTTGAATCTCTGAGATCCATTGATTGGGTCCTGGGATTAGACTGAAAAAGCTGAAAGCCCATTAGAAAAGCAAGAGAAGAATCAGTCTGATGCCCTGAACCTATCCATAAAATGCCCACTTTAATCTATTGGTGTACAGTCATACAATCAAACAGTGCTCTTTGAAATATCCCAAAAACGGAAGAAACCATTTGTTTGCAAATTTGAGCTGAAAACAGGATTGCCCCAAAAGGTCGACATAGAACAAAATGAGCTGAGAATAACTGCTTCATCAAATGACTGGTATATTTGTTGCTATCAAATTTGTAGATCGAGCTATTCAAAACTAGTGTTAATATCAGAATCCACTTACAGAGAGCGGATTGATTAGAGCCAGATTGATTAGATTTTAAAAGACAAGACCCAAAATGGGTGGAAGGATTAAAAATTAAAAATTCATAAACCCTTTGAGCAAACTCAACCAAATTTTGTATACATAATCATTGACCGTAAAGCTTCAAAATGAAAACTAATTCTCAAATGGGGTCAAAAATGAAAATCCAATATTTACCAAATCAAATCCAAATTTTAAGTACATAATCAGTGTGCACACCTGAAGTTTAAAATTAAAACCAACTCTACATAGATTATTAATTTTAGTGGCCAGTTGTAGGTAAAGTCATGGAGGTCATACATCAGAACAAGTCATCTTATTTAAAAAAGTGATTTTCAAAATTATATGGCAAATTATCACATTCAAACCATCAACACATTTTAAGTAGGGTATAACTGTTTATTAGTTTACATAAATTGCATAAGAATAAATACAAGTTACTATTCTATATAATTTTCAGAAATAATCCAGTAAAATACATATTTTTTTGGTTTAATCCATGAGATCAATTTCTTCTGGCTTTGTCTGAAAAATGATTATACCTCAGAATCAATTTCTGAACCACTTACTGATATACACAAACAGCCAATTCAGAGGAATAACCAGAAAATTCAATCCATATCTCTGCATGCAAAAATAGCTTTACCCATTTTCAGGGTGGAAAAAATCCTTCACAATTGGGTAATAAATAAAAAAGTAAATACTAAAAACTTCATCCATTTATAATAAAACAAATACAACCAAATTTTTAATTGTATCTATCTCTGTCTTTTTGCTGCTCCCTAAAGGAGTTTTGCCTGTAGTCTTCACCATGGCCCAGTCAGTCCACACCACTGGTGTAGTATATCACTTCAGTCATGAGTAAATGTTTAGATTTCTTTTGATCTCTTCACCTTCTGAATTTTTATTTGTGTACAAAAATTTTTTTATTATTATTTTTGTCTATAAATATTGAAATTTCTAGCAACAAGATCCTGATTAATAACAAGCCAATCCATATCAAATTTAGTAAATAAATTGATTAATTAATAAAACAAACTGTTAATAAACTCGTGATTGTTAACAATAATATTAATTTGTTTAGATTCCGTGTGAAAGCTTAAACTGCAAAAGAGAATAGCCTACTGGAAATTCCCAAACCTCTTAGGGATACATCATATCGAGGTAGGCAAAGCCAGCAATGGCTGGCTGATGGCTCTCTCATCCTGATAAGGATCTGCAAGTGTCCAAAGGAATGAAGGAAGAAACCAAAAAATAGTGAGAAGTGTAAGGTCAGTTAAATGTGACGGATAAGTGTAGTGAGCGTAATTAAAGGGTGAGTCCATCAACATATGTGTGTCCAACACTATCTGAGAATGCCAAATTTGAAGGGCTGAAATCAAGTGGCCAAATGATCCACCAACAGCTATCCAAATGGCTTACTGATACGAAAACACCCCCCTACTATAACACCAATGGTGCCTGTCAGAATCAAAAATACATCTGCATCAATAGCCTAAAGAATCCAGATTAGACCTACCAAGCTATATGTCCCAATCCAGATAGTTTACAGATTTTACAGCAAGTCCAGAGCCACTCATTGATACACGCTGCCCTCTGACATTACAACATCAAAAGACAGAGACAGAGAAAAAGAAAATGGGCAGAGAGAACCCTGCCTGGCAAAATTGGGGAGATCAAACTATAGCATTCCACTAAAACGACAGTGACATCCGAGGGTTGTCTCAACAATTTTGTTAAATATTGAGAACCTGGGCTGCCAAACACACTTGAAGCATGCAATAAAGGCAACTATATTGAGAAACCTACAATATCGTAAAAAGTTTCAATAATGAAGTTTATCCGATAGACTATGTATCCGAGGAATTCTCCACATCAGATCAATGAATCCCAAACAGATTCATGAGGTGAAATTTTTCCAGCAAAGCAGAAAGTATTGAATCTGATAAGAATAATGGTTTACGCTTTACCAAACAATGACCTATAGAATTTCACAAAAATATTTGCAAAACCAAGAGATTGGGACATTTTTGTTTTCCATAGGTAGAGTTAAGTATTTAATCGTTCATGAAAAAGTGTTTTTTTTAAAGATTCAAAAACGGCTGAACATTTTGATGAAAAATGGAGCTGAACCATGTGAAGCCTCGGTTTTATAAAAAGTCTCCCATTGAAAAGGTTACCGAAAAAACTACTTTGATGTTCACTGTTTTGGGAAGTCTGCTGTCTGATTGTCTGAAAATAAGCCCAGCACTAAAGTTTCGTGGATTAGCCAGTCAAAAAACTAGTGAATATCGAAACCAACACAGCGTAGTTTCCAATTCATTGAGATTAAGAGCTGATTAGATTTGGGTCCAGTTAATCGACCCAAAATTAAGTGGGGTGGAGGGGGGTTAAAAGTAAAAATCTCGGCCGTTTGAGCAAACTCCAACCAAATTTTTTGTATACATAATCAGTGGGACTCCAAGTAGTCTCAAAAATGCAAAAACGAACCGCCTAATATGGGGGAGGTCAAAAAATGGAAAATCTCAGGCTTCTTGTACCAACAATTCATCTTGTAGCAGAAGTAATCAGTAAATATTCAGGAGCCTAAAAAACTAACCCCCCTACATGATTATAAATAATTTTGTTAAATATTAAATATAGAAGTGAGTGACCAGGTTGTTATAGTAAAGTCAAGTGGATGGCCACATCAGAACACGCCAGCATTATTTTAATCAGAACTGTTGTGTATAATTTTTATTACAATTCAGAAAGGGTCATATTTACCCTCACTGAATTGAACCTGTATTTTTTGACATTCAAGTTTATTTATATTCCAGGGGTAGAACATCAACAATATTATGATATGAAATGAATATATTCTGATAAGATACGGATTTTCGTATAGAAATAATATATTTTTTGAAAATTATAAAATATTTATATATTTAATAGAAACTTAATATATGGTGTCCAGAGTGAATATGATTACGGGCTTTTATTAAAAAATTGAAGGGGCCATTAATTAATGATGAGTCTACACATATAAAGAGTCTTTAAAAATACCCAATTTATTGAATTGTTTCCCAATCCATAATACACCAAGTTTTTAGTTGAAGGAGACAATAAAAGAGTTTGTCTTCTGCAGGAATTATAAATTTTATTTAGGTATAACAAGTTTTTAACCGACTTCAAAAAAGGAGGAGGCTCTCTATTCGACTGATTTTTTTTTCTATGTTACCTCATATCTCCGCCAATTGTGAGCCGAATTTCAAAAAAATTTGCATTGGGTTCAGTCTAGCTTCCGATTGGTACCGTTTTTTCATTGTTATTAGAGATTTTTTGTTAGTTTGTTCAGGCTTAACTTATCTTTATTTTCGATGTTTCTTTTTTATTGGAAAGGGGGTATCTGTAGGGATGGTGCATTAATTTGGTCAAGTTCGAGATAGATGACGATAATAAGATCACTAAAAAGAGAAAAATAAAATAATTTTTAAGAAAAAAATAAAACCGATTTCAAAAAAATACACTAAAAGGTATAAAATAATTATTATCTTATTTAGTTACAACTAAACGACGAAATATTAACATGAAATTACTTTTTGAAGTCGGTGCCAAACAAACTATACCTATAAGCGAGCGTACTAACCAAACGTACTAAGTAAGATCCGTCAAGTGCGATTCATAAAATGTGTATGTTTGGCAACCGACTTCAAAAAGTAATTTCATGTTAATATTTCGTAGTTTAGTTGTAACTAAATAAGATAATAATTATTTTATACCCTTTTAGTGTATTTTATTGAAGTCGGTTTTATTTTTTTCTTAAATTATTTTTTTAATCTTCGTTTACGTCAATACAGGAATACAACATAATCGAATTAACATAATACGATGCACGTGCTTGTGCATGATTATTATCAATATTTTAATCATTCCTTCTATTATTACTTCTATTGTTATTATTTAGAAGAATTGTAAGTCGTTTTAATTGTTTAATTTATCCTTTCAGATTCAGTTCTGGATTTAGTGACTGTAGATTTAATTCTTTAAATTTCGAGGGTTGCTAATTTTGTAAATTTTTTTATTTATTTATTTGAATTCATCATACAGTTTCGCTCCCCACTGGTAGACCATCCTCAGTAGTAAATGTATTAGTTTCAGCATATTGTCAATATAAACAGTTCATCATTTTTCATTTGTTTTCAAAATTCTTAGAACAAATAGAACTGATGTGGCCATCCTCATGAATTTCCAATATGCCTGGCCCCTCACTTATATATAATACTAGCTGCAAGGCCCGCCTTCAGCGGCCCTCTTGCTAGCCAGAGGGCACCCCTGAGCCCCCAACTCGAACCCCCTCACACCACACTCCCACCCGTCCACCCCGCACCATGCAGCCGTGTCCAACCCCGACCCACACCATCTCCCCAACACTCCACCCCCCCTTACCACCTCACTACGCCCCTGGACCCTCACCTGAACCCCCACTCCACCAACCCTGCACCACTACCACCGCACCCACCCCCATCCCGGCCCCCGCCCCGTGCCCTCCACCCCCGCCTAGCCCCCTGGATAATTGTCATTCATGGCGCCCCCCCCCAAACCCCCTTTTGGGGTCAAAATATCAAAACGTTATATAGTTATGTATAAATGTGTTAGAAGATATCTGGTCTAAATTTGAAATTTCATAATAATCCCTTCAGCTGTTTTTACGTGAATCGTAAGCAACTTTTCGCGGAAACCACTGAAACATACAGACAGACAGACATACATACAGACAGGAATTTTGTTGAGGGTGTTTGTGTTGTCGTTCATTACTTTTCTTGAAACGTGTGCAACCAAAATTTGGCGTGATTTGGAGCAATGTACAGACAAAATCCTTAATTTTATATATATATATAGATTTTATGAAAAATTATTTGAAAAAAATAAATGTTTTGTTAATAAGTACCAAAATATGGATATAATAGTTCATGGTTCAGAATTTTTTTTATTTTTTGTTTAATTGATTTTGAGGGGCCCGTTATTTTACCGCTTAGGGCCCCTCACTTGACTTGATCCGCCACTGGCCCCTCTAAGTACGCCCCTTGATTGCCAGTTCGAGTACTTTGCATTTAAAAACAATACCTACGTTATAAATCCAACTAATATCTAATAATTCTTGGATTTTGTTTCATACCTTGCTACTGAAGTCATTGATCCATAGTTTCATTTTGAAACCACTTGAAATAAATCTTAATATTATTATGTTTATCAATTAATGCTCATGGGTTGTTTCTGTAAAGACATAAATATTTTTAAATAATATCTAATAATGTAGGAAAATATTGGATTAATGGTGTTTCGTTGTTTGTCCACCAGATAGCAGTGTGTTCCATAACAAAACAGGTGTTGAGTTACCTCCGTCCGCCTGCAGATGTCTCTGCCTCCGACAATTCATTGACCCTCCGTTCGTTGTCCTCTTAAGGCCAAACCAAAACAGACGGAGTGGGATTGTGGGATAAGTGGGATACGCACGGAGGACCCAAACAATATGGCTGGCCTGTTCCATTCCAACTGACAAGCAACCAATACGAACAATCCAAGCCCGGCCGGCTATGTCACTTGGAGGAAAAGCTTCGGCAATTGCCAAATGACCAGGATGGCCCTTTAAACGCAAAAATTCTCCTACGGCCTCTGCGCCTAACAACAAGACTGCCTAACAAGACTGAACTAAAGCTAAATAAATAAATACAACGGCTCTACCTCATCCAACTACAAGCCTTCATTTTTTTATACAATATTTACAAATAGCTAGAGAGAAACGCGCATCGGAAATTAAAAGACTGATCTCAAGAAAAGGTAAGGGCCCTTTTTGGATTTATATTTTTATTACTTTAATCCAGTATATTGATTGGAATTCCCTTTTGGAAAAGGGTTGGGTTGAGCCTAGACATAGGGTCAACGACCCTGTGCTCACTTAACTAGCTCTATCTCTTTTACTCACCCTTCCTGCCCAGACAACTTACTACCAACATCTTTAGAAAAAAAGGACTATTTTTATTAACGTATCTAAAGAAATTGGTAACGATTCAAGAATTTTCTATATTTCTTTAAAAATAAATAAATAAAGGGGTGCTTTTTTATTCCTAGTGGTGAATGAATTTTATGTTGTCAAAGAACCCAATAGGCGCATTTAAGCAAATAATAATAATAGAGAATCTAAATAGCTATACTCACAATCAATCTCATGAATATATAGATTACAGAATATATATATTCTTTTAAACCAACATTTCCGTTTTTTTTAACAGTTTAATCAGCTAGAATAAATAATTTCAATTAAATAAATAAATAAATAACCAGAAAAATAATAATTATTGTATGATTTAATTCATTTACGAATTTATTTTACGTTTGTTGTGATTTTTATAATTGTAATTTTTAAATTTGTTTAATTTACTCTTTGTTGGTCATTATTATGGCCTTGAAATCAAATTGTTATAAATTCAAATAAGAGAAATAAAATATACTATATTTGAGTATATATACTGTATTTAAGAGAAATTTTGATTTAATAATAATTTATTTTTCCATCTATTATGGATCTTATATTAGAAGAAATATACATAGATCATATATTTGGAGGTCATGGACCCCATCAGAGTCCTTGAATAAACAAAAAAATCTCTCCCACAAAGTCAAACGCTATCGTACGCGCATATCCGATCTACCTCAATAATTCCTACGTAATAATAAGAATATCAATAATTTCGTGACGTCTATATTGTTACTCGAATGTTGACATTCTTGTTTTTAATTTAATATATTATATAACAAAAAATTAAAACATATTTACTTAAACTAGCTAACGATCCCATTTATATCTGAAAAAAAGTTTAGTTTTTCTTCTATCTTAAAATTTTATATTATAACGAATTTAATAAAAGAATATTTTTTTAATAAATAAATAGATAAATATTATACAAATGGGGGACTATTACCCCAAAAAGAAACCTTAAACTTATACTAAATATTTTCCTCTCCAAGATACATATATTACAATTATTATCAATTTTAATTTTATTTTAATTATTAATTTATGTTCTTTTTTTCAACTTGATCAGAAAACATTTATTCCCTTAAAGTCAAATTCTATAGCCTATAGCCTCGGACCTACCTCACTGATTCTTACGTAATTAAAAGAAAATGGAGGATTTTGTGTCGGCCATATTGTTGACATTATTACGCAATCCTATGTTTACATCTTTGGTTTTTATATATACAATTATTTATTATAGAAATGAAGTAAAGAAAATATATTTACTAATAATAAAATAGATAACGTTTCCGTTTTTGTTCGGTACATCATCAGCTAGAAAAGACAATTTAATAAACTAAAATAATTAATTAAAATTAAATAAATAACCAGAAAATTGAGAATTATTGTATGTTTTAAATTTATTTATTTTACGGTTTTTTTCTCCAATTTTTCAAGTTATTTTAGTTTTTTATTTGTTGTAAAAGTATATAAAAACGTAATCTGAGCAGGACAGGGTAAGGAAAAATATCCATATTATGGATGGACGCATCACATTAGGATTATTATTGTTTTAAATAGTATATATTACCTTACCATACAGGGTATGGTCAAGTATTAAGATATAATCGTGCATGAAAAAGTGTTTTTTCCTTCTTTTTATCGAAATATCTCAAAAACGGCTGAAACTATTTTGATTTAAAAAAATGACCGAAACCATGGCATTTCGGTCTACAAAAAAGTCCTAATAAGTGAACATCGAAAAAATTATATTTTTCGAGATAATAATTGTTTTGTCAAAATGTCTGTTAGTCTGTCTGGTTGTCTGTGCGTTACCAAATTTTTGTGGACGAGCTAGCTCAAAAATTAGTGTGAATATCAAAACCAAATTTCAAACGTAATTTTGGTCCATTGAGATTAAGAGCTGATTAGATTTTAGTCTAAGTCGACCCAAAATTAAGGGGGGTGGAGGGAGAGGTTAAAAATTATAAATCTAGGCTATTTGAGCAAACTCAACCAAATTTTGTATACATAATCAGTGGGACACCAGAAGTCTAAAAATGCAAAAACCAACCGCCCAAAATGGGGGAGGTGAGGGTCAAAAAATGAAAAATGCAAAAACTAACCTCCTTCCCCTACATGATTATAAATAATTTTATTAAATATTAAATATAAGTGAGGGGCCAGGTTGTATGGTAAAGTCAAGTGGATGGCCACATCAGAACACGTCAGCTTATTTTAAAGAAAATATTATTCTTTCATTGAACTTTCGTGATAAGAGTCGATTTTTCTCTCGTGAATGTATTTTTTGTTTGCCCTTGGGGGTCCTTATCGTTCATTCTTTTATCAAATAGAGGAACAAAAACTTCAATTATTCTATATTATAAAACCAAGCTTCTTGATTCTTTTTTTGAAATAAATATTGTCAAGGCTATACCTATTATAAAAATTTTATTATTTAATTTTTTTTTTTACTTCTGTCCTTGCATTTTGATTTTCTTATATAATAATTTCGTTCAAGTTTCACAAATTGACATTATTCACTTGGAAAAATAACTAATTTCATTTTGTTCTATTGAAATATTAATATTATTTTTTTGGAACGAAATTTTCTCTGGAGAGAGACGGACTGGTAGAAATTTTAATTGAATTTAATGAAAAGCAGCCCAGGGGTAGTAAGGAAAGAAAAAATTAACACATATCAAATAATATAAAAGTTTTTGTTTTGCCGAGAGTAGCAGAGTTGTTGATTCACAAAGAGGTTGTCCCTGCTTGATGCAAATAAACATACACACATATATATCAAGATGATATATCTGTATATATATTATTTATTTGTTTGAGACTATAGTTTATAATTGAAGAAAGACTGATGATGAAGACCAAGTCTTCGAAACTATAGTCTCAAACAAATAAATAATATATATACAGATATATCATCTCGATATATATGTGTGTATGTTTATTTGCATCAAGCAGAGGACAACCTCTTTGTTTCTCTTTACATATCAAATAAGGTGTAATTTATTGGAATCCTCCTCCTTTCCTTTCAAACCGACGTTTCGAGGATTTTTCTCCTTCTTCAGGGTTTAAAGGGTCAATGAATGAAACAAAGGAAACATTTTATTTGTTTCATTCATTGACCCTTTGAAACCCTGAAGAAGGAGGGAAAAATCCTCCGAAACGTCGGTTTGAAAGGAAAGGAGGAAGGATTCCAATAAATTTCACCTTATTTGATATGTGCTAATTTTTTTCCTCACTACCCCTGGGCTGCCTTCCATTAAGTTCAATTAATGTTATTTTTTTTCATAATTTTAAATAAATTCCCTTATCTAAACGCCAACGAGTACAAAATTCATCTAAAAATGTCCACTTTACAAGTTGTATGTATTTATTTTACCCAAAATCAAAAATCATACCTATTTAATAGACCTAATTAAGTAAAACTAGGCTATTTTTTCTAATTGTATTCACTCTAAATTGAAGGTGTGTTGTCCAGCCCTAAATATCAATTTTTAACCAATTCTTATACCTAATAAGAATCCGAAACCACTGAATATAAAATTATGAAAAAATAATACAATTATCTCACTTCTCTTCTTATCAAGAGGAGACAAGATATCGAAGGAGACAATAAAAGAGTGTGTCTTCTGCTGGAAGTATAAATTTTATTTATTTATAACGAGACGAGCTTCTCCAGGCGTGCCTTCGGCACGCCCTCTACATCTCGACCCTCCGGACAGGTGGCCCTGGCGGGCAGCGTCTCGGCATATGATTATTAGGTCTGTAATATATATTTGTAATATTTTGCCCCTTCTTTCGCCCCCACGCACTCATTTTGGCTAATGATTTTTGCAGCATACATTTTAGATAGTCTTAAAAACTAACATTACAAAATTTGATCTATATCGGAGAGAGTATTAATTTTTTGCCCACACTCACATTTCGGGAGGTTGAAATTATTTTTTAGATATTTGCAAATAAATAACTCTCAGTTTTCTAAAGAGTAAATGTACAAAAAAGCTTAAAATTTCTATAATTTGCCCCCCCCCCCCTCTTCGCCCAATACAGTCAATTTTCATAGTTGATTTTTACAGGAATAGTTTCTAAAAGTAATAAAGAATAAACTCTACAAAATTTGATCAAGTTAGGATAGAGTTTTAATTCTTGCCCCCACTCACATTTTGGATAGTTGGGAGTCGAATTTCAAAAAATCCTGAAATTACTTTTTAGATATTTGTATTTAGAATTTTATTAAGTAAAAATCAAGTAGATATCTTATTGTTCTTAATTGAAAATGCATAATTAGTGTAAACACATTGCAAAGATATTTTGCCCCTTTTGACCCTTTTAGCTGTCGAATTTCAAAAAATCCTGAAATAAACTTTTAGATAATTTAATTTAGAATTTTTATAAGTAAAAAGCAAGTAGATATTTTAACGTCCTTAAGAGATATCGCATAATCAGTGAAAACACACTTTGCCTCCTTTGACCCCATTAGGGGTCGAATTTCAAAAAATCCTTTCTTAGTGAGCCCCTATGTCATAGATGTAATATCCTCTCCAAATTTCATGTTTCTATGTCCAGTGGTTCTGGCTGTTTTGATGATGAGTGAGTGAGTGAGTGTATCGGGCAAAGAATTATATATATATAGACTATAGAACGCCACCTACAGCCAAAATAATAAAACAAGTATAAATTTCAATTCTTAACTTGCGCACCCTGTATAATTTTTAACCTAACCACATGAAAGATGTTAACCTTTCATTCATAAATTAATTACTGTGAATACATTGTAATAGACTGATGAAGAGGGCAAAGCCCTCGAAACTATAATCTCGTTATAAATAAATAAAATTTATACTTCCATCACAAGACACACTCTTTTATTGTCTCCTTCAATATATAAAAATTCTGCTACTCTCGGCAAAAACTTTCATTTTAATATGATATCGCAAGTATTTTCGAAGATATAAGGAACTGAACTCTCAGACCCGATTCCTACTTGAATGGTTTATTTTAATGATTTTCTTGAGATTTTAAGGTGTTGTGATGATATAGGAAATAAAAAAAACATGTGTTTTAGAATTATAATTTATTTATTTATTTATTTGGCTCAGTTTACATACACAGTTTACATATATATTAATACATATTGAACCTTAACAATATTTATCAATTAAAATTTGAATCAAAATTCAAATCATGAACACAACTATATGTATTATATTAAAATGAAATAAAATAAAATTTAACCCTCTGTAAGATTAATCTTGAGTCGAGGGTTAAATTTTAAGAAAAATTAACAGAGAAATTCAAAAACATAAATTTAATAAATTACTTTAAATTAAAGACATAAAAGAACAAAGACAAAATAAAAAGTAAAACAATATAAAATAAAGTAAATCAAAACAAAATAAAATCGTCATACAAATTCATTAATTCAATTATTCAATTTGAATATTTCAATTACCCATTTTCTTCTCTGGTGTTGTGCTTGCGATAATGACTGACCTGGGCTACAGTGAATTGTTGTTTTCATTATTATTTATTTGGAAAAATAATCATTTTCATTTTTATTCTATTGAAATATTATTTTATATTGAAAAAAAGCCATGGTCCATGACCATTTAGGTACAGGTCACAACCGCATACAGGGGTTTTTTAAACCTTAAAATACTTTACATATAAGATTTGTTCTAATTTATTGTTGATATGGAGAAAATAAGGGATTTTTTAAAATTTTTTCATAATTTTAAGTTAATCTACTTATCTAAATGTCTACAGCTACAAAATTAATCTAAAAAGGGCTAATTTAAGGCCCGCTCACACTGCCATTTTCAAGTGAATCAAATTAAATAAACTGCAACGGATCGTTGCTAAACTTTATCCAATGAACTATCGTAGTCTAGGGTAAAGTACTTAATAATATTAAATTTTATCAAAATTGGTTAAGTCATTTTCAAGATATTTAGAAAAAACTAAAAAAAGTACCGAAATAAAGTACTAATGTTTGTGGGCCGATATGTACCAAAAACTAATCAGCGCTTCGTTTTGTTAAAATAATGTTAGGTTTTCATTTTCATTTCAATTGGTGCAACGGTGTGGAAAAAATCGTGGACGAAAAAAACGATAACATACATCCATCCATCCGCACGCACTTCCAAAAAAATGGCACTTTTTGGCCTCTCGACGAAACCCCAGGTAATTTTTGTCAAAATCGTCACGTGCTAAAATTCAATCTAATTGAATACTACAATTTGTGACCTTAATTGAGTCCATGGGCTCCGTAGTCTTTATCTGAGGACCCTTTGAAGTCGCGCTTGCCGCCAGACCGATTACAATACTTTACCCATGCTTCGCATTGGATAAAGTAAAAATTGTATACTTATTCATCCTTGATAAGGAGAAAATGAGTAAATTTGTAGAATTTTTCATAATTTTAAGTTAATTCTTTTACAAAATTCACCTAAAAAGGGATAGATAGTTTGAGACCTCCTCAAGCTGCCATTTTCAAGTGGATAAAATTAAAAATTTTTATACTTATTCATCGTTGATAAGGAGAAAATGAGTGAATTAATGTAATGCATTTTTTTCATAACTTCAAGTTAATCAACTTATCTTCTAGTATACACCGACAGGTACAAAATTTACATAAAAATGGCCACTTTGAGGCCCTGTTATACCGTTATTTTTTCAGGTGAATTAATTAAAAAAAAATTATAACTTATTTCATTACAAGTTTTACAAGATATGATAACGATTTCGTGGGCGAAATCCCTTTAATTATAATGTTTATCTATTTGCCTAGGCAAAAACCTTTTGGTTGAAATATCTATTTTTATACTATACTGCGACATTAATAGTTTTATCTACGTTTATACGGAATCCTTGAAAAATCAATAGTTCCCTTAGCGCCGATTAAGGGCCAACCACAGGGCTGTTGAGCTTAAGTTAGAAGAGCAATCTTTCCCCAGACAAACCTTGCCAGGATCAATAAATTCGACACTGGCCAACTAACGATGAGGTTCCGTCTAACTGCCCGTCTCTTAGAGCTTATAACTTATAAAATAAATAATTTACAATCTTGAGATTCACAATATATTTGTTTTAATTTTCCCGGAAATCATAAATCGTATTAAAATTTTAATCGAATTATTATTTTCAGTTTTATTTTTGTGGGGTCCGAAATAAAAGTTGTTTTTTTATCCTAGAGTGTGAGATATCCATATAAAGATATTTTAAAGTAAAATTAGGCTTAATAAAAAAATTTAATTCACTTTAAAATGCTAGAGTAGTAGAGCCCCAAATTACAAATTTCTACAAGATTTTGACGTGACAACGTCTTATAATTCGATAGAGCCTGCAGCACGCACGAAAAAACATGACTCATGCGGCGTTACCTCGCTCTGAGGCGTTCCATTTAAGGCTTGAAGTGCAAGCGAGAGCGCGGAACGAGCGACAAAGATTGAGGCGGGCTTTTTAAAAGCTACAGTTACAAAAATTTTAAAGATGTTTCCAAATTTTAAATTTTAAATTTAAGATTTATGAACAATAATTTAATCACAGTTTATTCTTATAATAAATTATTCAAAATTATTACTTTTTTACAACAAATTACAATTAAATTTGCAAAAATAATTAAGTAACTAATTGAACAACAACTTTTATTCAGTTTAGTTGCTGAAAGAAATAATGTCAATACAAAATTTATTTTTATAAAATAATAAAATCAAAAATTAAATTTTAACAGTCGAGTAGAAATTTAAACAATACATTTTATTCAAGTATTTTGTAAATTTAAAATGATTTTCTGAACGAAGAATTTTATGAAAAAAATCGGTTGTCTGTAAAGTCGGTTTACTGACGATAGTTGAACGTGACAACGTCATAAGAAAATACCATTCCATCAGTATTTTCTTATGACGTTGTCACGTTCAACTATCGTCAGTAAACCGACTTTACAGACAACCGATTTTTTTTGTATCTATAACAGGGATTCTAAAAGCCTAAAAAAATCTACAAATACGTTCATTCTCTTCAATTAAGAACGTATTTTATATCTCAAATATTTTGGAAATTATATGCTACGATACCTTCGTTACACATGTCCAACTCGGCTATTTTTATTTTATTAATCTAGATTCTAGCGTAAGTGAAAGTCAAGTGATGTGCAATTAACAAACCATTTCGAATAGTTCATCCATTCAAGAAAGTGAATCGAAATCTATTTACAATATAGTGTAAATAAATTGATTTTCAATTATTCATTTGTTCAAACTATATAATTTTAATCTTGTTTATTATTACATAATAATTAAATATTTATTATTTTGTTGAAAATAACAATTATATTGAAATTTAAAACTTGTTTGAAAATGACAATCTGAATGAGCCCCAAAGAAGTATACAAAATGAAATATTTTATTTTTTAAATAAATTATAATTTAAGAGAATAAACGGTAGGGATTAGGCTGAAAAAAAGTATTATTGAAAAAAACTAATTCTTCTATAGAGGAATTGGCGTGAAAAATTATTACTTCATGTAAACTGCAAACAACGTAAAGGCTTAACTTTTTACTTTACCATACAGGGTATGGTCAAGTATTGTAATCGTGCATGAAAAAAGTGTTTTTTCCTTCTTTTTTTCGAAATATCTCAAAAACGACTGAAACTATTTTGATTAGAAAAATTGAGCGAAACAATGGCATTTCGGTCTACAAAAAAGCTCTAATAAGTAAACATCGGAAAAATTATATTTTTCGAAATAATAATTGTTTTGTCAAAATGTCTGTTAGTTAGTCTGTGCGTTACCAAATTTTGTGGACGAGCTAGCTCAAAAACTAGTGTGAATATCGAAACCAAATTTCAGACATACTCTAGTTTTGGTCCATTGAGATTAAGAGCTCATTAGATTTTGGTCCTTATCGATTCAAAATTAAGGGGTGGAGGGGGGGGGGTTAAAAATTAAAAATCTAGGCTATTAGAGTAAACTCAACCAAATTTTGTATACATAATCAGTGGGACCCCAGAAGTCTAAAAATGCAAAAACTAACCGCCCAAAATGGGGGGGGGCGGTGTATGTTCAAAAAAGGAAAATATAGGCTCTTGTACCAAACTCAACCAAATTTTGTATATATAATCAGTGGGTCCCCAGGAGTCTAAAAATGCAAAAACTAACCCTCCTCCCCTACATGATTATAAATAATTTTATTAAATATTAAATATAAGTGAGGGGCCAGGTTGTATGGTAAAGTCAAGTGAATGGCCACATCAGCTTATTTCGTTCAATTTTAACTTTAGAACCTGGTCAGAAATGCTTTCTAGCTAAAATCTAATAGTTACTCTACGAGACTTAAGTATATAACATTTTGAAAGTTTATAATAGGAAAATAAGGACAATTTTTTATGAGTGACTTTTTTATTTATCAGCCAACGTTTCGTCGACTTTGTCGACTTCTTCAGGGCTTCAACTAGTCATGCCACACATCCGTCTAAATTTTCTTGTTATCTTCGTTACCATTGAAGACCATCAGAAACACAAATTTCAAAAAATATTTGGCACATTCACAAAAACAATTTTTCTTTCTTTTCTTTTATATTAAAAACGAGCTTCGAGGGCGTGCCTTTGGCACGCCCTCGAAGCTCGGCCTCCGGGCTGGTTCCTATTCCTCTTAAAAAACCACACTCCAAATGTATACCGGTAAACTACCGAAAATACATCGTCTCTTAAAAGGTTTTAACTTTTGAGTGGCGAGGGGGGGGGGGGAGGAATAATGATCAATATATTTAATGTTTCTTAATTTAAAATGAATTGGAGTATTTCATTTCAAAATTCGAGTCCTTCATTTCAAAATTCGAGTCCAAATTAGAAATTAGAATTTCAAATTTGCCTGGTTAATGAAAATCGATTGGAGCCATCAGTTTAAAATCCGCGCTGACAATTATATTTCAAATTTGCCTCGTTAATAAATATATATTTAATGTTTTTTAATTTAAAATCTATTGGTGTTTTTTCATTTTCATTCGAGTTCAAATGAATACAATATTATCTCGACACAAAGTCCAAATCAAAAATATCTAGTTTTAGTAACACAAATCAAGATACATATATTTGCAATGGTGTAATCGCTAGAGCTAATGCCCATAGTTCAAGAGTTTGTCGGTTCGATTCTAGGCAAGAGCGTAATTTTTTTAGAGAAATTTCTCTAAGCGTTGTTACAAATTAATCTAGACAAATATATATAGTATTACATTAGATATAAAACAGAAATAACATAAATAGAGAGAGGCAACACTCTTTTTAAAAACAGAATAGAATATTTTTTCTTTTGATCCTCACATGATGAAATCTCAAATTTAAAAATGCAAATATTTTTTGAAATTTCTGTTTCTGATGGTCTTCAATGGTAACGAAGATAACAAGAAAATTTAGACGAATGTGTGGCATAACTATTTGAAGCCCTGAAGAGTCGGCAAAGTCGACGAAATGTTGGATGATAAATAAAAAAAGTCACACATAAAAACTTGTCCTTATTTTCCTAATATAAACTTTTAAATTAATACAAATTATAGACGGAAATGATAATAATAAGTATATAACATTTAACGAGTAAAATGAAGAAATTCTGAGAGATCTTAAAAGAACAAAAATGAAAATGAAGAGAGCACGAAACCAGCCAAGCACAAATGAAGAATTTGAAGGCCACAGAAGAGAAAGCAACCTGATGGACAATATTTACCACGACGTATCTATATGTTCAAGATGCATTCTGATAGAAGAAGAACCAAATTGGAAGCCTATCTCCAGGGGTAAACAAACACCGCTTACTAGATAAGAAGAAAAAATAGCCCAAACAATAGTATTTATTGTTAAAAACTTAACACTGGCTCATTTAACGCTTGACAGGCCCCCAGATGCTATGCAATTTTGAGACCCCTCCCTCTAAATATTTTCACAATAATTAAATAAAATAATATTTTGTTGTTATTTTAATAGCTGAATTTTGAGGACCCTTGATTTATAACCCTGAAATCAGCCACTGGGTTTTATACAAATTTAAAACGGAACCCTTTTAGTGTCGCTACAAGAACTCGCAGAGTATTTTAGATCGAAAATTAAATAAGATACATACTTGAAAAAATTACAAATTATATGTATTTAGTTTTTTAACATATTATAAACCGTTTTAAAATTTTAATCAAATGAATATTTGTGAGAGGATCAAATTTTACGTAACGTGACTAATTAATAAGAAAAAATAATATATCATAGAGTGTGGCGTAACTCTCGAAAGATCTCTTTAAGTAGAATTAGGTTTAATTTTTTTTAAATTTATTTCAATTTAAAATGAAGATGTGAGAGAGCGAGAGAGAAATCTACAAGCTGCTCAGTATGTTTGTTTTCCCCAAAAATCGTAATTAAAAATTTCATCGAATGATTATTTTAGGGTAGGATCGAATATTTTTATGTAATCCTGTCAAGATCATATTAATGTGTAAACTATGTTATTTTTTTCCATATTTACTTTAAAATATAAATTTTTATCAGTTTTTTCGAACTAATAATAATCCGAAACCGCTAAATATAAAATTAAGAAAAAAAAATCGGTTGTCTGTAAAGTCGGTTTACTGATGATAGTTGAACGTGACAACGTCATAAGAAAATACTGATGGAATGGTATTTTCTTATGACGTTCTCACGTTCAACTATCGTCAGTAAACCGACTTTACAGACAACCGATTTTTCATAAAATTCTTCGTTCAGAAAATAATTTTAAATTGACAAAATACTTGAATAAAATTTATCGTTTATATTTCTACTCGACTGTTAAAATTTAATTTTTGATTTTATTATTTTATAATAATAAATTTTGTATTGACATTATTTCTTTCAGCAAGTAAACTGAATAAAAGTTGTTGTTCAATTAGTTACTTAATTATTTTTGCAAATTTAATTGTAATTTGTTGTAAAAAAGTAATAATTTTGAATAATTTATTATAAGAATAAACTGTGATTAAATTATTGTTCATAAATCTTAAATTTAAAATTTCAAATTTGGAAACATCATTAAAATTTTTGTAACTGTAGCTTTTAAAAAGCCCGCCTCAATCTTTGTCGCTCGTTCCGCGCTCTCGCTTGCACTTCAAGCCTTAAATGGAACGCCTCAGAGCGAGGTAACGCCGCATGAGTCATGTTTTTTCGTGCGTGCAGCAGGCTCCATCGAATTATAAGACGTGGTCACGTCAAAAATTATATAATTAGCTCGATTCTCTCCTTATTAAAGGACAATTAAAAACGAATATGATTTCTCAAGTATTTTGGAAGATATAAAGAACGGAACCCTCAGACCCGACTTGCACTTGGCCGGCTTATTTGTTATTGAAATTTTAAAACGTTGTTATGATATAGGCATAAATAAACAAACAGGTGTTTTTTCAATTACAATTAATTAAATGATTTCATTGTATAATTTAATTGCCCATTGTCATGTTAGATGTTGTACTTACATTGACTGACCTGGGCTACAGTAAATTGCTCCTTTCATTGTCAATCCTAGTTTCATTTTTCAATTGTAGGTACTAAAATAAAAGAGGTTGAGGTATGGGAATTTACCCCAGGAACTTTATTAATTTATTTTTATTACTATGGCTGTTTTATCAAGAGAGCCTCCTAATTTTTTTAGTTTTTTAATTCAATTTGTTATAAAAACTCAAATTTGAATTTTCGATCTCACTATTCTAAATAATAAATACCTATATATTTTTAAATAACAAAAAAAATAGCAACGTTTAATTATTATATATTCAAATAGTGTTTTAAACTAGAAAATTGTATTTCATTCTAGTCGGTATAGTCAAAATGTGATTTTATCTATGGCGGGAATCTTGGGCTTGGGCTTGCTTTCTTCTAGGCTCCGTCCAAAGATGGTGCTGGCTGGCTTCTCTATCCACTTTTCCTTAATATCTTATCTATTTCCACCCACATTTTTAAATATATCTAAAACTCATATCTTAAAAAATAAGCTGACGTGTTCTGATGTGGCCATACACTTGACTTTACTATACAACCTAGCCCCTAAAATTATTTATAATAGATTAAAAATTCAGTTTATTGGACAAAGTTTTTTTATTGAAGTTCTTCTTCAATTTTTGTACAACGTTTCGTCTCTCTCGAGACTTTTTCAAGTACTCAATTGGTTAGAACAACATTGGTTGAAATAAAGATAAAAATAACTGAGACATAGTAGAATTTTTTCTTTCTAGATTGATACCATAAAACTTATTTATAATCATGTAGGGGGAGTTAGTTTTTGCATTTTTATACTTCTGGGGTCCCATTGATTATGTATAGAACAAAATTTGGTTGAGTTTGGTAAATGGGCAAGATTTTCATTTTTTGACCCCCCCATTTTGGGCGGTTAGTTTTTGCATTTTTATACTTCTGGTGTCCCACTGATTATGTATACAAAATTTGGTTGAGTTTGCTCAAACGGCCTAGATTTTTTAATTTTTAACCCCCCCCCCTCCACCCCTCTTAATTTTAATTTGAATCGATATGGACCAAAATCTAATCAGCTCTTAATCTCAATGGACCTAAAACTGTGAAATTTGGTTTTGATATTCATACTAGTTTTTCCACTCGTCTACAAAAATTTGGTAACGCACAGACAACCAGACAGACTAACAGACATTTTGACAAAACAATTATTATCTCGAAAAATATAATTTTTTCGATGTTCACTTATTAGAGCTTTTTGTAGACCGAAATGCCATTATTTCGCTCAATTTTTTTTAATCAAAATACTTGCAGCCATTTTTTAGATATTTCGAAAAAAAGAAGGAAAAAAACCATTTTTTTTCATGCACGATTACAATATTTGACCATACCCTGTATGGTAAAGTAAAAAGTATATCGTTCCTTTCAAATAGGTATAGATTAACATACACAAAATTTAGTAACGTACTAACAGACATTTTGAGAAGATAATTATATTCGATGTTCACTCCTAGGAGCTTTGTTGTAGAACCAAACGCCAGGGTTTCGCTCAATTTTTTTTATCAAATTATCATTTTAGAGATATTAAAAAAAAAAAAAAAAAAAAAAAACACTTTTTTTATGCATGATAACAATACTTGAAGACCATACCCTGTATTGTAAAGTAAAAAGTAAAGTAAAGTAAAGTATTTTTCATTACTAACTGATTTTATTCCAAATTGTTATAGTAAAAAAATAATGTGCCATTTTATGGAAAAAAATGATCGGGATTAGACCTATACAAATTACGATTTTAATTCAATATTTGTATTTTGAATATTTGAATATTTTTTTTTATAATTAAGGCTTTATAAAGTGGAGCAATTATTCGCCGCCTCCATATTTGATCCAAACTAACATCTGTAATATGACGTTGTAGGTAAATATATTCAAAGTAAAAATTTTCCAATTTATATTCAGTTTTCTCTGACTCCTGATGATCGGCTGACAACCTGAAATATATCGAATTCTAAACTCATTTTTTTGTGAAACCTACTTCGCAATTTTTTATTATTGTATTCAAACTGCTTTGCTATATGCACAGGTCATTCAATAGGTCCGTAGGATAAGTAAGAAAAAACAAAATTTTGACAAAACTCGATTTTAATATTCAATATAGTTGCCGCCTTCGAGGGCGATACAACGAGTATAGCGATTTTCCAACTTTTCGATACCACTTTTATAGTACGATTTCTCTTTCTCGTCAAAATAGGTCTCAGTTTCAGCGATTACTTCATCATTGGACTTCTTTTAGATTCTGGTGTGTAATAGTGAAGCCATGTCTCATCCATTGTCACATATCGACCATTGAATTCCATTTTATTGCGGTTTAACAGCGCCAAACACTCCTCTGAAGCATCGATTCGTTGTTGTTTTTGGTCGACTGTGAGCTCACGCGACACCCACTTTGCACAGAGCTTTGGCATACCCAAATGTTCGTGTAAAATGGTAAAAAAACTACCATCTGATATCTTTACAATGTCATCTAGCTCGTGCACCTTCAATCGTTCATAACCAATTTGTGAATTTTTTTATGTTTTCTGGAATAACAGCCTCTTTTGGGCGTTCACTGCGCTCTGCATCATTTGTGCTGGTACGACCACGTTTAAATTCAGCAATCCACTTCTCTACCATTTGTCTCGATGGAGCAGAGTTCGGATAATGTTTATCAAGCCATTGTTTGATTTCCATTGTATTTTTTTCATCAAAAAAACAATGCTTTATTAAAACTCGAAATTCACTTTTTTTCAATAACAAAAGTTGCTTCACACAAAATGCTATAACTCACGAATTAATAGTCAGGTTGCTGTCAAATTTATACACCTATCGTTTGAAGGTTAGTACTAAATAAAAATCATATGGAAAAATTCTAGTAACGCCATCTATGTGTCATCCTACGGACTTATTGAATGGCCTAATATATTTGATTATTATAAGAAAAAATCCGAATACTCAACTGCAGATCAAAATTTCGTACATATTTGAAAACTATAAACGATAATGTTGCACTAATACTGAATATAAAATTATATTTATAATTCACAAATAACACAAAACTTTTTAATAATAGAGAAACTTGAAAGTCCGAATGTTATTTAATTTTCAATCAGCTGAGATAAAGAAGGCCATGAAACGTTTTTTGTTATTATAACACAAATAAATAAATAGTACCTGGAGGCACCGAGCGATGCTCGGTAACCCCTGACCCCCACACCCCCCTCCCGAAACCATACACCTCTCCCCCAACACTGCACCCCCACTCCACCCCACCCCAACCGCCCCTCCCACCCCGGACCCCCCACAACTGCACCACACCTCCTGCACCCCCCACATCCATCCCCACCCCCGACCCAGTTTTTGCATTTCTATCTTTCTAATGGTCCACATATTATGTGTATATTTGTTTACTCGTACACCAATTTGCCCACATTCGTTCATATTGATAAACATTATAAAAAATACATAAGAAAATAATAATAAAAAAATAATCGTATAGGATCTGAAATAAAAACATAAAATTATTTATTAAATACATAGCTATATATAATATATTCAATTATTTCCACACTTATAATAAAGTCTAATTCAAAAATATTCATTTTAGTAAAAGTAAAAAGCAAGGATTTTTAAAATAGTTCTGTGGTCCAATGCTAGAGTGTCGGCCTCATATGCAAGAGGTCCCAGGTTCTAATACGACTTCCGCCGAATCATTTTTTTTATTGAGATTTTCATCTATTAATAATTACTTTAATTAAGAAAAAATCAATTAAGATGAATTTTGATGAGGTCTAGACCTAGCCAGATCGTTTTTTCATCCTCAAAACTTGTTAATAGATTTTGTTTCTTCAAAATCGGTACGACCGTTTTCAAAATAGAACCAAGATACAAATATATAAATAAATAAATATATATATAAATAAATATACAATTTTTGCTCGTTTAATAAGAGTAGATATCTCGACCTGTGAAGGGAGGTTTTTTATTTTAAACAAGAATATCTACATCCTTTTTCTGCGTGGTCTTCTTTATCTCACCTGATTGAAAATTAAACAATATTTATTAATTTTTTAACAATAATATTATAACAATATTAATTAGGGCTATTATAGTACATACATGTGTAAACTATGGCAATCGAAACGGATCAAAGATGGCGGCTGCGAATACTTATCTTTATATAGCTTTAATTTAAATCTTTATTAACAGATGGTTGAATCAAAACAAAACAAGTGATTGATTAAAAAAATAAGAAGCTCGGTCTTCCAAGGTATTAAATATTAGATACGCACTTGCCCTATTTAAAACCTACAAGATCCATTATTAGAATAATTTGATCTAGTTCCATTTTCGAATGAAAAAACCTTGATAATCCTTAATGATTGATCAATGACTCATATTTATAATTATTATTACAAAACATGACAACAACAAAAAGTACTTTTAAGAGGAAAAAGTATAGCTGCGTACAGCCATTAAATAAATTTGGTATTGTTTATGATTATATAGCTCCTTGAATAGCAGAACGTTATTATAATATTCAAGATAAGCTGATCATATTGGAAGATGAGCTAATCTTGGTTTAATCAATCGGGTTTTATAAGAGAACTGCTTCTTAATGACATCATGGTCACGCACGCACCTGTTGATAATAAGCAGAAAAAACAAATTCATGAATAATAATAATAATAATAATAATAGATCCTCAGTGTGCAATTTCACGCTTTTTATGGACCTTGCCATTTTAGATCATTCTAAAAATGTTCTAATTATATATTCTTATTCTACTGAGACTATACCATATGTCATTAAGGTATTCAATGAATAATCTATTGTTTGCTCTATATGACTTTCGCTTATTCAATTGTGTTTTTTGAAACAAACATCTTCAAAATAGAAAAATAAATTTTTACTTCCGAACGGCTTTAGCTAGATAGTTAAAACTTGAAAAAACAAAAATAATAATTTTCACATATTTATGCCACAAAAATAACCTTCATAGAAAATTTCAAGTTTCTAGCTCTAGTAGTTCCAGAGAAATCATACTGAAACAAAACGAAAACATGGTATTAATATATTGTTTCCTTGTTACATCAATTTGTAATTTAAATTTTTTTAAATTATTCTTTATATAAGTATTAACTTATTAAAAATATCCTTCATGCAAAATTTCAAGTTTCTAGCTCTAGTAGTTCTAAACAAATCGTAATGAAACCAATCGAAACATGGTTTTAATATCGTTTCCTTGTTTCATACCTTTAAAATTTGAATTTTTTTAAATTCTTCTTTTCATAAGTTTTAACTTCTTAAAAATAACCTTCATACTAAATTTCAAATTTCGAGCTTTAGTAATTCCAGAGAAACCCAACGAAAACATGGTTTTATTGGGCTTTTCTTGTTACATTCCTTTAAAATTTGAATTTTTTAAAAACCTTATTATAAGTATTAGCTTATTAAAAATAAACTTCATACAAAATTTCAAGTTTCTAGCTCTAGTACTGTAGTTCTAAACAAATCGTAATGAAACCAATCGAAACATGGTTTTAATAACGTTTCCTTGTTTCATACCTTTAAAATTTAAATTTTTTTAAATATTTCTTTTCATAAGTATTAACTTATTAAAAATAACCTTCATACAAAATTTCAAATTTCTAGCTTTAGTAATTCCAGAGAAACCCAACGAAAACATGGTTTTATTGGGTTTTTCTTGTTACAAAATTAAAATTTCAATTTTTTAAAAACCTTTAATTGAAATCATTTATGTTTTAAAAGTAACTTCCATGGAAAATAATAAGTATCTTTTTTTAGTAGTTCTAGAGACATTCCACTGAAACCAAACGAAATCATGGTTTTATTGAGTTTTCCTTTTTCCACCCTTTTAAAAATTGTATTTTTAAAAATCCTTCTTACTAAGCATTTACATCTTATATTTAACTAACGTCCATACAAAATTCCAAGCTTCTATCTCTGGTAGTCCCAGAGAAGAGTGATGAGACCTATCGAAAATATGATTTTATAGTTTTTTACTTGTTTCATCCCTTTAAAATTTGAATTTTATAAAAACATTTCATAAGTAATTTATTTATTAAATATAACTCCTATACAATATTCCAAGATTCTATATCTAGTAGTTCCAGAGAAATCGTAATTAAACCAAACAAAAATGTCATTTTATTGTTTCATACTTTCAAAATTGGTAAGTTTTGAAAACTCTTCTTAGCAGAATTTATGTTTTTGTAATCCCTATAGATATAATTTCAAGTTTCTAGTTATAGTAGTTACAGAGAAATCGTACTTAAACCAAACAAAAACATTATTTTTTGGTTTTTCCTTGTTTCACCCTTCTAAAATTTGGATTTTTAAAAATATTTCTTATTATAAATATTAATGCCTTCAAAAATAACTACCATAAAAAATCCCAAGTTTCTATATTCCGTAATTCCAGAGCATTCGTAATAAAATTAGACCAAAAAGTGATGTGTTTTTTCTTGTTTCACCCCTTTGAAATATGAAATTTACATAGAGGTGTGTTTTTCTTAGAAAACCGTTTATTTCGTTCAAATGAAACTTTTGGAGGAATTATTGATTTTATCTCGTCAGATCAAACGCCAAGGTAGCATGATACTATCTTCATGTCTAATTCTGTAATTATATCTGTATTTATATCTACATTCTACATATCTAGATTTGGATTCATATTTGTGATTATATTTGTATCTGAATCTACATTTTATAGTTCTTTTTTTCTCGTATTTGTTTTGTGTTAATATCTAAAATTATTGTTGAACATTTTTTCTTTCACACTACTCTATTGTATAAATTGATTAAAATTGAGCTTTCTGCCCGTGTATATATTAATAAAAGTATAGTTATCAATTAAATAATTCTAATAGTTATTAAAATTATTGTTTTATTATATTTGTGACAAAACCAACCCTTCAATTTATATGAAAAATTAATAAATAAATAAATAAAACAGAGAAAAGGGCGGAAACAATTGGTTACATGGTTTTATTGGGTTTTCCTTGTTACATTCCTTTAAAATTTAAATTTTTAAAAACACTTCTAAACAAACATCTCAGTCTTAAAAATAAGACCTACAGGTTTGAAATTTTGTACATGTACAAAATTTCAAATTTCTAGCTCTTCTGGAGAAATCTTGTTGAAACCAGACAAAAACACGATTCTATTGATTTTTCTTTGTTTCATCTTTTTAAAAATTTGAATCTATTTAAACACTCTTTTTAACAAGCATTTAGCTCTTAAATGTAATTTCATTACAAAATTTGAAGTTTTTATTTTGGGAAGCTTTAAAAAAATCGTATACTGAAACCAGACAAAAACATGATTTTATAATTTTTTCCTGAAGGTTTTCTACATTTGATTCAATCGCGAATCTAATGTAGGGAATTTTTTGTCAAATATTGAGTGAAAATAATATTTGAACTTATATATTTCTAACTTGAAATAATGATATTAAATAAATTTTAATTTTCCTCATTAATATATCAAAGAATAATTGATACGTCAACGAGGATTATTTTGACCGCGCTGATTTGAAAAAATATATTTTTATCTCGCGAGACTACTGCGGATTACGCTATTGGAGTCTGCGGAGTATTAAGTCTGGACCAAGAGAGAAAAGATGTGATCCACTTAGCTACAATCCAACGTCATTTCGCGTATAGCCCGCTAGACATTCGGATGGATCACCAAGTGAATTTGAAATCTCAGATGTTATATATTCGATCTCCCAGTCCAGAGCGCTAGATCTATTAGCATGTATGTTAGATGCCTGCCATTAATTAACTGAAGGTTTTCTACATTTGATTCAATCGCGAATCTAATGTAGGGAATTTTTGTCAAATATTGAGTCAAAATAATATTTGAACTTATATATTTCTAACTTGAAATAATGATATTAAATAAATTTTAATATTTCCTCATTAATATATCAAAGAATAATTGATACGTCAACGAGGATTATTTTGACCACGCTGATTTGAAAAAAGATATATTTATCTCTCGAGACTACTGCGGATTACGCTATTGGAGTCTACGGAGAAATATCTTTTTTCAAATCAGCGCGGTCAAAATAATCCTCGTTGACGTATCAATTATTCTTTGATATATTAATGAGGAAAATTAAAATTTATATAATTTTTTCCGTTATTCCACCCCTTTAAACTTGGATTTTTTTAAAAATCTTAACTAAGAAGCATTTAGGGCTTGAAATTAACCTCCAATCATAATTCGAAAATTCTAGCTCCGGTAGTTCCTGAGAAATCGTACTTAAAATAAAAAAATAGTGATTTTATTGATTTTTCCTTGTTCTACATTATTAAAATTTGAATTTTTAAATATCCTTTTTATTATAAGTATTAACGTTTTACAAAGTACTCCCCTACAAAATTTCAAGTTTCTTTCTCCTGTAGTTCTAGAGAAATCGTAATAAAATCTGACAAAAACGTGATTGTATGAACTTTCCCTTGTTCCATCCCTTTAAATAGAGAATTTTGTAAAATTCCTTCTTAGCAAGGATTACTATCTTAATAATATTCTCTATACAAAATTTCAAGTAGGTATCTAGCTCCTGTAATTCCAGAGAAAGCGTGATAACCATGCTTTTAGATAAGAAGATTATTTTTTCATGGTTTTACGGATTTAAAATTTGAATTTTTTTTAATAAAAACTTTTTTAGCGCATCTAAGTCCTAAAAGCACCTTCTTGCTAAATTTCAAACTCTTCTCTCCACTAGATCCATAGAAATCAATATGATTCAATGAGTGTGGTATTTTATATATAAAGATTAGTAAAAAAATTCATTACTCTATTTATATAATTGCTGGATAAAATAAAAAAAAACTTATTGGATATTTAACGAGATAAGATAGGAATAAATTTATATATTTAATTTATCTAAGAAATAATATATAATAATTCTATGATTATATAATCTATATAGTACTACTATATATAAATATTATATCAAAAAATTTATAAATTTTTCTACATATATTTATATTTTATATGTAGGTATATATTAATATGTAATAATTTTTAAAAAACTTGGTATCGATTATTCTAAAATTGTAATTCAGTCTTATAATATATCGTCGCCTTAGAGTGTAAACTCCGCTGACGCCATTTTTTATAATATATGACATATTAATACCGTTGGAAAGAAAAAAAGATGCAGCATCGTTCAAGTAAAACTGCTACTTAAAATTACGATCGTAAGTGGTAAAAAAATGTGAAAAATTCTTTTTTCCATAACAATAATATTAAATTTTGATTGTTTTTTCTCTGCCCTGTAAAATTTCCTTGTTGTGAGTTAGCAGGTTTAGGTACTCTCTAAGGCAGTGATTCTCAACCTTTTTTTCGTCATGGGACACTTTTAATAATTTAAAAATTTGACGGCACACTTTCAATAAAATAAAAATAATAGAATTTTATTTGGTTTATTGATTGATGTACCTATAAAATTATCATAGGACATTCTGCATCCTCTAAAATGTTACTACCACTTCAGTTTAAATGATCAAATAAATTTTTGATTAAATGTGGTGTTAATTGATAAAGAAATGTAAAAAAAATAAGGAAGGGACCACTGCCTAGCAGTGGCGGCACACTTGAAGAATCTCGCGGCACACTAAAGTTCCTGGTCACAATGGTTGAGAAGCACTGCTCTAAGGCGACGATATAGTTTCTGGAGGACATAGCTTTGGTCCTTAATTTTTTGCTTTATTTTAAAGCGATATATTAATATTATTTTTAGTTTTAAATTAAGGTAAAAAGGTCGATTTTTGTTTGCAGCCAGAGTTAAATGAAATTTAATTTATTTTATGCCAACGTTTTGATCCGCTCTGGTCATTACCAAAAGGCATCGCTGCAATTTTTATATATTTTTGTTATTTATTTCGGATATGTTCCCAGAATACAAACAAAACATATTTCGAAAATCTATTTATTTCCATGCGGGTGTGCACAACGTTTAAATACAATTAAACATAATATTAATATACAGGGATGTTTCTTCGATGACCCTTTTAAATCCTGAAGAAGGAGGGACGATCCTCTGAATCGTCGTTTATTCTTTTTTTAGAGGCTGGAAATAATGTCCTAATACCTAATAGATACATTCTTTTATTCGAAATTTGTCTTTTTCATTATCCTTGAGCTGCCTTTGTATCAATTCAGCATTCAGAGTTCTACCATTGCGAATTCAATTGAAAATATCTCCAATTACTTAAATTTCTTAATTTTATTATATACTACCTGCAAGGCCTTCGGCGGCCCTCTTGCTAGCCAGGGGGCACGCCCTCTGGACCCCCAGCACTCGAACCCCACCCTCACCCACCACACCCCCGATACCCACCCCCACACCCCGCACCATGTCCAACCCCCGCCTCCACGCCAACACCCCAACACTCCATTCCGCACCCTAACCCCCCTCACCCCCGAAACCCCTCCAGCACCCCCACCCACGCACCATGCACCCGTTCCCAAACTCCGCCCCCACACCACCACCGGCACCCCACCCACCTCGGCCCCGCACCCCATCCACCCTGTACCCCACCCCATGCCCCCCAAACCTACGCACCACACCCCCGCCTAGCACCCTGGACCCCATCCCCGCTATGCCCCCTGGACTCCACCCCACATCCCTGCACCCCCACCCTACTCCGCCTCACTCCTCTCCCCACCCCCATTCCACCCCCGCACCCACCCTCCGCCCCCAGTTTTTGCATTTCTAGCCTTCTAGTGACCCACAGATTATGTATACAAAATTTGGTTGAGTTTGGCCCAAGAGAAAGAATTTTCATATTTTCCCACCCCTCCCATTTTGGGTGGTTAGTTTTTGCATTTCTAGCTCTCTAGAGGCTCAGAGTTTATGTATACAAAATTTGGTTGAGTTTGCTCCAAGGGCAAGAATTTACATTTTTTCACCCTCCCCCTTTTTGGGTGGTTTTTTGGGAAATTTTTTTAAACAAAAGTTGTCAGAAATCACATCCTCTACAACTTTGTTTATTATAAAATTTGCCGTAGGGTTAATAGTTTAGGAGTTATTTGATAATATTCATTCGTGCGCCCCCCCCCCCCAAACCCCCTTCTGGGGTCAAAATATCAAAACGTTATATAACTAAAAACGTAAGTTAGAAGACATCTGATAGAAATATGAAATTTCATAATAATCCCTTCAGCCGTTTTGACGTGAATCGTGAGCAACTTTTCGCGGAAACCACTGAAACAGACAGACTTACAGACATACAGACATACATACAGGCAGACAGGAATTTTGTTGAGGGTGTTTTCGTTCATAACTTTGCTTGAAACGTGTGCAACCAAAATTTGGCGTGATTTGGAGCAATGTACAGACAAAACCTTAATTTTATATATATAGATTAATATTTATAATTAATCAGTAGTGGTTTTAAAATTAAAAAAAAATTAATTTCCTAATTACCAGAAATTGAAAAAAAATTGTATTATGTATTTTATTGACACACCCACTTATGAATAATTATTTTAATTAAAAAAAATCAAGTTCAATTTACCCAAAGGTGAGAAACGCTGACATTGTCGAATTGTCGACCCGAAACCTAAAATTGTTAATATAATATTATTATAAATAGAATTCCCATATACAATTTTCACTCGTTTAATAAGATTAGATTAGATAGATATATTTTATTAATTATTTAATTTTTTTATTCTAGATTCTACAAAATGGAGGAGAAACGGACTAATGGAGAAGAACCGTCAAGTTCTTCATCATCGCCAAAAAGGCAAAGGTAATCTCATCAAACACAATTTACCATTTACTAAATATATTAAATAGGGTGTTTGTTTTTTTTTATCTTGAAACACACAGTTTTCTATCTCAGAAACAGTTCGTTATCAGAAAAAAGTTTCAAATAAAATTGGTTTCTTACAAGAAGAAATCAAAACTACGCTATTATTTTTTGTCCTAGACCAAACTTTCAACGAGATTTCAAGATCAAGTTGTTTTTTTTTAATAGAAATCTATATTTTTGTCTAACTTATCATTATTCTTTATTTTGAATATATATAGAAAAAGAAGAACCTATATATCAAAAGTAAATAAATAAATAATTGAAACAAATGAAAAATAAATATACATACACGAAAACAACCAAATAATTCTCAAACAAACAGTAAAGTGATAGTAAATAAATAATAGGTATAATAAGAAAATAAATCTTTATTTAGCTTGTTTGCTAAACAAAACAAAAAATAAATAAATAAAAATAAAAAAAAGCTGAAAACTTTCATTGAATTATTTTTAGACGACTTCAAATAAATAAATTCTTATTAAAGCAGTTATTATTCCTAAAAAATACTTATTCTTAACAATTAAAATAAATTAAATTATCAAATAATAATGATTAAATAATTAATTATTAAATAAATAAGTAATTGATAAAACAATGCAATATAAGTGTTTAGAAATGATTTAAAGCTCTACTGCAGTTTCATGAATCATTTCTAAAAGTTAAGTGGTAATAAATAAGTGAACTGAACTTAACTGGTCATCACTTTGAAAACTTACTTTGTTTTTTTGATTGTAATGGTATACCTTTTATTTATTTAATAATGATTAAATAATTAATTACCATTACAATCACAAAAATAAAGTAAGTTTTCAAAGCTCGATGACCAGTTAAGTTCAGTTCACGTCTCGATCCAAAAATTTTATTCCTCTTAAAAACCACACTCCAAATGTATACCCGTAAACTACCGAAAATACATCGTCTCTTAAAAGTTTCTGCCTCTTTAATTTTTGAGTGGCGGGGGGGGGGGGGGGGAGGAATAATTATGAATATATTTAAATTTAAATTTAAATTTCATTTTTCCTTTTCAAAACAAAAACAATGAAATGATTTATGAACTGCAAAAAATTCGCAGGCTGAATCATGGAAATTATTCAAATTTACGCGGTTCAATTAATTTAATTAATTACAAAAAATATATTTAATTAAACAATTAATTATTCCAGCGGCTTCGAGCCCCGGCTGATCCTTTTGTCTGTAATAAAAATAATCTTTTCTTCGTTCCCTAAATTTGAATATATTTAATGTTTCTAATTTAAAATGAATCGGAGTCTTTCATTTCAAAATTACAATTATATTTCAAATTTTGCCTGGTTAATGAAAATCGATTGGAGCCATCAGTTTAAAAATCCGAGCTGACAATTATATTTCAAATTTGCCTCGTTAATTAATATATATTTAATGTTTCTTAATTTAAAATCTATTCGGTGTTTTTTCATTTTCATTCGAGTTCAAATGAATACAATATTATCTCGACACAAAGTCTAAATCAAAAAATTTATAGTTTTAGTAACAGAAATCATGGTATAAATATTAATGTTAGATTGGTCTAGTGGTTAAAGCTAATGACCTTGTGAGTTCAGTATTCTAGGCAAGAGGGAAATTTTTTTAGAGAAATTTCTCTTAGTGTTGTTACAAATTAATCTAGACAAATATATATAGTATAATTTAATTTAATAATTGTAAAAAACTAATTTTCTAAACAGATCAGAATTAAATACATATTGTCATATCATTGACCCTTGAAACCCTGAAGAAGGAGAGAAGAATCTCCCGAAACGTCGGTTTGAAAGAAAAAGAGGAAGGAATCCAATAAATTACACCTTATTTGGATATGTGTTAATTTTTTGTTTCCTCACTACCCCCTGGGCTGCCTGCCTTCCATTACTTTCAATTAAATACCTATACTTTTAACCCTAAACTAAAACCAAAAACCAAACGAAAAGAAACGTCTTCTAATTATCGAATTAAATTAAATAAATCTTGTTTTCTTTTCTTTGTTACTAATACTATTTTGATATTCTGAAGTGTCGGTAAAATCTAAAATTGGAATCAACTTTTATAGGGATATAAAATTTCGCTGATGAAAATGTCTCTTGATTACGTCGATGTTTTTGCATATTTATTTTCAACAATCAAGATATGGAAAAGTAAACAAAAACTTATTATCAATAATGAAATATGACTTACCATAACTTAATATTCAGAGTGGAAAAATATAAGTAGTTTTTTTTCCATAATTTAGGAAAAAATGTTCAAGTTTTTGATAAAAAAAATAAAATTTGAGAAAAGCTCATCAAATTACGTTTCTTATTTCTAAAATTGTTCGATTATTCGATTTAAACTAATGATTGATGCTCTTTATTAATACTATCTAATTTCCATTATTACCTACTCTTGTTTGTTTATTTTTAACAATTGATTCAATAAGTAAACAAAAACTAATACCTAATTATAATAATTATATTTATATTTAATTTGTTTCTTGTTTTAAATATAATTATTTGCATTTATTATAATAAGATTGGAGTAATTTTTGGAGACGGACTGATAAGTGAATTAAGTAGATATTGATGAGGCAGTCCAAAAAAAGAAGAAGATAATTTACACTATCTTTTTATTCATAAAACCGACGTTTCGGAGGCTATTCCTCCTTCTTCAGGGTTTTGAAAAGTCAGTGAAGGAAATCCAATGCGGCATTCCCCTCTGTCTCCTCTTTCAGTGGCAGTAACAATAATATCTTGTATTTCATTCTCAGCAGAATTATAATGTAATAATCACTGACTTTTCAAAACCCTGAAGAAGGAGGGAATAGCCTCCGAAACGTCGGTTTTATGAATAAAAAAGATAGTGTAAATTATCTTCTTCTTTTTTTTGGACTGCCTCATCAATATCCACTTAATTTATTATAATTTTTAATGATTTTCAAAATTTAAGGATGGGCAAATGGGCATACTATATGGGCGAATAAATCCGCTTTTTTAGGTGTGTAACAATCCTATATAAGCGATTGTTATTTCTTCAGCCATTACTAGCTAAGGATATATTGAACGAATTTGCTTCAAAATGGCGTCGTCCTTCGCCGGGTTTGCCATCTTGACCCCGTCTTTGAAGCCTTGAGACCCTATGATCAAAAACTTCTTGCTGATCTTACACCTTTCCACCGTTTTGAAAAATTTTCAACTACTCGATTGTTGGATTCTTAGAAAAGAAAATTATTACATTTTTTAAAAGATACATATTTATCCGTATTCGTCATAATCAATGAGGATATTTACTACTAGTATAAAAATAATTTTTAAGAAAAAAATAAAAACCGACTTCAAAAAATTAAATGCAACAAATAAAATACACTAAAAGGTATAAAATAATTATTATCTTATTTAGTTACAACTAAACGACGAAATATTAACATGAAATTACTTTTTGAAGTCGGTACCAAACATGTATACCTTTTATGAATCGCACTCGACGGATCTTACTTAGTACGTGTTTGGCGGGTACGCTCGCTTATAGGTATAGTTTGTTTGGTACCGACTTCAAAAAGTAATTTCATGTTAATATTTCGTCGTTTAGTTGTAACTAAATAAGATAATAATTATTTTATACCTTTTAGTGGATTTTATTTGTTGCATTTAATTTTTTGAAGTCGGTTTTTATTTTTTTCTTAAAAATTATTTTTATTTTTCTCTTTTTAGTGATGTGTATTAATAGTGATCGTATCATCAGAACTTGACCAAATTAATATGACACCATCCCTAAGACACCCCCTTTCGGATAAAAAAAGAACCATCGAAACCGGTTCATAAACAAAGAGGTTAGGTCTAAACAAACCTAATAAAAAAGGTCTAATACCTATGAAAAAAAACGAAAAAAAAATGGGACCAATCGGAAGCTAGACTGGACCCAATGCAAAATTTTTTTTCAAAATCGGTTGACAATTGGCGGAGATATGAGGTAACATAGGCACAAAAAAAAAAAAAAATTCAGTCGAATAGAGAACCTCCTCCTTTTTTGAAGTCGGTTAAAAATATTCATTCAAATGAGTTCCATGTTCAGGAGAAAAATTAGATAAACATATTTACCTATATAGAAAATTGAAGATGAAAGCCAAAAGTGTTCGATCTATAGTTTTTAACAAATATAATATATCTGCGTGTTTATTTGTATCAAGCGGAGGACACCCTCTTTGATTCACTCTCTTATAAATAATTTTCTATTGATTGAAATGGATAGGTAAATAGATAAAAGCAATCTCTCTGGCTCAAATTGTGCATATTCGAGGCTAGACGAGACAACAACATCATTAAATAAACATCAAACTGTGAAATAAATATAGTTGGGCGTAACTATATCTACAGTATACCTACACTAACTATGGTAGAACTAGCCTGTCTGGCCCTAACGGGAAAAGTCAGCTAGACATTCAGATAAACAAGATTAACCAAGGACATTTATGCGACACAAGACAGTAAATACTTATATTTATTTAAAAAGGAATCCATTAATAAATACAACGCATACGCAACACTATAATTATTATAATAGAAATTTCGTAGTTGAATAAAATTTTACAACAATTAAAATTTGACTTTGATTATATTTTAGGGGAAAAATGTTATAAAGCAGGATTTTTTTTTACTAATCATTGGAAATCCATAAAACGTTCGTTATAGTACTAGAATTTACTAGATTGTCATATTGTTTGTTTTAAAACTTCCGAGTATAGAGATTGGCAGAAAATCAGTAAAATCTCGAATCATAATAATAGATAATAAGCTGACGTGTTCTGGTGTGGCCATTTTTTTTTTTTTTTTTTTTAATGCAATCGAATACAAGAAGGGGTGCACCAGTAAAGATGTAGCCCCTATGGATCTCGAAAGACCCTTGCATTACCGAAGAGAAGGGAAAGTTGATTAAGTGAGAGGGTGTAGACGTAGGTGTCTATGCACCCTGGTTTTGAAGGTTTGAAGATCATAGGTGCTGGGAAAGATAGAGGCTGGGAGAGAGTTCCAGTTCCTTGAAGTCATAGGGATATATGTATTCGCGAATGAAGTGGTCCGGCACTTTTCCAATTTGACCGCGAAAGAGTGTTGGGAGTCGGCAAAACGTGTGCTGCGTGCAAAGCATGCTTTGGGGGGAATTATTGATTTTATCTCATCAGAGCACCTGCCGTGATAGTATCTATAGAAAAGGGAAAGGGCAGAGACATCTCTTCGATGAGCCAGCGAGTCGAGGAGTCGGTGAGGGTAGAATCGTCAATTAGCCTGACGGCTCGTTTCTGAATTGCATCAAGGGTAGCAAGAGAATATTTTGAGGCTCCTCTCCACAGATGAGAGCCGTATTCGAGACAGGGGCGGATTTGGGCCTTGTAGATGGTGAGAAGTTGTGGGGTTTGTAAAATCGCTTGGACCTGAATAAGAAGCCAATCTTCCTTGCTGCAGATTTCGCCACAGAGGAGATGTGTTCATTCCAAGACAGGTCAGATGCGACAGAGACGCCCAACATGGATAGGTTGTCACACATTTTCAGGGTATTCGAATCGAAGTGAATATCAGGGAAATCTTTATTTTCGCGCCTAGAAATTAGACAACATTGAGTCTTATTTGAATTAAAGTTAACTAAATTTTGAGAGCCCCATTTATTCAGTTTGTCTAGGCCATCCACTTGACTTTACCATACAACCTTAAAACCCTAAAATTATTTATAATCATGTAGGGGGCCATTTTGAACCTTGGACTGCCTCATCAAAATCCATTCAATTCACTTACCAGTCCGTCTCCAAAAACTACTTCAATCATATAAATAATAATAAAAAATACTTTATTACAATACTTGAACATACCCTGTATGGTAGGTCAAGTAAAAAGAAATAAGCTGTCGTGTTCTGATGTGGCTATCCACTTGACTTTACCATACAACCTGGCCCCTAAAATTATTTATAATCATGTAGGGGGGTTAGTTTTTGCATTTTTAAACTTCTATAGGATCCCACTGATTATGAATACAAAATTTGGTTGAGTTTGGTAAAAGGCCATGATTTTCATTTTTTGACACGGTTTTTGGGCGGTTAGTTTTTGCATTTTTATACTTCTGTGTTCCCACTGATTATGTATATAAAATTTGATTTAGTTTGCTCAAATGGCCTAGATTTTTAATTTTTAACCCCCCCCCCCTTTTGGGCGGTTAGTTTTTGCATTTTTAGACTACTGGGGTCCCACTGATTATGTATACAAAATTTGGTTTAGTTTGCTCAAATGGCCTTGGCCTCGGGAACTTGATGCCCATTTAGCCAGTCGTGACTTATAATAATTACCTATAGTTAAAATCTAGAATAGAGACACAGAAATCTTGATTGAAATTTATTTTTCTCAGATTAAGTAAAAGATAATCTCTCTCTATCTTGTAATTTCTTAAAAATAAATATATTAAATTATTTAAATTTTTTTTTTATAATTTTTCTAACTGATATGACAAAGAATAATTGACCTATCAATGAGAAGTGTTTTGGCCGCGCTTTATTTGAAAACATATTTTATCACAAGACTATTGCGGATTATGCTATTAAAGTCTGTGAAGTCTTAAAACTGGACCAGGAGAGAAAAAAGATGTGATCCACTTAGCTACAATCCAACGTCATTTTGCGTATAGCCCGCTAGACATTCGGATGGATCAGAGACTTTAATAGCATAATCCGCAATAGTCTTGTGATAAAATATCTTTTTCAAATAAAGCGCGGCCAAAACACTTCTCATTGATAGGTTAATTATTCTTTGTCATATCAGTTAGAAAAATTAAAAAAAAAAATTATTTAAGATCATTATTTCAAGTTAGAAAATCAGATGGTGCAAGGTCAGGACTATATGGTGGATGTGTCAAAACATCCCAACCAAGCTCCAATAATTTTTGCCGAGTGACCAAAGATGTGTGTGTGGCCTTGCATTGTCATGATGGAATACAACACCTTTTCGATTTGTCAATTCGGCCCGCTTTTCTTCAACTGCATTGTTTAATTTCGTTAGTTGTTCAATGTAGACAACAGAATTGATCGTTCGGTTGGGTGGTAAGAGTTCAAAGTAGACAATTCCTTTGTAATCCCACCAAACAGATAACAAAACCTTCCTTTGATGAATACCAGCTTTTGATGTTGTTTGAGCTGGTTCACCTGGCCTGCTCCACTATCTTTTCCTCTTTATATTGTTGTAAACAACCCATTTTTCATCGCCAGTTATCAGTCGTTTTAAAAATGGATCATTTTCATTACGTTTCTTTAGCAAATCGCAGCTGTTAATGCGTTGCGTTAAATGCGTTTCTTTCAGTTCGTGAGGAACCCATGTATCGAGTTTTTGAACATAGCCAAGTTGTTTTAAGTGATTTTCAATGCATGTATGTGATACATGAAGCTTCTCTGCAATCTCACGTGTTGTACTGTGACGATCCGAATCGATTATTGCTTTGATTAGGTCGTCATCAACTTCAACTGGACGACCAGAGCGTTTTTCATCTTTGAGTGAAAAATCACCAGAACGAAATTTGGCAAACCAATTTTGACACTGCCGTTCTTTTAAGGCTTCGTCGCCATAAACAGCACATAACTTTTTGTGAGCTTGCGATGCGTTTTTCCCTTTGCGGAAATAAAAAAGCAAAATATGACGAAAATGTTCCTTTTGATTTTCCATTTTTCAACGAACGCCAAACGAAAACTACGCAACCGATCAAAAAACTTTTTTTACTGATTGACAGCTGAATTGCCAGCTATCAAATAACAAAATGTGTTTTACATTTGGACTAGTGCCAGCAAACCTAAAAATTCAACTGAAGCCATCTATGAATGAAATCCGCAATTACTTAGTTGCCAACCTTATATATAAGTTCAAATATTATTTTCACTCAATATTTGACAAAAATTCCCTACAGTTGATTCGTGATTGAATCAAATGTAGAAAACATTCGGTTTATTAAATTATTGCCTCCATTGGTTTGAACTTTTACATTTATTCGAGGGGTGAACCGCGACCTAATATCGTGTACACCTACTTCCACTTCCACTTTCATTTCCAAGTAGAAGGATCAACAGATGTAGGGGCATTATCGAATGAATTCCAAAATAATTCCACAGATGTGTACACCTAATTCCAATCGCGTTTCACCCCTCTCTTTATAAGAATATAGTATTAGTGATAGTTGTAGTAGAATGAGTAATCTGTTGTCATCACGTGACTTGAATTCGATTCTTATTTGCAACCAACAAGTGGTAGTGGAGGATGAGACAGACAGACAAAGGGCTTGAATGAATAATGGAGTGGATTGGATGGAAAACGCAGCTTTGTTTGTGGTTCCTTCTGCTACGTGGTGCCATAAAATGCAACAAGTTAAACAAAACATTCAACTACTCAATGACTGGGCTAAATTGGATATTTAGTTCAAATGGAAACCTTCCATTTAACATACCACAATGCTTAATTTAACTTTAATTATGTATATATTTAAACACCTCTCCATTTATTACGTCTCTTAAGGCTTCAGAACGGGGTCCCGACCTAAGACAATTTTACAAAATAAATTAAATTAGAGAATAAATAAATAATTGTATTATAGAACAAAGAATCTACCCGAATTCGAACCCGAGACCTTTGCGTTATTTGGGTATCGTGATAAATGAGGAGGTGCTTGAATATAGTTTAATATTAGTCAGTCTACTTCAGAGTAGTAAAAAAATGAAAAATAAATAAATAATTCAATGATGAATGAATTAGCAATTGAAACTCACTGGTCTACATTCTAGAGGGGACCTAGTCTTCGAATCCCTGTAGATCCTTTATCTATAATACAATTTTTACTTTATCCAATGCGAAGCATGGGTAAAGTATTGTAATCGGTTTCGATGCAAGCGCGACTTCAAAGGGTTCTCAGGTAAAGACTACGGAACCCAAGGACTCAATTAAGATCACAAATTGTAGTATTCAATTAGATTGAATTTTAGCACGTGACGATTTTGGCAAAAATTACCTGGGGTCTCGTCGAGAGGCCAAAAAGTGCCATTTTTTTGGAAAAACAACACATTTTGATAGGTTTTATTTATTAACAATTGGATGAATAAAAATGAATCATATGGTTGAATCAAAACAGGTACAGGAGGTGGGGTGCAGTGGTGGGGGATCCGGGGGTAGGGGTCAAGCGGGGTGGGGGGGGGGTGCAGTGGGCGAATACTATATATATTTGTATTTTTTTTTTAATTTGAAAACGGCTCTCAAATAAAAATCGACATTTTTATCAGAAATTTAAATTAAAAATAATTTTAAAATAAAGGTTTTAACTCAAGGAAGAAGTTACCGAGCATCGCTCGATGCCTCCAAGTACTGTAATTTATGGCAGTTGTAAATTGGAAGGAAAAAGTGAAAAATAATAAAAATACTTTTGAAAATTATTTTTGTTCAATTTAAATAATTTATGGGATTTTTTTTAGAAAATTGGAAAAGTAATAAAAAAACAAAACAAAAATAATTACTTAATCCTCCCCCTTAACTCTCCGGTCAAAGACGCTTTAATAATAACTTAATTCTAATAAATCACTAAAAATGTATTTCTGATTTAATTAATTTGCTATAAATCAAATTTCATAATACATTTTTATGATCGAGGCATCCGTCTGCTGCCAGAACGTTGGAAAAAGATTATAGAAAACGATGGAGAATATATATATCATTGATTGAATAAAGATTTTTGTTTGCCTAATCGCTGTGTGACTTTTACTCAAAAACTCCGCACGAACCCAATATATTATCCTGATCTACATTGTTACATATATGTATGTTTTTCTTTTATTTGTTTTTTTGTTACTAATTGTATGTAGTATAAAGCCGATTGGAGTTTAAAATAAATAAATAAATATTAAAATAAATAAATTATTTTAATAAGTTATTTGCGTGATTTAAAATAAATAAAATGGTTAGTTTAATGAACTCATTTTGACAAAAAATACTTTCTTTTTGTTTGTGTCTTAATCATGACAAAATTAAAATAAAATCATTGAAAAAAAAAATTTTTAAGAAAAAAATAAAACCGACTTCAAAAAAATTAAATGCAACAAATAAAATACACTAAAAGGTATAAAATAATTATTATCTTATTTAGTTACAACTAAACTACGAAATATTAACATGAAATTACTTTTTGAAGTCGGTGCCAAACATATACCTTTTATGAATCGCACTCGACGGATCTTACTTAGTACGTTTGGCGGGTACGCTCGCTTATAGGTATAGTTTGTTTGGCACCGACTTCAAAAAGTAATTTCATCTTAATATTTCGTAGTTTAGTTTTAACTAAATAAGATAATAATTATTTTATATCCTTTAGTGTATTTTATTTTTGCATTTAATTTTTTTGAAGTCATTTTTATTTTTTTCTTAAAAATTATTTTTATTTTTCTCTTTTAGTGATGTTATTAATAGTGATCCTATCAACAGAACTTGATCAAATTAATATGACACCATCCCTAAGATACCCCCTTTCCAATAAAAAAAGAATCATCGAAATCGGTTCATAAACAAAGAAGTTAGGCCTGAACAAACCTAACAAAAAAGGCCTAATACGTATGAAAAAAAAATGGGACCAATCGGAAAGTAGACTGAACCCAATGCAAAAAAATATTCAAAATCGGTTCACAATTGGCGGAGATATGAGGTAACATAGACATAAAAAAAAAATCAGTCGAATAGAGAACCTCCTCCTTTTTTGAAGTCGGTTAAAAAAATGATATTTTCTGCAGTTTGTAACCTGAAATTTTGAAATTAGAGACCAGAAAATCTATCAAGGTTTTCACATCAGAGATACCTAAAACCAAAACGAACGACGATGAGCTTTTTAATTTAAGAATTTCCCGATAAAAAAATTCAAAAAATTGGAGAAAAATAATCAATTCTAGTTAATTAGGTAAAATCTTTTAATAAATAAAAATATTTCCATGATCCCTGGGTTGGACAACCAGATGGTGAAAATAAACAATTAAAGATTTTTCTATAGTAATTTCGAGAGTTTCTATATTTGTTGTAATTTGTAGTAATGAGAAAAATAAAAGCCTTACCCTAGAATAGAACAGCCAGCGGAGACAAAAATCTTTGGACCCTATCCAATGGAACATGCTGAAGAATTTTATTCTCAACCGAGAAATTTAATTAAATAAACTGGCGTGCACTTACTTCACTCGACAAGTAATGCGTTCAAAATATAATAATCCCTAGGTTAGACTCTTCTACGTCAAGTACTTATCTTTCACGTTATTTGACTTCATATTTGATGGCATCTCAATAGTTTTAATAATGATCGAAACTTTGACAATTTTAAATTATTACACAAAGAGAAACAAAGAGGTTGTCAGGTGCTTGATGCAAATAAACATACACACATATAAATCGAGATGATATATCTGTATATATATTATTTATTTGTTTGAGACTATAGTTTCGAAGGCTTGGTCTTCATCATCAGTCTTTCTTCAATTATAAATGTTTTTCATGGAGTCAATTTCATATGGATATTGAAAACTTGGTGTTCTGATGATGAAGACCAAGTCTTCGAAACTATAGTCTCAAACAAATGAATAATATATATACAGATATATCATTTCGATATATATGTGTGTATGTTTATTTGCATCAAGCAGAGGACAACCTCTTTGTTTCTCTTTGTGAATCAACAACTCTGCTACTCTCGGCAAAACAAAAACTTTTCAATTTAAATTATTAAAGATGTCTTTTATTCGACCGTAAATCTGATCATTATTTAAATTAATGCATTAATCTATTCTATATTTTAAAAAATATTAAATATTAAATTTTTTGATGAAGAGAAAAAGTGAAATATGAGAAAAGCTCATAACTATCAAATTGCGTTTCTTATTTCTACAATTCTTTGAACTATTTGACTTAAAATGAATGATAGTATTTAGTATACCTACCATCTAATAATAAATTTTATAATATTCTCAAACGCCTCCCAATCAATCACAAATACAGTCAGGGCACTACAGAGTTGTTAGAAAAATGAACTAGCAAGAGATTAAAGAAATTCCATAATTCATATAGACATTAGGTATTAGTTTGGGTTCAGGGATCAGTAGCTTAGTGGATATAGGAGCTACAGCTCTTATGACAAAGCATTGCAGTACATATGCAAAGATCCCAGGTTCGAATCTTGGCTCATCCTTTTGTCTATAATATAAAAATATTTTCTTCGTTCGTTAATTTAATTTAATTAATAAATCTTACGTTTGTTTATTTTCAACAATTGATTCATAAGTAAAAAAAAAATAATAATTATTAATAACGAGCTTTTCGTGCGTGCCTTCGGCACGCCCTCGAAGCTCGGCCCTCCGAGCTGGTGCACCTGGCGGGCAGCGTCTCGGTCCAAAAATTTTATTCCTCTTAAAAAACCACACTCCAAATGTATACCTGTAAACTCCTGAAAATACATAGTCTCTTAAAAGTTTCGCCTCATTTTCGTCCTGACACAGCTACAGAAATGAGGCTCTAGATATGAATGAATCTGGAAGTATTTTTTTTCTTCTATAATCTACAGCATTGTGATATTTTTTGTGTGGAAATAGATTTATTTAAATAAGTGAGATCGTGTGAGGAGGAGAATTATATTATATCATTTTTTTTTAAATTTGGGATCGATAATCGATATAAGGCTCCAAATATTTAAAAGAGATCAGGTGTTGTTTGTATGACAGACTGCTCCATCCAGTATTGCCATGAGAAACTCATATGGGCATGCGTGTCTTAAGTCGTTTAATTTTGTAAAAATCAAAAAATAAGAATAACAAAATTTAGATTTTTTAAAAATTATAAAAAAGTGGCAAATTATTAAAAAATAAACAAATAATATATAAAATATAAATCAAATAAGATGTGATTAATTTCTTCTTCTGTGCGCAAAGAAAAGCGAATTGAATATTTAATTTTTGAGTGGTGAAGGGGGGGGGAATAATTATCAATATATTTAATGTTTCTTAATTTAAAATCAATTGGAGTCTTTCATTTCAAAATTCGAGTTAAAATTACAATTATATTTCAAATTTGCCTCGACTTATCTCGACTCAAAACACAAATATACCGACGGCATCAGCGTCCCTGTAGGCAGCATTAGGTCAGCGTTGCTGTAAATTAATCTGGACTATTCTTATTATAATATTATAATAATTATTTTCATAGTTAATTTTTTTTTGTTTTAATTATAATTAAATTTATTTACTTATTTTCTTTTCCAATGATTGATTTTCACCCTTTAGAAGGAAGGATGGGCTCTTATTGGTGAAATTGGTAGGCTTTTTAGGGTGGGAAGAAATCATATAAACAACTATTATATGTATAGGTATTAATCTCATTCTTCTATATTTTTGAAAGCAGAAGCTTGTATTAAAATGTTAAAAGATGAATTATTAAAAAAGCTTATAATAACCAAACTGCGTTCCAAAATTATTAAAATAATAATTAAAAATTAAAATACTTGAATTTTCTCCAGAAGAATTTCATATTTAAAAGAAGATAATATGTTCAATTGCTAATGGGCTCAAAATTAAGAGGGGGAGGGGTGGGGGGAGGAACTAGGAAAGCTGGTTCTTCAATTCCTTATATCACTGGGCTGTGATATTTTTCGATGAGTTTTTAGGTTGCTATTTATTTTTTTATTTTTTTTATTTTATCTTAATTTTTTTTTTTTTAAATTTGTTATTTTGATTTTTGTAGAGTTAATGTGAATATATTGGCTGGCAAAATGGGTGTGTGCCCGATGCCAATAAATAATATATAAAAAAAAAAAAACCAACTCCACTTTCCCTAAACTTTAATAATAATACTATTATTTTATTTTAAATTTAAATTCGGATAAAAGAATTGATTTTTATTTTCAGTCAAAATTAAATAAAATTGAAATAAAATGTAATTGATTTTTTTGCCAAGTCTATTTTTAATTAAAATACTAGGTAGGTTTCTTTTTGTATCTCCTGTGAATTTGGATTAATATCGAGAAAAAACTCATAAAACATATTTGTTTATGTGAAATCTACCTAGTATTTTAATTAACTCTTTTAAGTGTATTTGTTCCATTAGGGAAATTAAAACCTTTTTCTTGGTAAACTAGAGTGTAGAAATTTTATATTTTTCGAGCCATTTTTGTTTTATAATTTTCCTATAATTTTATATGAGTTTTATCTAGAGGAATTCGGATAGGGAGAGGGGGGAATCCCATGACCTAGTGATTTTAGATAACCTGCTCTCATTGAAAATTATCAAGGCCTTTTATTATATATATATATATATATGTCGATATATAAAATAGAATGCAATTTGAGACAATTTTTTGTTGACTAGTCGATGGTCGCCGTCTTGCACTGGCTTCTTATCTGAAATATCAATTTTCAATGGTAGGTGTCAACAAAATCCTTAACTGATGATTAGAAAGCTTTGATTGAATTTTACCACTTGAACCATTCGCTTTTAGACAAGAGAAAGAGAGAGAATTATTTCATTTATATATACATATATAAACGTTGATAGAGATAACGTTTCAAGTTTTTCTTAATTGAAAATTATCCCTAATTAAACGTAAAAATATATTTAATACTAGGTGACGTCCGGGCCTTCGGCCTGGCGTCACCTAGCTCCTGGCGGGGAGCGTCTCGTTTTATGGTTAATATGTATATAGATAATAGCTGACCCGACCACGCGTTACTGTGACTAAAATGCAAATAATTTTAGAATAGGTATTAAAACAATAAATGACTTATATATTACTTGTCAAAATTGTTCACTTAACCAAAAAATAATGGGGGTCGGGTTAGGCTAGGTGGTAGCGTGTCAACCTGCTAACCAAGTGGACCCGGGTTCGAATCCGACTCGAGGCATCCCGCTAAAATCTGACCCGGGATAGAGACAAATTAAAAAAAAAATAGCATCGTAAATGGGCTTACGGCTAAAAAGGCCGAAAAGCTAAAAATAATAATAATAATAGTGGGCCAGGGTGAATTCCCTTCCCACAGCGTCCGAGCCTAACCCCATAAGAACAACAGGGATAGGTGAAATTTTACCAGCACTTGTGCTGAGTAAGTGTCATAACTCAAATAATAATAATAATATTGACAGTTGAAAGATTTTCAAAAAGCTATTATCGGCCATCTTTGTTTGCTTTTATCCTCCAGAGAGGCACTGGCGTTGTTTCCTCGAAAAAAATATTTTTTTCATGCCACAGGTGTGATATCTATAAAAACACTATATATAAAAACACGCTTGTATTTGAATGGAATGTTGTGTGAAAATTTCAAAGAAATCGGTGAAGAACTTTCGGAGATCCTTCAACGTATCACTTAAGCGTAACAGTACATTTTTATTTATATAGGTTGTCTCACTTTTTTTGAACCTTGAACTTCCTCATCAAAATCCATTCAATTACACTGCTCGACAAAAGTTAAATAAAAATTTCTCCCTGCAAACCTAACAATAGATTCCAGTAGAGTTTTATACGCTGATTCTCATGCAATTTCCCGATTTTTTACAACACGTCAGAGTTTTGAGATTCACTGAACGGCGAGCCTAAGTACGTACGTAATAGGATGACATACGATGAATTAAAAATCTCATGGAAAAAAAACTTAATTATAAATAAATAGAAAAGAGGCGACTGTGGGTTAGTGGTTAGAGTGTCGGGCCGCTGGCCTGAAATACGCTGGTTCGAGACCGAGTCTTGGCAGAATTTGCAGCCGCCTCCTCTTGGAAAGCAATGACAACCTACCAAGAGTATAATTGCCTAGTAACCTCTCCAAACTAGCCGTTCGGAACCGTCGTTAAAAAGTAAGTCCCGTATATCTGTGTAAAAACAGCTAAACACTCAGCAGAGGTATATGTGGAGAGGAGCCAAAACGTCAGGGAGACCTGATATGACACTTAAAAAAAGAAGTAGATAAATAAATAAAAAATATTTATTTGGCATTTGATTTTGAATGATTTATTATTTTTTTTATAACCGTTTAAATGTAATTAATTGATTGAATTTGATTGATTGATTGATTAAACGTAGCAAAAACAATAAAATGCAACTTATACTTTGGATTATTTTATTGTTAGTTTAATATCAAAATGTTTCGATAAGTTTCTTCTACCCTTTATCAGGATCTTTAGTAAAAGGTTTACATTATATTGTATTAACACTATTAATTAATATTGTGATAGACTGGTATAATTAATTACAGTGGCGGATTTTTGGCACAGGCGCGTGAATCGGAGGCATGAGGCCTCAAATCAAGGGGGTCTCAAAATAAATATAAATAATAACACTGATCAACAAAAATTTCTCCCCGTAAACCTAACAATGGAATTCCAGTAGAGTTTTATACGCTGATTATCATCCAATTTCCAGATTTTTTACAACACGTCAGAGTTTTGAAATATTATCGGCCTGACGAAAAAGGCTATTTTGACCTATTTTTGAGTCCCATTAGATATTAATCAGCAATATTTTGTTGACGTAATAGAAAACATCTTCCTCTTTGATTTTCAAATTACCACTTGTTTTTAGCTCATTTAGAACTCGAGTTATAACGAAAAAATTAAAACTACGTGATTATAAAAGATACATAGATAAAAACATAAGGTCTTAGTTTTTTACTTTATAACTCTAGTCTCTAATTGAGCTATAAACAAGTGGTAATTTGAAAATCAAACAGAAAGCTGTTTTCTATTACATCAACAAAATATTTTGATTGTAAATATTGCTGTTTAATATTGAATAGGACTCGAAAATAGGTCAAAAAGGCCTTTTTCTCTGTTTTGACCGATATTTTTTTTTAAATTTTATTAAACCAATTATTTTACATGAATTAATATAAATATACATTGTATTTGAGCTTCGACTCCGGAGATTACTTCTCCACCATCGACTGTGCTTGATCATCTTTTTAGTCCTTGTTTTTAATAAGAGGAAAAAACTAATTAAATAAAAAAACCTCTTTTCGGATAATTATTCCAATTCCATATTGTTTCCATCCCCCATCCCTCAATCCCAATCCGTTTTGACCGATAATATTTCAAAACTCTGACGTGTTGTAAAAAATCGGGAAATTGGATGATAATCAGCGTATAAAACTCTACTGGAATTCCATTGTTGGGTTTTCGGGGAGAAATTTTTGTTGATCAGTTTTATTATTTATATTTATTTTGAGACCCCCTTGATTTGAGGCCTCATGCGTCCGATTCGCGCGCCTGTGCCAAAATCCCCCACTGTAATTAATTATACCAGTCTATCACAGTATTGATTAATAGTCTTAATTTAATATGATGTAAACTTTTTACTAAAGATCCTGATAAAGGGTAGAAGAAACTTATCGAAACATTTTGATATTAAACTAACAATAAAATAATCCAAAGTATAAGTTGTATTTTATTGTTTTTGCTACGTTTAATCAAAATTCGGACAATCAATTAATTATATTTAAACGGTTATAAAAAAAATAATAATAAATCATTCAAAATCAAATGCCAAATAAATGTTTTTTATTTATTTATCTTCTTTTTCTTTAAATGCCATATAAGGTCTTCCTGACTTATTGGCTCCTCTCCACATATACCTGTGCTGAGTGTTTAGCTGTTTTTACACAGATATACGGGACCTACTTTTTAACGCCGGTTCCGAATGGCTAGTTTGGAGAGGTTACTAGGCAATATACTCTTGGTAGGTTGCCATTGCTTTCCAAGAGGAGGCGGCTGCAAATATCTGCCAAGACTCGGTCTCGAACCAGCGTATTTCAGGCCAGCGGCCCGACACTCTAACCACGGACCCACAGTCGCCTCTTTTCTATTTATTCATAATTGATTAAGTTTTTTCCATGAGATATTTAATTCATCGTATGTCATCTTGTTACGTACGTGCTTAGGCTCGCCGTTCAGTGAATGCGAATGCACCAAGCTTGCATGCCTGGTCGGATGTACATATGGTACATACTTGGAACATTTCGTCACGAATAAAATAAAAAAAAAAAAAACTTAGAATGACTCGGCTATAGACTCAATTTGGACTTTGATCAATTTTCTAGACTTTGTACACATATAATAGATAAAAATTTTCCTCCACTATATTATATACTATTATATATTATTATTCCTTCACTAAAGATATTCAATTTAATTTCTAGTTTGTCTGCATTGCCAATTGCATTTCACTTGGCGATAAATAATTTATTTTTGCATTTTAATTACACTTTTTTTCAATACTACTATATATACAAGGTGATTCACTAAGTACGTCTCAGGTAGTTTATTCAAAAAGATAAAATGAATCCTTGTAAGTCTTTAGGTAAGCTATAATAAATTCCCTCAAAATAAATTTCTAAAAACAAGCGTCTCGAATAAAAATTGATTATTTATATAGAATCGGTTTCTCGAAAACGGCTCTAACAATTTCGATGAAATTGAAAACATACCAATAAACTAATGGAGGCGATGTACCTTGTATTATAAAAATCCAGCTATGTAACCTATAATATTCTTGATATGTGAATTTTAATTGTTAATAATATAATGCATTATAAATTATTTATTGGGGGGTTAGCATGTCAGCCTGCTAACCAAGTGGACCCGGGTTCGAATCCGACTCGAGGCATCCGGCTAAAACTTGATCCGGGGGGGGGGGGGGGGGATACAGACAAATATAATAAAAAATAATTAAAATCGTAAATTGGCTAATGGCTAGAAAGGCCGAAAAGTTAAAAAAAAAAAATTATTTATTAATTTATCAATATTTTTCACTTTGTGGTTTTTAAAAACATAATGCTCATTACGGCATAGTGGGTGCTGAGCTCGTTTGTGTACTGGGTTTTTGACTGGACTGTACTCCCAGCATATACTCGTTTATATAACTTGACAATGACGTGGCCAATCCAGTTAATCCAAAATCGGAGTGGGTGCTCATACTTGAGAACGATCGCAGAATAAGCCGATCGAAACGTCGTGGTTTATTGTATTATTTGTTCTTATTCAATAAATAATTATATGTGTGATTGTAATAAAATTTTAACTCTTAACAAAATGAAGTGTTGATTAGTTTTTAGTACATATCGGGCCACAAACATTAGTACTTAATTACTGTACTTTTTTTTAATATCTTGGAAATGGCTAAACCAATTTTGATCAAATTTAAAATTCTATTTAAGTACCGTGAGGTCCTCAAAAAATTTATATAAAATGTTTAATAAAATTGCATTTTAAAGTATTTTACTCTAAAAAGCAAGTACTTTTTTTTAAATTCTTTAAAATCTATTTATTCGGCCTATTTAATATAGCTTGATTAAGTAAGAAGGGTTAGGCTTCTCTCTGTGAAATGGTAAATTTGAGAGGAAATTTTACAAGTAACCATAGCAACTGCGTTGCTATCATATCCGTTACCTTTGCTGAAGTCATAGAGGAATCAACTTAAATCAAAAATTGACATCAATTCTCATCTAATATTTGATGAATAACCATACTACATTGCAAAATCACGGATTAGTGGGTTTTTTGGGTCGACATATCAATCTGTCAGAATCTTATTAACGGGTAACTTTAATTTGATTGTTTTTTTCTTAATTAAAGTTATTATTTACAGGTAAAAGAATGGTAAGTTTGGGTTCTTAAAAGAGTTTCCTTCTCTTTTGCATCCATTCAGAAAATGAGGTGGCCGGGTAATTTTTTTAACCGACTTGTCATTTCGACAAATACTAAAAATATACATTTCGATTATTTCAATTATATTAACAAAGAACTGTATGCATTTATTTGAATAAAAAATTTATTTCAAAATATTATGTAAATTATAGATATAAGCAGGTCTCAATTTTGGGGGGAAATATTTTGATAGGTTTTTTAATTAAACTAATTATTAACAGGTTGTTGAAAAAAATATATCATGTAATTGAATCAAAACAAAACGTGGTTTATTAAATAAACAATAATAAAAATAATAAGAAATTAAGTAAAATTACGAGGTGGGTTTCACATAAAATAAAACTAAAATGAGTTTTTATCTCGGGTTGTCAGTCCATCTTTAGGAGTTGAAAAAACTGAATATAAAATTAGAAAAATATCTACAAGTAATACTTTTTTTGGAAACAGGTGTGTGAAGGGAAAGTGAGGACGTACTGAGAATTAATATTTCTAGAAAGATAAAACAAGGGTTTTTTCGCAGTATCGAAATATACCATATATACCTGGATTTATAAAATATAAAACCGACTTCAAAAAAATTAAATGCAACAAATAAAATAATAAGAACTCAAAAATAAAATAAAATGCACTAAAAGGTATAAAATAATTATCTAATTTCGTTACAACTAAACGACGAAATGTTCTGTTTTTTGAAGTCGGTGCCAAACATATACATTTTATGAATCGAACTCGAAGGATCTTACTTAGTACGTTTGGCGGGAACGCTCGCTTATATAGTTTCTTTAGCACCGACTTCAAAAAGTGATTTCATGTAAACATTTCATCGTTTAGTTGTAACTAAATTAGATAATTATTTTATACCTTTTAGTGTATTTTATTTTATTTTTGTGTTCTTATTATTTTATTTGTTACATTTAATTTTTTTTGAAGTCGGTTTTATTTTTTAATTTCTCTTTTTAGTGATGTTATTAATAGTGACTTAATATAATACCTTGCATGCATCTCGTAAGAGAAAGCGTCGGACGAATGAATCAGAAAATGATAATAAAATTCAATTCATAAATATAGAAATTCTCTCGAAACGTTTGCGGGTTTTAAATGAATGTTTTAAGATTTATTTTTATAAAATATTTTATTTATTATAATTTCGATTATTTGCTCATAAGAATTGAAGATTTACGTTAATTCGTCATTGATCATATCATCTGAATTTGACCAAATTAATATGGGACTACCCCTAAGATACCCCCTTTGCAATAAAAAAAGAATCATCGAAATCGGTCCAAGTACCAAAAAGTTCTCGCTGAACATACATAAAATAAATAAATAGGTATTTTGACTATCTTGGAGCTATACTGATCCAAATGCAGAAAGAATCATTAAAATCGGTTCACAAACAAAGAAGTTATGACTAAACAATGTGAACAAACAACAAAAAAAAGGTCCAATACCAATGAAATTTAAATGGGACCAATCGGAAACTATACTGAACCCAATGCAAAACAAATCATTAAAATCGGTTCACAATTGGTGAAGAAATCAGATAACATAGACACAAAAAAAATCAGTCGAATCGATAACCTCCACCTTTTTTGAAGTCGGTTAAAAAATGACGAAAAAAGCCATTTTGACCTATTATCGAGTCCCATTAAATATTAAACAGCAATATTTGCAATCAAAATATTTTGTTGACGTAATAGAAAACAGCTTCCTCTTTGATTTTCAAATTACTACAAGTTTTTAGCTCAATTAGAACTCGAGTTATAACTAAAAAATTAAAAATACGTGATTATAAAGATACATAGATAAAAAAATTTAGTTTTTTAGTTATAACTCTAGTTATAACTAAATATAAAAGAGAACATCATGGAAAAATAGTTATCTTAATATTAGAATGAAATGTTCGCAAAATAGAAAGAAAGAATATTTAGTTATTTATTATAAGATATAATCAATAATCTAATACTCCTTAAAAGTTTTTTTTTTTTTTTTTTTTATTGATTCATCCCTGGCCTTTTAGCCATCAGATACAGATTTTTACAATTAAAATTGAATTGATAACATAAAAAATGGAATACAAATATAGTACATAAACAATACAATACAAAATAAATTACAATACAAAATACAATACCATACAAAATACACTACAATACAAAATACAATACAATATAAAATACAATACAATGCAAAATACAATACAATATCAAATACAAAACACAACAAAATACAATACAAATACAAATATAAAAATACACATAAATACCGCTCCAGCAATCCATCTACAACTCCTTAAAAGTTATTAATAGTAAAAATCAACAATAATAAAAATAAACAGTAATTAAAATCAACAATTATTAAAATAAACAGTAATTAAAATCAACCATTATTAAAATAAACAGTAAATAATTAAAATAAAAGAAATATGAGTGAATCTCCGCTAGGTACTAATATAGGCATAATAATACTATTGGATTGGTATTCCCTTTTGACATTCTATTTATCTCTATGCAATGATTGCATTTTCTATCGCATAATATTTCCAATCGGACATTATATAAAGGAGAGGAAGGAAAAAATACTAGAATAGCATTTTTTTTTATTATTTTTTATTTAATATTGAAACATTTTCTTCTTGAGGTTATTGTTCTTTTTCAATGGTGCGCGTGCAGCAGATTAAAATACGTACGTAATAGAGGAAAATTAAACTCACGTGGCTCAAGTTGAATACCCTCCTCAGAGGATAGATAGAATCCCAAGGCAATAACTAATAGCTCTCTATATACGATTATTAGTTTCTAAAGGTGAACATCAGAGAGACACTTATATAAGAAGGAGGGGGGTAGGGGGGGGTGCAATTTCAGAAAAAAACAATCATACTGTATAATATATTAATTCATTAGAAAAACTCATCAGAAAATGATAAGTTTTTTTAATAACATAAAACTTATACGTTTTAAATTAAAACTTCACAACTTTTCTTTCAGATATGAATTTTTCATTGTTGGCTATAGTGTAAGCTCCGCGGGACACTTTATATAGCTCCGGACTGGGAAAATATATATCAGGTGTATAAAGTTTAAAAGCGTGCTTTTTTAGTAAAAAAACACATGTTTTTTCATAGAAAACAAAATCAAATTAAATCAAAGTACTGGCCCACACTAGCTACACATTTTTGCCATCTCTCGGTCAATTTGTGGATACCGTGCCAAAAAATCCCTTCTGTTTCGAGGCAAACCACAAATCAAATCATTTTCGGACATCTTCGTAAGAATCGAAGTGCTGCTCAGCGAGTGCGTGGCCCATCGATAAAAAAAGTTGCTAGTCAGAAGGGGCCAGATCTGGTGAATAAGCAGCATGGAGTACCATCTCCCAGTTGAGTCTCTCCAAGTAGTTTCGGACTATTGTTTACGTGTGCGATGGCGTGTTGTCGTGGAGGAAAATCAACTTGTCATGTCTTTGTTGATAATCCGGTCTTTTTTCTCACAGAGCACGTTGCAATCAGTTGTTGGTGGTAGCGGGTGGCGTTTCAACAACTCATAGTAGAAGATACCCTGCTGATCCCACCAAACGCACAGCATCGTCTTCTGTCCGAAGCGATTTAGTCTTAGGGAAGATATTGATGATTGGCCGGGATCAACCCACGATATCTTGCGTTTAGGATTCTCAAAATATATCCACTTACAAGTCCCCAGTCACAATCCGATGCAGGAACGACTTTTTTTGTCTGGCGAGCAAGATTTCATATGTCGCTCAATTCATGCGGCACCCATTTTCCGATCTTTTGAACCTTTCGCATGGCACGTAGGCGCATGGAAATGGTTAGTTGAGTAACACCCAATTCCTCGGCAAGCATTTGTTACGATTGGGCCCAAAAGGGACTGTAATTGATAGTCCTCAACGTTCCTGGCTCAATTTTCACGCTCTCAAAGTGCCGTGTTTGAACCGATGAAACCAATCTCTGCACGTTGTTTCCGGTAAAGCACTGTCGTCATATGCCTCCAGAAGTATTCGATGCGATTCGGCAACCGATTTTTTCAAATTAAGTCAGAAAAGCAGAGCTTCCCGAATATGCTTTTTTTCTGACAAGAAACTAGACATGATTGTCAAAGGAAAAATGTATGTTGTTGTATGAAATTGTTGGTGATTTGCACTGATTAATGTTTACAAATGTCAAACTCATAAAAAGATGTCGGTAAAGTAGCTTAAAACGCTCACTAACGCATACTATGAGCGATGCACGGTTTTAAACTTATACACCTGGTATATCTATATATCTATATTTAATAAAAATAATCGGCTTTCGCGACGACGGTGACGTAATTTTTTTAATTTTAAAACCCGTTTGCTCAGGGCACATTTGTTCGCGGGTGGAGCTGGAGCCGTGGTCTCTGGTGACGGGGTCTATGGTTCCGTAAAATAACCCATGCTCTGATTGATTGATTGATTTTTGATTTGCGTTTATTATTTTATTTTTATTTTAAGGATATGATTGCGTGAAATAATGTAGGTATCTCATTATCGGAGTTGTATTCTAGTGGTTGACTTTTGTATCTCTGCTCTATCAATGAATGAATGAAATGTTAGGAAATCAAATGGTATGTTAGGAAATGATAAATGAACGAATGGCTGATGAGCTGGAGTGTTTTCAGGTATTAGATATTGATGTTGAAATGGAGAGTCATATTATGTACATATTCTATTTCTATTGTCATTGTTTTTGCAGATACAATTGTTTAAAGATATAACAACGTGTATTAACGTATCGTGTTCAAAAAGATACCATCAGTTGTACTCCAAATGTTTCTTCAGTATTTTCTGCTCTAAGAGGCGTCTCGCCTCAAAGCAACATAAAATAAATAAATAAAAATAATAGTACATGACAAATAAAATTTGTTTAAATTATTAATTTAAAACCCATTTCGGAGTCCAGGGGACATAGCCACCTAGTTAGCAAGATTCCCGCCCAAGGCGGACTTCGCTGCTGGTATATATATATTATTTATTTATTTATTTATTGTAAATACAAATTTTTTTATAAAAAGAATCTCAAAACATTTCGAAAGAATGTTTTTTTTTAATTGTTGGCTATAGTGGAAACCCCGCCGGACACTCTTTATGTGGATGCGGACCCGGAAAAAATATATATTTATTTATTATTCATCTAGCATCTTACAGACTCATTAACATTTATAAATCATTAATAATTAAATAACAATTCAATTTTCAATTAATAGACAATCCAGTACCTATAAATTATAAATTTGTACCGAACTTGCCCCCCCCCCTTTTTAATAAAATTCAACCCTCAATAAAAATAATCTTGAGTCAAGAGTAAAATTTAAATTAAAAAAAAAAAAAAAATAAAGAAATTCAACAGAGAAATCAGAAAAACATAAAATAAAATCAACTTAAAAATTAAAAATAATAAAAAATGAAAATGTCCCATAAAATCACACTCTAAGAAAGTCAGAATCAAAATTAAAATTCTCTTTGTATGTCTAAAATATTTTATTAATTTATTTATTGTTTTTCCCATTAAATAAATACAAATATTTTATAAAAACAATCGAGAGTGAAATTTGAAAAAATAGAAAAAGCGAAATTTAGAAAAAAAAATAGGTTAATTTTAGAAATGATCAAAATTGTAAACTATAGTACAAAAATTCAATTTAACAAAAGGTCAGATATGTCGATTCTGTTTTTCTAATATTTATCAGAAATTTAAAAAAAAAAATATTTTTATTTTTAGATATAACAAATCAGAGGAAAAAAAGGAAACAATTATGAAATCATACGACCAATCGCAACGTTCTTTTTATTATCTTTTGTATAGAGCCTGATGAAGCTATAATAAATTACCGAAGTGTTGCGATTGATCGTATGATTTAACTTACTTACTCTCTACACCCCTGGGTGGGTCTTAGGGCCAGTTGTATGTCGGTTGGTAAACTCTTTTTAAACGTTGAAAAACGATAAAACATTAGTAATCACCTTGTGTCCAGTGGGATGGTCAATCAGATGACAGGCACTTTCATCTGATTGGCCACCCCACCTAAGCCTCATGATTTAACACGGTGTTTATTTTTTTCTCTGATTTGTTATATCTAATACCTACTGATTATGGAACTGAACAATAATAATGATTTTTATTTTTATTCAGGGTGATTTCATCTTCAAAACAATCTGTATCATTGTAAAGTTTTTGTTTTGCCGAGAGTAGCAGAGTTGTTGATTCACAAAGAGAAACAAAGAGGTTGTCCTCTGCTTGATGCAAATAAACAGAAAGAATGAAAAAGAAAAAGAAAATCCTAGAATAGTTCTCCAATATTATGGACAAATTTCGGAAAAATTAAAACAAAAAATGAAAAAATTAGGGTTCAAAACAGTATTCAAAACTCCAATTACTCTAGGAAAAGATTTAGGTTCAAATAAAAAAGACAAATTACCAAATATAGAAAAAGAAGGGGTTTATAGTTTGAAATGCAAAGATTGCGAAGCAATCTATGTAGGGAAGACCGAGAGAAATCTGAAAATTCGATTAAATGAACACATAAGAGATTTTAAAAATAAAAAGTGCGAAAATTCTTTTGCAGAACATTTAAATTCAAACAATCACTCCTTCCCAGAAGGTATTAGATTAATAAAAGGAGAAAAGAACCCAAAATTAATTAGCGCAATCGAATCTTTAGAAATTTTGAAATCATTCAATAGAAATTCAAAACTTTGCTTGAACAATCAAATAGAGCTGTCAAATAGTAATCTGCTGAAGATGTTTGCTAACAAAAGATAAAAGAAAAACCCTTCTATTGTCAACCTTTCTCGTTGTAAAATAAGGAGAAAGGGAAATATATTTGAATGTGAACCGAAAAGAAAATATCTTTGTTAGTTCCAGGTCGACCACCAGTGATGAAAGAACACCAAGTTTTCAATATCCATATGATATTGAGTCCATGAAAAACATTTATATTTGAAAAAAGACTGATGATGAAGACCAAGTCTTCGAAACTATAGTCTCAAACAAATAAATAATATATATACAGATATATCATCTCGATATATATATATGTGTGTATGTTTATTTGCATCAAGCAGAGGACAACCTCTTTGTTTCTCTTTCTGTATCATTGTCTATTTTTAAAATATTTATTTGTTTATAGTTGTCCTTTTTTTAAATACCCACTTTTTCAAATTTCCATTGATAAAAGCGAAATTTCTCTCTTGGATTTCCAATAAACGTATTGAGATACTACTATATACTACCTATATATGGTATATATACATATATACTGAGATGGAAATGGACAATCTTCCACATTGAATCAGCCTGTCCTATAAGGAAATCTTAAATTTCTCCTAATTCTATTGCTATAAGCAAGCTACGACTTGTCTATAGAACTCTCTTAAGCCCGGTTCACACCAGGCTTTTTTCGCTGATGGCAGCCTTGATGGCTTTCCTTGAGGTCTTGGCTGCCGCTAGATGTCGTGATAGATTTTTAGTTGTTGGCTTCACACTCTGCTATTTGCAGTAAGGCTGGATTTATTCTAAAAGCAGGATCAGATGCGTGCGCACACAATCGCTCAGCAGTTGTCAAAAAAATGGCTGGCAATAATATAATTGGAGAGGTTATTAATCGTAGACGAACTGCAATTATTGCTTTTTTATTAATTTGTGAAAAACGGCGAAAACAAAAACGTTTGAACAATCCGCCCAGACTGTGGTGTCGTCCATGGTTATTGCGGCTTCCCGATTGGTTTACCATGCGCATGTCACCCACGTGATAAAATACTGCTTTCCGATTGGTTCTCTCCCTAATTTTCCAAGCAATCTATCAGGAGAAAATAGAACATGTTCTAATCACAAAATCCAACAAGCTAGCCAGCTACCCAGCCCTCAGTGAGGTCATTTTAAGCCTCTGGATCCATCCTAGCCAGCCATCTAGATTTCTATCAACAAAAAACGCCTGGTGTTAACCGAGCTTTAATTATTTCCTATCTAATATATTGAGAGTTGTTAGAAATGGATTAGTCTAGAAATTCTCGAATCATCTTTATTTATTCCATTTTTGTATTCTTACTATTTTAACAGTTTCTCAGCCAGAACAGTTTTTAATCGACTAAAACTGCATGAACTGGATAATTATATCTACCAGGCAGGGCCTTCAATCCTTCTATCTCTCAGCACTCCTTTTCGAAAAAAATTATTCCCTTTGAAACTATGGAACAATTTTATTTCATTTCGAGAACCAATATTCTTTTCAAAACAAAAAAAAATGTTTTTTATAAAAATAATTAATTTGAAAATTTAAAAATCCTCCTTAAATTTTGAAGTCGACCTTATATAATAATAAAACTTGAGTAAGATACGAGGTAGGTTTCACAACCTACCTCGTATCTTACTCAAGTTTTATTATTATATTAAAATGTTTCACCTAGAACCAACACCGAACTCCTTAAAAGTTATCGACCTTATATATTTATGAAAATACTCTAAATGTTTGATATTTTAGGAATGAGACGCATATACAACATCCATAGACCTCACGCTACTTATGTATATAATTATACAGACACTCCGCAAGTCAATAAAAAATGCAAAACTTGAAAATTTAATGTTTTTAGTATCATATTTTTTAAAAGTATTTATTTGTGAGAATAAATAATGCATTATTATATTTTTAATGATCAATCTCTAAGACAAATTATTATTATTATTATTTTTAAAATGTTAACCTATTTTGATTGAATAATAGATTTGACAATTTATATGAAGTTGTTTCAATATACATACATATCTTTATTTTACAAAATATATGGTTTAAAAATGTAGAAAATATTGTTTTTTGAATGATTTTATTGGGATTTTTAAGGCGCCGTGATGATATCGGTATAAAAAGAGATGTTTTTCAATTTCAAAATTATTAAATTAATAAAATTATTTATTTTAGAACCCGCAAATAGTTAAGTACATATAAATAATATATTAATTAATTAAGACATTTAATTTAATTTATCGGAGGATTGATAGGATGGATTGAGGTAAATAAAACCAATCGACTTGATTGGGAATAATGGAATTGAAATAATTATCGGAAAAGAGGTTTTTTATCTAATTAGATTTTTCCTCTTATTAAAAACAAGGACTAAAGATGAATAAGGACACTCGATGGTGGAGAAGTAATCTCCGAATCGAAGCAAAATACAATGTATACATTAATTAATGTAAAATAATTGGTTTAATAATAATTTAATGTAAGAGGTTTGAATTGATCGATCGAGGAAGCATGGAGAAGGATAATAAGACCAATCGACTTGATTGGGGAATAATGGAATTGAAATAATTATCGGAAAAGAGGTTTTTTTTATCTAATTAGATTTTTCCTCTTATTAAAAACAAGGACTAAAGATGAATAAGGACACTCGATGGTGGAGAAGTAATCTCCGAATCGAAGCAAAAATACAATGTATACATTAATTAATGTAAAATAATTGGTTTAATAAAATTTATATAAAAAAATTTAAAATTAGATTAATTGAGGATGGATGGAAAGGGATGAATGAAACCAATCGACTTGATTGGGGAATAATGGAATTGAAATAATTATCGGAAAAGAGGTTTTTTTATCTAATTAGATTTTTCCTCTTATTAAAAACAAGGACTAAAGATGAATAAGGACACTCGATGGTGGAGAAGTAATCTCCGAATCGAAGCAAAAATACAATGTATACATTAATTAATGTAAAATAATTGGTTTAATTAAAATTTAATAAAAAGTTTAATTGATCGACTGGAGGATGGAGCGAAGGTGATGAGACCAATCGACTTGATTGGGAATAATGGAATTGAAATAATTATCGGAAAAGAGGTTTTTTTATCTAATTAGATTTTTCCTCTTATTAAAAACAAGGACTAAAAGATGAATCAAGGACACTCGATGGTGGAGAAGTAATCTCCGGAATCGAAGCAAAAATACAATGTATACATTAATTAATGTAAAATAATTGGTTTAATAAAAATTTATAATTTAATTTAGAGAGTATTAAGTCAATTTCTTATAAAAAACCCAGGTGTCTAAATTTCAAGTGAATCAACTTAATAATTTGAAAATTTAAAGATCCTCCTGAAATTTTGAAATCGACCTTATATATTTATGAAAATACTCTCAGTTTTTGAAATTTTAGGGATACGCTGCATCCACAGCATCCATGAACCGCACGCCACTGATATATATATATATATATATATATATATATATATATATATACTATAATCTAGAATTAAAACTAATTGAATTTTCAATATGATATATAGGTCAGAATACAATAAATATCCTCTTTATTCCACAAATGACAAGATAAAATCAATTATATCTTCAACTGTATGGATAAATACCACAGAAGGATTTCTAAAATGAACCAGCATGTTATATAAGTACTTATTTTATTTAAATATGTTAGAGACAACAGAAAAATTAATTTCACCCGTGTAACTGTAACTCATCTCTAAAACTAAATAGGGTAAATACTTGAAATTTAGAAGATGGTTTATTTATTTTCAACGGCTAAATGCCTAATATACAGTATAAAATACAATATCTAGCAAATATAACAATATTAATACTAAAGAAAAACAAAATAATACATTATAATAACACTGATAGCATTTACAATTGACAAAAATAAAATCTTCAAAATAATACAACAATAATGTAACAGTAATCAAACAATAA
>JALMQS010000527.1:77200-102614 GCA_024734495.1 Forficula auricularia | reverse complement strand
GTTTTTAATAAGAGGGAAAAACTAATTAAATAAAAAAACCTCTTTTCCGATAATTATTCCAATTCCATTATTCCCCAATTAATCCCGATATCCTCATTCAACCAATCAATTAAATTTTTTTTTTTTTTATAAATTTTATTAAACCAATTATTTTACATTAATTAATGTATACATTGTATTTTTTGCTTCGATTCCGGAGATAACTTCTCCACCATCGAGTGTCCTTATTCATCTTTAGTCCTTGTTTTTAATAAGAGGAAAAATCTAATTAGATAAAAAAACCTCTTTTTCCGATAATTATTTCAATTCCATTATTCCCCAATCAAGTCGATTGGTATTACCTTCATTTCATCTCTCATAAATTAAATTTTTTTTTTTTATAAATTTTATTAAACCAATTATTTTACATTAATTAATGTATACATTGTATTTTTTGCTTCGATTCCGGAGATTACTTCTCCACCATCGAGTGTCCTTATTCATCTTTAGTCCTTGTTTTTAATAAGAGGAAAAATCTAATTAGATAAAAAAACCTCTTTTCCGATAATTATTTCAATTCCATTATTCCCCAATCAAGTCGATTGGTTCCATCATCCCTCATCCATCTCGTCAATTAACTTTTAAATTTTTTTTTTTTATAAATTTTATTAAACCAATTATTTTACATTAATTAATGTATACCTTGTATTTTAGCTTCGATTCCGGAGATTGCTTCTCCACCATCGAGTGTCCTTATTCATATTTAGTCCTTGTTTTTAATAAGAGGAAAAATCTAATTAGATAAAAAAACCTCTTTTCCGATAATTATTTCAATTCCATTATTCCCCAATCAAGTCGATTGATTCCATCATCCTCCTCATCTCTCCGTCAATCAATTAAATTTTTTTTTTTTTTTATAAATTTTATTAAACCAATTATTTTACATTAATTAATGTATACCTTGTATTTTAGCTTCGATTCCGGAGATTGCTTCTCCACCATCGAGTGTCCTTATTCATCTTTAGTCCTTGTTTTTAATAAGAGGAAAAATCTAATTAGATAAAAAAACCTCTTTTCCGATAATTATTTCAATTCCATTATTCCTCAATCAAATCGATTGGTCTCCATTCCTCCTCCATCTCCAATCAATTAAATTTTTTTTTTTTTTTTTATAAATTTTATTAAACCAATTATTTTACATTAATTAATGTATACATTGTATTTTAGCTTCGATTCCGGAGATAACTTCTCCACCATCGAGTGTCCTTATTTATCTTTAGTCCTTGTTTTTAATAAGAGGAAAAATCTAATTAGATAAAAAAACCTCTTTTCCGATAATTATTTTAATTCCATTATTCCCCAATCAAGTCGATTGGTTCCATCTCCTCTCTCTCCTTTCCTCTTCTCTATTCATCAATTAAATTGTCTAACTTTTAATATATATAATAATATTTGTAATGATCTATTAGTGAAATTTAAAATTAAAAAACCAATTAATAATTAAAAAGAAATTGAATAAAAATTTTAATATACATTTTGATCGAGACAACCACCTGTGAATAATTATTTCAATTAACAAAAAACCCATCAAAAACAACTTAGCCGAAGATGAGACTGTAGCAGATCGAATATATAGGTATATATATGCAAAATTTGCTTGTTAAATATAATAAGATTTTAAAACGACTAATAGTTAATGAAACATATTTTTTTAATTTGGGAATTTAAATTTTTATTTTAAAACTCACTAATAGTTAATGACAAATAAAATTGATTAAAATTATTATTTTAAAAACCAATACGGAGTCCTATATATAAATGTATCCTAGAATTATCCTTAAATATGTAATGATTCTTGAACAAGTGAGTGAGTTATTCTGTTCATCTTCGGTATCGTGATGTTTTCAATTTCCCCCAATCGATTAAATCTCCAAATATTTTCAATCTTTAATGATAGTGTTTTTGAAAAATTAATCGGTAAAAGATTCACGGTTTAAAGAGCAGGAACAATATAAATATATTTAGCCATGAAAACAATTCCAATTCCAATCTGTGAACCAGTTTTCGAAATCACATTTTCCCATATTAATATCTCTTTAAACAACAACAGCAACAACAACAACAAACAAAAAATCATTAATTCTCGTGTATTTTTTATTTGGAAATCGACCTAAAGAAGAAGAAAGTGCACAAAATGTCTATTATTTTATGTAATTTTGATTGTCGGTCACGATTCGAATTGAAATCCAAAACAAAAATCGGGTAAACGAAGCATCAAACAGGTGGTTATTATCTAGAGGTGAATTTTTCCAGGCATTTTTTTCGCTTATCTGATTTAGATAAATAAAACAAAGAAAAAAACAATAACCACCATATTTGAAATGATTACGAAACTTAAAAGTGCATTTTCAAATTAAATTACAAATTGCAACAGATAGAGATCAATTAAATCATTCCGAAGAAATTTACCCTCAATCCTCAAAAGGATTCAACGAGAGAGAAAAACCTTCACAAAATGGATTGATTAAATAAATTAATTAATAAAGTCTGCCTCGGGTGTGTGGCCCTTTGGTTTTGAGGTACTTGTTATTAACTAATTGAGAACTTATTTATGCTAGAGACGCCCTTATAACGAATAAATTGAATTTTTACTTTACCATACAGGGTATGGTCAAGTATTGTAATCGTGGATGAAAAAAGTGTTGTTCTTTTTTCGAAATATCTCAAAAACGGCTGAAACTATTTTGATTAAAAAAATTGAGCGAAACCATGGCATTTCGCTCTACAAAAAGCTCTAATAAGTGAACATCGAAAAAATTATATTTTTCCAGATAATAATTGTTTTGTCAAAATGTCTGTTAGTCTGTTAGTCTGTTGTGTTAGTCTGTGCGTTACCAAATTTTGTGGACGAGCTAGCTCAAAAACTAGTCTGAATATCGAAACCAAATTTCACACGTAGTTTTGGTCCATTGAGATTAAGAGCTGATTAGATTTTGGTGCATATCGACCCAAAATTAAGAGGGTGGAGGGGGGTTAAAAATTAAAAATCTAGGTCATTTGAGCAAACTCAACCAAATTTTGTATACATAATCAGTGGACCTCCAGAAGTCTAAAAATGCAAAAACTAACCGCCCAAAATGGGGGGGGGGTGGGGGGTCAAAAAATGAAAATCTTGGCCATTTACCAAACTCAACCAAATTTTGTATACATAATCAGTGGACCCCAGAAGTCTAAAAATGCAAAAACTAACCGCCCAAAATGTGGGGGGGGGTGGAGGGTCAAAAAATGAAAATGTTGGCCATTTACCAAACTCAACCAAATTTTGTATACATAATCAGTGGACCCCCAGAAGTCTAAAAATGCAAAAACTAACCGCCCAAAATGTGGGGGGGGGGGGAGGTCAAAAAATGAAAATGTTGGCCATTTACCAAACTCAACCAAATTTTGTATACATAATCAGTGGACCCCCAGAAGTCTAAAAATGCAAAAACTAACCGCCCAAAATGTGGGGGTGGAGGGTCAAAAATGAAAATGTTGGCCATTTACCAAACTCAACCAAATTTTGTATACATAATCAGTGTGCCCCTAGGAGTTTAAAAATGCAAAAACTAACCCCCCCTCTCCTACATGATTATAAATAATTTTATTAAATATTAATGTAAGTGAGGGGCCAGGTTGTATGGTAAAGTCAAGTGGATGGCCACATCAGAACACGTCAGCTTATTACCCTTTTGCCAACGGTTAAAAAGAGTTTACCAACCGACATACAACTGGCCCTTAGACATGTCAGATATTTCCCCTTGATGGTTTGTCGACATTACCCCGCTGGGACACGATAGCGGATACCTAGCCCTACAGACTACTACACACTACGAAATTGGCCAACAAATATACTAAAACATTCCTTATAATATGTACGTTATAGTTATATAACTGCTATTTTAATTACTCAAATGATTAAAGTATTACATTAGTTTGTTCAGAAGTCAATTCTTACATCAGGAACTATAAAAATCACTTTAATCATCATCATTGAGTATACAGTCCTAGACTGGTTTGATGCAACAATCCGTCTCCACACTCGACTGTCCCCCGCCAGCTGTTTAACCTCTCTAAATTTCTGGCATCCCATATCCCCAATTATTTGGTTGAAATATTCTAATCTGGGTCTTCCCCTTCCCCTTTTCTTTCCCACCTCCCCCTCTAAGATATCCCTAAGTAGTCCCCCATGTCTCAGTGTGTGCCCCATCATCTGACCTCTTCTCTTCTTCAGACTCTTCCACAAGGTTCTTCTTTCTCCGATTCTTCCAAGAACTTCTTCATTTGTAATTTTATCCATCCATTTGATATTCATCATTCTTCTGTAGCACCACATTTCGAAAGCCTCTAATCTCTTTCTCTCCGCTTCTCTAATTGTCCAGGTTTCACACCCGTACATGGCTATGCTCCATACATATGTCTTCAATAGCAACTTCACTTTAATACATCACAAAATATCTAGTTTGCTTGGAAGGCAGAAACACACTGAGCGATATTTCTGATGTCGCCCACAAGGTGACAGAACTACGCAGCAGCACTAGGGTCTCAAAATAAGCTAACAAAGTAGCGTGTCGGTAATGCCCCGGGTGTCGGAATTCCTCCGGTCTACCGTATTTGCATCAAGCAGAGAACAACCTCATTGATTTCTTATGGAAAAACTCTTGTTTGATTATTTATACCTTTAACGTCAAGTAAAATAGTGTAAACGTTTACTCTATAGGGGTGAATACATTCATCTTTCAGCTTTTGATCCATTATTTATGTTTCTCGCAAATTTACCCTAAATGACATTCGCAACCCTTTACAAAGTATAATCTAAGAAAATTTCCGGACGAGGGGGAGGTCTTTTGTAAAACGGGGTAGTTTATATTAGTTGAAGAAGCGGTTGCATTCATTGCGGGCTAAGAATAAGACGACAGGGTCGTTAGGCCTTAAGACCAAGACCGGAAGGAAGGACCTTCCTTTGTTCCGATGACGTCACGCGTCGGGATGCTCACCAGGGGGAAAATGACGACGTTTAACTTGCCATTACACTTGAAGCATTCATTGTCCTTATCTGGCTCGCTCATCTCCCATTCCGTCTGTCTGTCTGTCTGTCTGCTATTCGCGATATGCAACGTTGAATCCGTTGTTACACGCATTTTGCTTCATAACACTTTTCTCCAAAAAGAACCCCCCCCCTCTTCAGAAGGTGGTTCAACCAAACAAGAAAACATCTTCGTGACAAAATACAAAAGAGATGACTAATCTTTCTTTCTCTTTCTCTTTTAAAAGAACAATAATTTTTATTTATAAGTACTTAATTAAATCTCAAAACGTCATCAAATAAGAAAATAAACACAAACATAGAAAATATTACCATTATAATTTAATTATTTCTCCGGACTGAGAAACAATTTTATTGTTAAGGCCACAGTTAAGAAGATGAGACTCTTCTGATTCGACAACAATGCCATCTGATGATCGTGACCGGGAAATTATCCATTATTTTTTTTTATGGCCAAAAAATGATTTAATCTAAGTAAATTATATTTTAAATAAAGTATTATACAGGGTGGGGCATAAAGATCTCCCATTTCTTCTCTTTTAAAAGAACAATCATTTTTATTTATAAGTGCTTGATTAAATCGCAAAACGTCATCCAATCTCTTTTTCTTATAATAATGACATTTATGCTTTTGCAAAATGCAAATAAATACAAACACAAACTTGTTGCTAATTTTGTTGCTAAGGCCAAACCAAAGAAGATGAGATAGAGAGGAAGCCTGCGTATCGACAACAATGCCATCTGGTGAGCATGACCGGGAAATTATTCATTCTTTTTTTTATGGCCAAATGTTGCGTATAGCCCTTGATAACTGAAAGTTACTCAGGGTTATGCTATCCTATCGATCAAAAAATAAAATGGTTATCCATAGATCTGTTTTTATATTACTATAATTCTCCCGGACTGTAATCGGGGAAGATCTCAACTAAACCAATCGCAATATCAAAGATTAAGGTAATTATCGTCGATCAATTATCCGGATCCCGAAAAAACTGAATATATTTTTGAAAAGAACATAAAATAAATTTTTTCAAATGCGTTTTAAACATATCAGACAAAAAAAGGGAAAAAGGGGTCAAAAATGAAAATTCTAGCCCTTTCGAAAAAACTCAACCAAATCTTGTATACATAATCTGTGGATCCCCATAAGGCTAGAAATACAAAAACTAACCACCCAAAATGGGAAATTTTTTTCTATATACCAAAATTGTTTCTAATATAGGTAAATTCTTGAGTGACCTACCATATAATTTTTTTTTATCGAGCTAAAATTTGTGATAAGGGTTCTTTAAAAACATTAAATAATAAAGAATTTAAAATACGAGACAGGTCATAATGGGCCAGCCTAATATCAAATTTTAATTTTATTTTATTTGATTTTATTGAAATTTTCAGACGTTGTCATGATAAATTTATTAATTAATACTAATATAATAATAATACAAAAATGATTTATTAGCAACTTTTAATAATTAAATAGAGTATTAAAGACTTATTTAATTAATCCTGTGGAACGTACAAAATTTGGTTGAGTTTGTTCGAAAGGGCTAGAATTTTCATTTTTGAACACGGCTCCTTTTTTTTTAAATTTTTTCATTTTTTATACCTCTTCAAAATGTGAGACATCTTTATGTCCCACCCTGTATAATACTTTATATAAAATATTTCTTGAATTAAATTATTCTTTGGCCATAAAAACATTAATAATAACAATTTTATTCAAAAAAAGAACCCCCCCCCCCTTCAGAAGGTGGTTCAACCAAAGAAGAAAACATCTTCGTGACAAAATACAAAAGAGATGACTAATCTTTTCTTTCTCTTTCTCTTTTAAAAGAACAATAATTTTTATTTATAAGTATTTGATTAAATCGCAAAACGTCATCAAATAAGAAAATAAACACAAACATATAAAATATTACCATTATAATTTAATTATTTCTCCGGACTGAGAAACAATTTTATTGTTAAAGGCCACAGTTAAGAAGATGAGACTCTTCTGATTCGACAACAATGCCATCTGATGATCGTGACCGGGAAATTATCCAATATTTTTTTTATGGCCAAAAAATGATTTAATCTAAGTAAATTATATTTTAAATAAAGTATTATACAGGGTGAAGCGTAAAGATCTCCCATATTTTGAAGAGGTTTAAAAAATGAAAAAATATAACAAGAAAAAAACTGAAAATATTTTTGCAAAGAACATTTTATAAAAAATATTTTTTTTTTCTTTTAAATGGGTTTTTAACATTATTTCAGACAAAAAAGGAGAGGGGGGGGGGGGGGGATGAAATTTATTAAACCAATTATTTTACATGAATTTATGCATACATTGTTTTTGAGCTTCGACTCCGGAGATTACTTCTCCACCATCGAATGTCCTTGATCATCTTTTAGTCCTTATTTTTAATAAGAGGAAAAAACTAATTAAAGAAAAAAACCTCTTTTTCCGATAATTATTTCAATTCAATTATTGAATCAATGTCCACCCCTATAATAATCAATTTTATAATAATAAATAAATTTTATTAAACCAATTATTTTACATTAATTAATGTATACATTATATTTTTGCTTCGATTCCGGAGATTACTTCTCAACCATCGAGTGTCCTTATTCATCTTTAGTCCTTGTTTTTAATAAGAGGAAAAATCTAATTAGATAAAAAAACCTCTTTTCCGATAATTATTTCAATTCCATTATTCCCCAATCAAGTCGATTGGTTTTATCCCCCAACCTCATTCTCCCCCTCCTTTCTATAATAATCAATTAAATTGGCAAATTCTAATATATAAAATTTGTTATTAACCCTTTGTGGAATTTAAAACTCGAATTTATATTCAATTAAATTGTTTAATTTTTAATATATATTAATATTTGCTATAAAGTATTCGTGGGACTTAAAATTAAAAAAACCAATTAATAAATTAAAAGATAATTGAAAGAAATGAAAACAAACTTTTTTGTTGAGATTTTCATCTATCAATAATTACTGTAATTAAGAAAAGATCAATTAAGATGAAATTTTTCGAGGTCCAGACCTAGCCAGATCGCTTTCTCATCCTCAAAATTTGTTAATATTTCATCAGGTATCATCAAAATCGATAGATCACTTTTTAAAATAATAAAATAGTATATATACAATTTTTGCTCGTTTAATAAGAGTAAATTTATTTAATCCTTAATGAAGTGGAACGTCCTCTTTTTGGTCGTGCGCAAATCCCTCAGGATCGTATATATATAGAGAGAGAACTAACTCATTACGCAAATAGCGATAAGAGAGGACAAATCGATTCGGAAATGAAGAAATTCGTTTTCAGGTAGAAAATATTCCAATCGGGATAAAGGGGTGGGGTGGGGGGGGGGGGGGGGTTTACAGAAGAGCAAGCAATTGGGGAAAATGCCCCGGAATCGATTTAAATTCAAATGAGCGTGCACAGACTCAGACGTCGGACCATCTCCTCGGAAGGCAAATAATTTAAATATCTTGTGAATTACAAGTCAACCAACACGTTGTATAAATATCATCCATTCTGAATTTAGAAATTCAAATTCAAATCGCAAAGAAGCACGGGGGTGGGGGGTGGGGGGTGGTAAAGAACAAGTTTTTTTCGATTTTATTCATCCCCCCTGAGAGAAAACGACCTCGTTATTATAAAAAAAAAAACGGCGTTAGATAGTTGTTGTACGGCGGTTCCACCTTCATCATTTCAACCTCCTTACTTGGTATTCCAAATTTTATTCGTTAATTAAACCCTACAAGTTTCTAATGAGAAACTTTTAATTAGATTTGAAAGACAAAGAGGGGGCGAGCCAGCTCATCGGAATTCCGAATTCATTTGTGAAAAATTCAAATTGTAAAAGAGGGCCGGGTGTAGCATTTTAAGTTAATATAAGGAGTTGTTGCCGGAGATTGAATAAATGGGATTTTGGAGTTATACTTGTTGCGCGCGCAGCTATCCTTATCGAAATTGATATATTCATTTCAGGGATCTATATCTATCTATCTATACCTATTATAATCGGCTTGTACGACGACACCGACGTGATTTTATTTTTAATTTTAAAACCCACTAATATTTCATGACAAATAAAACTTGGTTGATTTTTCTTTACGTCTTGAATTCGTTAAATTTTTTTTTACTTTACCATACAGGGTATGGTCAAGTATTGTAATCGTGCATGAAAAAAGTGTTTTTTTCCTTCTTTTTTTCGAAATATCTCAAAAATGGCTGAAACTATTTTGATTCAAAAAATTGATTTTTCGAGATAATAATTGTTTTGTCAAAATGTCTGTTAGTTAGTCTGTGGGTTATCAAATTTTTGTAGACGAGCTAGCTCAAAAACTAGTGGGAATATTGAAACCAAATTTCACACGTAGTTTTGGTGCATTGAGATTAAGAGCTGATTAGATTTTGGTGCATATCGACCCAAAATTAAGGGGGTTGGAGGGGGAGTTAAAAATAAAAAATCTAGGCCATTTGAGCAAACTCAACCAAATTTTGTATACATAATCAGTGGGCCCCCAGAAGTCTAAAAATGCAAATATATGATATAAATAAACTTTTATTTGAAACTTTTTTTCATATAATAATGTAGAAGGATGTAATTTTTGACATTTTGGTTTAAAAAATTTATTGAAAATAATCACCCGAAATGGGGGGAAGGAGAATCGAAATTCTTTTTAGACCAAACTAAACAAAATTTTGTTTACATATTCTATGGGCTCCCAAAAGGCAAGAAATGCAAAAAACTAGCCACCCAAAATAAAGGGGAGGGTCACGAATGAAAATTCTAGCCCTTTGGACCAAACTCAAACAAATTTTGTATATTACATAATCTGTGGGCCTCTAGAGAGCTAGAAATGCAAAAACTAACCACCCAAAATAGAGGGGAGGTCACAAATGAAAATTCTAGCCCTTTGGACCAAACTCAAACAAATTTTGTATATTACATAATCTGTGGGCCTCTAGAGAGCTAGAAATGCAAAAACTAACCACCCAAAATAGAGGGGAGGGTCACAAATGAAAATTCTAGCCCTTTGGACCAAACTCAAACAAATTTTGTATATTACATAATCTGTGGGCCTCTAGAGAGCTAGAAATGCAAAAACTAACCACCCAAAATAGAGGGGAGGGTCACAAATGAAAATTCTAGCCCTTTGGACCAAACTCAAACAAATTTTGTATATTACATAATCTGTGGGCCTCTAGAGAGCTAGAAATGCAAAAACTAACCACCCAAAATAGAGGGGAGGGTCACAAATGAAAATTCTAGCCCTTTGGACCAAACTCAAACAAATTTTGTTATTACATAATCTGTGAGTCCTCTAGAGAGCTAGAAATGCAAAAACTAACCACCCAAAATAGAGGGAGGGTCACAAATGAAAATTCTAGCCCTTTGGACCAAACTCAAACAAATGTTGTATATTACATAATCTGTGGGCCTCTAGAGAGCTAGAAATGCAAAAACTAACCACCCAAAATAGAGGGGAGGGTCACAAATGAAAATTCTAGCCCTTTGGACCAAACTCAAACAAATTTTTTTATTACATAATCTGTGGGCCTCTAGAGAGCAAGAAATGCAAAAACTAACTACCCGAAATAGAGGGGAGGGTCACAAATGAAAATTCTAGCCCTTTGGACCAAACTCAAACAAATTTTGTATATTACATTATATGTGGGCCTCTAGAGAGCTAGAAATGCAAAAACTAACCTCCCAAAATAGAGGGGAGGGTCACAAATGAAAATTCTAGCCCTTTGGACCAAACTCAAACAAATTTTTTTATTACATAATCTGTGGGCCTCTAGAGAGCTAGAAATGCAAAAACTAACCACCCAAAATAGAGGGAGGGTCACAAATGAAAATTCTAGCCCTTTGGACCAAACTCAAACAAATGTTGTATATTACATAATCTGTGGGCCTCTAGAGAGCTAGAAATGCAAAAACTAACCACCCAAAATAGAGGGAGGGTCACAAATGAAAATTCTAGCCCTTTGGACCAAACTCAAACAAATTTTGTATATTACATTATATGTGGGCCTCTAGAGAGCTAGAAATGCAAAAACTAACCTCCCAAAATAGAGGGGAGGGTCACAAATGAAAATTCTAGCCCTTTGGACCAAACTCAAACAAATGTTGTATATTACATAATCTGTGGGCCTCTAGAGAGCTAGAAATGCAAAAACTAACCACCCAAAATAGAGGGGAGGGTCACAAATGAAAATTCTAGCGCTTCCAGGCAGCGCAAGTATATTCTATATAAATTCTTTCAATATCTTTTCCGGACATTCGGATATCCCGACGAAGTCCTATAAATCTACGTAGATATTCTAAGAATATGCTTAGAAAAACAAAATGTCCGCCTAAAAATCTTCTAGCGATATCCTGGGAATATCCCGAGGAATGTTCTAACAATCTTTTACAGATATCATCGGAATATATATAACCAGTGGCTCCCCCCTTCCCAGCTTTCTCGTCCCCACCCTCAGTATTTATTTTATTATATTGAGTTATATATAACAAAAAAAAAATGGTTGTCGACGGCTTTTCTAGACATTCTAAAAATATCCCAGGGATGATCGAAATTTGGATATTTGTGTAGGACATTAAATTCCCTTTCCCGGAATATTCCTAGTTGCGCATTCTTGGAATATTCGGAAAAGAATATTCTCAGAAGATTAACGCCCATACAAATATTCTGTGGATCTCCTGGAGATAATTGGAATATATATGTCCTTTAAATAACTTCTAAGAATATTCTGGGGATATTGTGTGTTACCTGGGCTTGGACCAAACTCAAACAAATTTTGTATATTACATAATCTGTGGGCCTCTAGAGAGCTAGAAATGGGATGTAGAGTGACCGATGGCTCAGGAGAAGGTCTGGAGAGGGTTGGTGTGGTGGAGAGTGACCGGAGGTGGGTAAAGAAGGTCCAGTGAAGTTTGGAGAGTGATCAGGTGCGAGGGAGGGGGTCCAGGGGGAGATGTGGCCAGTCGAAGGCAGGCGTCGCAGCTAGTAGGAAGCTAAAAAAAAAATTCATGCACGATTTCAATACTTCACCATACCCTGTATATTAAAGTAAAAAAAAAAAAACTCTTTTATTTAAGAATAGAAAGAAGTCATTGGATGATGGCTTTTTGTTAGTTTGCGCGTAACTAATTTAATATATTATTAGCGAAGTATTCTATTGTCTATTATCAAACCAAACAAATGCACTGATTTGAATAATTGACTAAAAACGTTCCATTATTCTTTTCTATTGCATCCTCGTTCAACTCTAAATCCTTTCCTATATTTAAAATTCCCTAAAAATTACTTTATTCAAAAAGTAAAATCATTTTTTTAATGTTAAGAGAATAAATTTTTATTAATTTAAAATATTATTAAAACAATTATTTTACATTAATTAATGTATACATTGTATTTTTGCTTCGATTCCGGAGATTACTTCTCCACCATCGAGTGTCCTTATTCATCTTTAGTCCTTGTTTTTAATAAGAGGAAAAATCTAATTAGATAAAAAATCTCTTTTCCGATAATTATTTCAATTCCATTATTCCCCAATCAAGTCGATTGGTAATTCAATCCCCATCCTTCCCATTCTTTAATGTTAAGAATATAATATAATATAAGTAGGAAATAATTCAGACATTGCCTGACGTAAGATTTTATCCAAATTGATATAAACTAAACAAATAAAAAGTTATCTTTTAATTAATAGTACCTGCCCACCGAGCGATGCTCGGTAAATTTTTGCTTCAGTTAATAGCTATATATTAATCCCCGAAACCCCCCTCGTCCCCTGGACCCGCAGCACTCCACCCCACCTTCTGCACCCGCACATCTATCCCCACCCATGCCCACGCACCCAGTTTTTGCAAATAAAACAATAGAAAATGTTTTTCAAATAGTGTAATTTCAAAGAAAAAATAAAACCGACTTCAAAAAAATTAAATGCATCAAATAAAATAAGAATAACTAAAAAATAAAATAAAATGCACTAAAAGGTATAAAATAATTATCTTATTTAGTTACAACTAAACGATGAAATTTTTATATGAAATCCTTTTTGAAGTCGGTGCCAAACATATATATTTTATGATTCGCACTCAACGGATCTTACTTAGTACGTTGGGCGAGTAAGCTCGCTTATACAGTTTGTTTAGCACCGACTTCAAAAAGTGATTTCATGTAAAAATTTCGTCGTTTAGTTGTAACTAAATTATAAAATAATTATTTTATACCTTTTAGTCCATTTTAATTTATTTTTGAGTTATTCTTATTTTATTTGATGCTTTTAATTTTTTTGAAGTCGGTTTTATTTTTTTTTTATAAAAATTATTTTTATTTTTCTCTTTTTAGTGATGTTATTAATAGTGACTTAAGATAATATTTTGTATGTATCTCGTAAGAGAAAGCGTCGGGCGAATGAATCAAAAAATGATAAAATTCATAAATATAGAAATTCTCTCGAAAAGTTTGCGGGTTTTAAATGAACGTTTTAAGATTGTTTTTTTTATAAAAGATTTTATTTATTATAATTTTGATTAATAGCTCATAAGAATTGGAGATTTACGTTATTTTGTCATTGATCATATTATCAGAACTTGACCAAATTAATATGGGACCACCCCTAAGGTATCTCCTTTCGAATAAAAAAGGAATCATCGAAATCGGTCGATAAACAAAGAAGTTATGCCTGAACATACATATCAAATCATATATACATACCAATGAAAAAAGGCGGACCAATCGGGCAGTAGACTAAACCTACTGCAAAAAAATCATCGAAATCGGTTCATAATTGGCGAAGAAATCAGGTAACATAGACACACAAAAATTCAATCGAATTGATAACCTCCTCCTTTTTTGAAGTTGGTTACAAATAGTGCCCTTGTGTAAAAAAAGTGAAATAAGTAGTAGATAGTATTTATAAATGATTGGCCAGTAATAAAATTAAGGTCATGGAAAAAGTTATATACCAAGTACAAGTCTATTAATTTCATTAAACTTTTTGAATATTCATGCGAATTATTGTATATTCTTGATACTACCTAAATGTCACCAATCAGTGGGAGACAATATCAAATTAGCCTTGGGATTGTTAATGACCAAGAGTGCCTAATCATTCTACATACGAATCATCCGTTTATGGAATAATTCATTAATCGGCGCAATCTTTGTCATTTATTTAACAAGGTCAAGTTTAAGAAAATGAACAGAGAAAAACTCATTCAATTTTTTTTTACCTGAATTAATTACACAGGTAAAAAAAAGAGTTGTTTGAATAATAATTTTATGTCATTCTTATAGATTTTCGGCTGCTGAATTTTACATTACCATACAGGGTATGGTCGAGTATATTGTAATCGTGCATGAAAAAAATGTTGATTTTTTTCGAAATATCTCAAAAACGGCTGAAACTATTTTGATTAAAAAAATTAAGCAAAACTATGGCATTTTGGTCTACAAAAAAGCTCTTATAAGTGAACATTTCTATACTATCACGGCAGGTGCTCTGATGAGATAAAATCAATAATTCCCCCCAAAGCATGCTTTGCACGTAGCACGTGTTTTGCCGACTCCCAACACTCTTTCGCGGTCAAACTGGAAAAGTGCCGGACCACTTCATTCACCAATACATATATCCCCATGACTTCAAGGAACTGGAACTCTCTCCCAGCCTCCATCTTTCCCAGCACCTATAATCTTCAAACCTTCAAAACCGGAGTGCATAGACACCTACGTCTACACCCTCTCACTTAATCAACTTTCCCTTCTCTTCGGTAATGCAAGGGTCTTTTGAGATCCATAGGAGCTGCATCTTTACTGGCGCACCCCTTCTTGCATTCGATTGCATTAAAAAAAAAATCGTTAAGGACTGCAGCTACGAAACATTCAGTTGGATCAGGCCAAGGTTTTGTGAGATGTAGCTGGAACAAAAACTGTTCCACAAACAGATGCCAGTGCAAGAAGGCAATGATACTCTCGCAATTCTAAGTGCCACCAAAGCACACCATGTAAAAATAAATAACAATTTTAATAATTGAGATATATATGATTATTGCTTCTATTAAAAAACACTTATTATTAAATTTGTTATATTATGATTGTTTGTATTACCAATTATCCATAACTTTTAACGACGAATCATTATCGTTTTAATAAAAATGATTATTTTTCCAATTACGGAGTATTTTATTCAGTTTATCTATTTATTTTTACTTTCAAATATACTATAATGTTTAGACTAGGCTATAACTAGTTTATCCTGAAATCGGGTTTGGCCGGTAACATATACACAGATAGATACATACAAGTGAAGCTAATATAAAGCATGTACGAGGAGAAGTTGAAAAATAAGTTTCCCTGTCGACTGTGGTCAGAGTTGTGTATGAAAAGTCAAATAAACTGCAACGGATCGTTGCTAAACTTTATCCAAATTCATTTGAAATATTAATATGTTTGTTACTTTATTATTAATCAGATATCACTTGCAATTTGTAGTTCATATTGAAATTAATTCAAAAATAATTCTCGTTTAAGAGTCGAGGAATAATCATTCTATATTGGATTTTTGACGTTTCGGTTTTTATTGGTAACCATTGCTGAAGACATAGAGGAATCGACTTAAAATCAAAAATAGCGATTGATTCTCATCTAATACTTGAGGAATAACAATTCTACATTAGGTTTTTGACGTTTCGATTATTATTGGTAACCATTGCTGAAGACATGGAGGAAACGACTTAAAATCAAAATAACGATCGATTCTTATCTAATACTAGAGGAATAACCTTATTGAATTCCATTTTTGATGTTTTGACTATTAATGGAAACCTCTACTGAAAATGTAGAAGAATCGACTTAAAATCAAAGACTAAATTTTTTATGGCAAACAACTCAGCTTGAGTTGTTTACCAAAAAAGAATTTAGTCTTTTTGATTTTAAGTCGATTCTTCTACATTTTCAGTAGAGGTTTCCATTAATAGTCAAAACATCAAAAATGGAATTCAATAAGGTTATTCCTCTAGTATTAGATAAGAATCGATCGTTATTTTTGATTTTAAGTCGATTCCTCCATATCTTCAGCAATGGTTACCAATAATAATCGAAACGTCAAAAACCTAATGTAGAATTGTTATTCCTCAAGTATTAGATGAGAATCAATCGCTATTTTTGATTTTAAGTCGATTCCTCTATGTCTTCAGCAATGGTTACCAATAAAAACCGAAACGTCAAAAATCCAATATTGAATGATTATTCCTCAAGTACTAGATGAGAATCAATCGCTATTTTTGGTTTAAAGTTGATTTCTCTATGTCTTCAGGAATGGTTACTAATAAAAACCGAAACGTCAAAAATTCAATATAGAATGGATATTTCTCAAGAATTAGATGAGAATCAATCGCTATTTTTTATTTTAAGTCGATTCCTCCATGTCTTCAGCAATGGTTACTAAAAAAAACCGAAACGTCAAAAATCCAATATAGAATGATTATTCCTCAAGTACTAGATGAGAATCAATCGCTATTTTTGGTTTAAAGTCGATTTCTCTATGTCTTCAGCAATGGTTACTAATAAAAACCGAAACGTCAAAAATCCAATATAGAATGATTATTCCTCAAGTACTAGATGAGAATCAATCGCTATTTTTGGTTTAAAGTCGATTTCTCTATGTCTTCAGCAATGGTTACTAATAAAAACCGAAACGTCAAAAATCCAATATAGAATGATTATTCCTCAAGTACTAGATGAGAATCAATCGCTATTTTTGGTTTAAAGTCGATTTCTCTATGTCTTCAGCAATGGTTACTAATAAAAACCGAAACGTCAAAAATCCAATATAGAATGATTATTCCTCAAGTACTAGATGAGAATCAATCGCTATTTTTGGTTTAAAGTCGATTTCTCTATGTCTTCAGCAATGGTTACTAATAAAAACCGAAACGTCAAAAATCCAATATAGAATGATTATTCCTCAAGTACTAGATGAGAATCAATCGCTATTTTTGGTTTAAAGTCGATTTCTCTATGTCTTCAGCAATGGTTACTAATAAAAACCGAAACGTCAAAAATCCAATATAGAATGATTATTCCTCAAGTACTAGATGAGAATCAATCGCTATTTTTGGTTTAAAATCGATTTCTCTATGTCTTCAGCAATGGTTACTAATAAAAACCGAAACGTCAAAAATCCAATATAGAATGATTATTCCTCAAGTACTAGATGAGAATCAATCGCTATTTTTGGTTTAAAATCGATTTCTCTGTCTTCAGCAAAGGTAACGGATAAGAAAACAACGCAGTTGCTATGGTTACTCATAAAAATTCCTCCCAAATTTTTAGCCTTTCACAGAGAGAAGCCTATCCATTCTTATTTAAGCAAGGCTAAATGAGCTATATTAAAACTTTCAAATGAATAAATTTTAAAGAATTTAAAAAATTAAAAAAGTACCATCCTTACTCTAGAGTAAAGTACTTTAAAATATAATTTTACTAAAAACTTTATTTAACCTTTTTTGTGGTCCCCAAGGTACTTAATTAGGATATTAAATTTCATCAAAATTGGTTAAGTCATTTTCAAGATATTTAGAAAAAACTAAAAAAGTACTGAAATAAAGTACTAATGTTTGTGGGCCGATATGTACCAAAAACTAATCAGCGCTTCATTTTGTTAAACTAATGGTAGGTTTTCAATTTCATTTCAATCGGTGCAACGGTGTGGAAAAAATCGTGGGCCAAAAAAGCGATAACATCCATACATCCATACGCACGCACTAAATGAAAAAATCGCACTTTTTGGCCTCTCGACGAGACCCCATGTAATTTTTGGCAAAACTGTCACGTGCTAATATTCAACCTAATTGAATACTACAATTTGTGACTTTAATTGAGTCCATGGGTTCCGTAGTCTTTACCTGAGGACCCTTTGAAGCCACGCTTGCCCCGAGAGCGATTACAATACTTTACCCATGCTTTGCATTGGATAAAGTAAAAATAGAATGAGACATTAAAGATATGACATACCTTTATTTTATTATTCTCGTACGAGTACGTTGAGACATTTGTCATATCGCTTGATAAGTTTCAAAAAGTCCTCCAAGAAAAATTCAGGGCTTTGCATATGGAAGAAGCGTTGAACGGCTATGGGAGAAAGGCGACACAGCAGGAAAACGCGCAAGTCACCGATACACCATTGGGTAGAGGTCGCTGCAAATCAAGCAGATGGCGCTGTATGGAGTGGAAACATCCGTCATCACCTGTCCGAAAGAAATTCAAGACAACTCCCTCTGCAGGTAAAGTGTTCCTCACAGTTTTCTGGGACGCCCAAGGAGTTTTGTTGCTGGACTTTGGAGGTTGGAACCCATCAATGCTACGCCTCACTGTGACACCCTCGTCGAAATTGAAAGAGGCGATTCGGAAAAAGCGGCCTGGCCTTCTCACATCTGGCGTTCTGCTGTTGGATGACAATGCCAGACCACATTCGGCGAGGGCAACGCAAAACCATATTGCAACTCTTGGTTGGGAGCGCCTACACCATCCGCCATACAGTCCTGATCTCGCACCAAGCGACTTCCATCTGTTTCCGGCTTTGAAGACAAATCTCGGGGGAAGGCGCTTTGGAAGCAATACGGAAGTGAAACAAGCCGTTCAACGCTTCTTCCGTATGCAAAGCCCTGATTTTTTCCTGGAGGGCTTTTTGAAGCTTATTAAGCGATATGACAAATGTCTCAATGTACTTGGTACCTATGTGGAAAAATAAAGGTTTGTTATATCTTTAATGTCTCATTCTATTTTTTGACTTTCATACACAACTCTGACCACAGTCGACAGGGGAAACTTATTTTCAACTTCCCCTCGTAGTAATATAATACAATCTATTAGACATTTAATGGTAGTGTGAGCAAATCTTTTGATATCCCTCACACTACATGAAAAGAAGTCCAATTGTGAGGAGTTGCCTTTAGCATCACTCTATTCAGCCCTGTATTTTTTGTATTACAAAATGGGGATAAAAAGGTTTCGACAATGCGACTGTAATATCGAGGTACTTTAAAATTAATATCTTGGAGAATTTCACAACAATCAATCAGACCATTCAACAGTTTGCGAAGGAATATCAATACGATTGTTGTACGGAACCCTTAAATTTTTTTTTGAACATTCTTAACATGTTTTGTCAATTCAAAATAAAAAAAAAAATGAAACAAAAATTAGAATGCCAAGGTTGAATTTGAATTAGGAACAATGGATCTATCAGTCTGAATAGAATTCGTAGGTATATCTAATGGCTGAAGATATATAGAATGATAAAAATGCAGAGAGACGATTAGTTGTGCGCAACGAGCGAGAACTTGGCGGAAGTGACCGCCGGAAAAACCACAAAATATACCCCAACCCCCCCCCCCCCCCCACCCCAAAAAAAGAGAGGAAGAAGCGACTGTGCAGCAGCAGGACAGTAGGTAGGTAATTTGGACGTTTTCTGTTTTCCATCTCAATAATTCTACCTCAATTGTATTTGTTTAAACTTTTAGATATACCTAGAGATTAAATGTTAAACAGCTTATTAAATAGAATTAGGTTGAAGTTTTTAGAATTTAATTTATTTCAAAATGTAGTTAATGAAGGGGGGCGTGAAAATAACCATATACAGGGTGGGGCATAAATGACCACATTTTGGAGAGGTATAAAAAATGAAAAAATTTAAATAGAAAAATTCTCAATATATTTTTGAAAATAACATAAAATAATTTTTTTTTTTATTTATTAAATATGTTTTAAACATTAAATCAGGCAAAAAGTGGGGGAAGTGGGTCAAAAATGAAAATTCTAGCCTTTTCGACCAAACTATGTATACAAAATTTGGTTAGATTTAACATTTCTAACCTTTTTGGGCCCACAGAATATATATACATAATTTGGTTGAGTTTGGTCGAAAGGGCTAGAATTTTCATTTTTGCTGCCCCCCCCCCCTTTTTTTTCCTCTGATATCTACTCTTATTAAACGAGCAAAAATTGTATATTTATTTGTTTGTTAATATATTTGTATCTTGGTTATATTTTGAAAACGACTCTACCGATTTTGATGAAATTCACGGGTTAGGGAGTTTTTGGGGTGACAATTCGATCTGTCACGGCCTCATCTTCGACAAAATTGTTTTTGATGGGTTTTTTCATAATCAAATTAATTATTCTCAGGTAAACAAATCCCATTGTAAGGGGCTTAAAAAAAGTTACCCTTTTCCTTTTGTAGCCAGGCAGACAATGGGTTGCCTTAATTCATTGTTCTAAAAGGTCTTGAAGAAATATTGTGATTGTGGATTTTAACATATTTTGTTCAACCTAAACGTTAGAAATATTAATAAACGTTTTATAATTGTTTTTCTAAAGAACTTTATTTATTTAATAGAATAAAAAATAATCAAGAATTTATTTAAAAATATATTTCGCATAAGCAGGTCTCAATTTTCTGAAAAAACAACACATTTTGATAGGTTTTATTTATTAACAATTGGATGAATAAAAATGAATCATATGGTTGAATCAAAACAGGTGCAGGAGGTGGGGTGTAGTGGTGGGGGATCCGGGGGTAGGGCGAGGTTTCGGGGTGGGGGTACAGTAGGCGAATACTATATATATGTTGTATTTTTTTTAATTTGAAAACGGCTCTCAAATAGAAAATCGACCTTTTTATCAGAATTTTAAATTAAAAAAACATTAAAATAAAGGTTTTAACTGAAGGAAGAAGTTACCGAGCATCGCTCGGTGCCTCCAGGTACTAATGTTTAAAACACATTTAAAAAAAAATCATTTTATGTTCTTTTCAAAAATATATTCAGTTATTTCTAGTTAAATTTTTTTATTTTTTTATACCTCTTCAAAATGTGGGAGATCTTTATCCCCGACCCTGTATATATTTATTTATTTATTTATTTGTTTAGATAATTTTACGGACTAGTAGTCCACTTACAAAAAGAAATGAAAAATGTGCAAACATGTGTATAATGAGTGTTACATTAAGAAAATAAAAAAAAAAACTTTACAAAGAATTACAAAATAGATGCAAATGTAGATGCTTTTTGAACCTTGTTTTAAAATCGAAATTTAAAATTGTAAAAAACAAATATTAACATTTCCAATGCATTTTCTAAATATAATTTTGAATATTTGTTTACTTACTAGCCTATAACTTGAAAAAGGATACCGTTTAGAATCCGAAACGTCAGCGCAAGGCTAAATCTATTCTATCTATCTATACCTAATTATTATATATTATTATTATTATATTTTTCTTATGTGGATGGTTATTGGGAACTTGGACTTGAAGTAAATTGGAAGTTAAATTTTTAAAATGTTTCCCAGTATATTATTCGTGCTTCCTCAGCCAATTTTTAAGCTTTTTTTGACTTTTCGGCCTTTCTAGCCATAAGCCAATTCACGATACTATTTATATATTTTTTTTAAATGTGTCTCTAGCCGGGGTCAGATTTTAGTCGGATGCCTCGAATTTTTAAGCCTAACCTCCCCTAATAAGTAATATACCTATAGTTCATTAAAGGAGATAGATATAAAAAAAAAAAAATCAGTCGAATAGAGAACCTCCTCGCTTTTTTGAAGTCGGTTAAAAAGAGTGTGTATTCTCCTGGACAAAATAAATTTTCAATTTATCGTATTTAATAACGTTTCGAGGGCTTTTCCCTCTTCGTCAGTCTGTTGTGCCCGTCGATAATTTTGTCGCGGACAGGAAATGCTGTTGTAAATTTTGTTTGAATTCTTAAAGGAATTCTCTTTTTTTAATTAAGGTCTCTGCAGCCAGATGTACGAGGGCGATTGAGATCCTCTCCGTACGCATCCGGACCCGAATTGCTTTTAGCACCTCCCCCCCTATATATCCCCTTTCCGCTCTTTTTCGCCGACTCCTGGGGTCTTCGTCAAAATTATATGATGATAGGAAATAAGTCATATACCAGAGTTGACAGTTAATTATAAATCTACTTGCTCTTACATCTTTGTATAAAAAATGATCTTTCAAAAAAAGTCTAAATGGAATATTCCCAAAAAAGGTCACGTGGTTTTCGAAGTCACTCCCTTAAAAATGGGAGGGTTCTATGATTAAAATATACTCCTACTCATTAGGAAATTGACCAATCGGGAAATTTTCTTGTGGAAACTCCCAGAGCAGACAGCAGAGATGACAGACAGGCAGGTTTTGAGTCAGTCAGAAGTTGGCAGTTCTAAGCTGAAGCCCACTTGGGGTGGTTCAGTTGTCAATTGGAGTTAAAAGATGAATTTAAGCTCTCCAGCCATCAGCAATGGAGAAATGTATACTTATAATTAACCAATAAAAAACCAATATTAAATAATCTCTTCTTTGAAATATCTCTCGTCTCCTCAATCAACATCAGGGCTTAAACAGGTCGAATCGCTTGGACGCGTTACCAAGACTTTTCTGCGGGGAGCTATCTTCGAGATAAAATCGACAAATCGTCAACCTTTCTCTGGTCAAGAAGGGTTGCAACCAAAGCTTAAAGTGTTGTCTGTAACAAGTCTATTACAATTGATTCACAAGAATCGATGAGTCAAAGAGAGAAATAAACTTTCACAGTAGTAGATAAATGATTATATCTGCTAAAATACTTGAAATATCAAATATGTACTTATCAGAGATTCATTTGGAGAGAATGGCCTAGTTTTTTAAACATTTTTTAGAATTTTAATTTTAGGTACTTAATTTAAATTAAACGAGTCAAATATTCTCTAAAATCCCAAATTTGGGGCTCTCCCAACACTGTCAATTTTAATAAGAATTAAATTTAAATGAATTTAGCCCTATTCTACTTAATAAGATCTTTATAGGGATACCTCACGCCCGTATGATAAAAAAATATACTTTTTATTTTAAACCCCAAAATTTAATTTCCGGAAAATTAATACATATAATTTTTAATCTTATTTAGTTTACTCGCTAATTCGCTGGCAGACACAATGTTATTTTTTAGTAACACTAATGGGGTTTCGATTTGCTTTTGAACGGAACCCTAGAAATTATTTGACAAAAGCTTTAACTTCCTGATTTAATAAAAAGTAGGAATGTTTTCATTATACCAAATTTGTTTGCATTATAAAATACCTACATTATTATTATTTATCCATTAATCATTGTCTTTCCCATTAAAAGATCTCATTTATTTTATTATTCAAATAAAATAAATAAATAAATAAATGCTAATTAAATTTTAATTACAGGTCATTATTTTATACTAAGCTATTTTTTTTTATCCTGTTGATGGAAATAATAATAATTCGTCCTTTTCCTTTATTAGGAGCTTTTGAGCTTGGTTTCTTTCTACTTTTGGTTAAGCACAGTTAATTGCTTAATTGCATTCCAAAATGGGAATGAATGAAAGAAAGCATACCAGTGACCTGACCGGATGTTCCATCCAACTAATAAATAAATAAAAAAACGGATAAGTGCGATTTAGACTCCCATACCGTGGGTTTGATAGTAAATAAATAAATAAATCATTATCGTAGGCAATTATTAATATCATTCGAATGATTTTTACGTCAACCATTATCTACTCTTATTAAACGAGCAAAAAATTGTTTGTATATTTATTTATATATATATATTTACTTAAATATATACATATACATACTCAAGCTTGAGTTGTTTGCCATAAAAAGAGTTTAGTCTTTTTGATTTTAAGTCGATTCTTCCACGTTTTCAGTAGAGGTTGCCATTAATAGTCAAAACAACAAAAATGGAATGCAATAAAGGTTATTCCTCTAGTATTAGATAAAACCCTGAGAAGGGCGTGGTAATATATTTGAAAACGCATTCCCTCTAGAAATATTCTCACGATTTCTTCCTGGCAAAATTCAGAGAAACTCAAAAATTCACTTGGCATCTGCTGCTAAAAGCCATCCGACATTTATGTAAACAAGTCCTCCAAATTTATTGTTATTCAATTGCTTTACCCATTCGTCTAATGTTAATAAGCACGTTTTTATAATAAAGAAAAAGAAGGCCTCAGAGCCTCCCGTCTCGTCAGCCATCTGTCCCACCAAAATACGACCCTTAAACAATTAACTTATTATAAAAGAAAAATGCTTTCGCCAATTCACCGAATATATTGAAATTTCTAAACATTATGAATTTAAATTATCGAAAATTTATATCGCGAATCTGCGACCGTGACACTGGGTTCCGGCTTGGCCAACATGGATAGAGATACATTCACGCATTTTTAATTAGATTGGAAAAAATAGATCGATGTAAGAAAAAAATGTCGAACAAAGCAGGTAAAGTATTGATCCTACCGCAGAGAGAATCATTAAAATCGGTTCATAAACAAAGAAGTTATGCCTGAACATACTTAACAAAAAAAGGTGCAATATTAATGAAATTTATATTTTCACCAATCGGAAACTAGACTGGACCAAATGCGAAAAAATTATCAAAATCGGTTCATAATTGGCGAAGAAATCAGGTAACATAGACACAAAAAAATAATCAGACGAATTGATAACCTCCTCCTATTTTGAAGTCGGTTAAAATAAAAAGAATTAATTCTATCTATGCCCTTTTTTTAACCGACTTCAAAAAAGGAGGAGGTTCTCTATCTCGACTGAATTTTTTTTTTTTTTTTTGTGCCTATGTTACCTCATATCTCCGCCAATTGTCAACCGATTTTGAAAAATTTTTGCATTGGGTCCAGTCTAGCTTCCGATTGGTGCCATTTTTTTTTCGATTTTTTTTCATAGGTATTAGACCTTTTTTATTAGTTAATTTTCTTTATTTTTTATTAGGTTTGTTTAGACCTAACCTCTTTGTTTATGAACCGATTTCGATGGTTCTTTTTTTATCCGAAAGGGGGTAGTCTTAGTGGATGGTGTCATATTAATTTGGTCAAGTTCTGATGATATAATCACTATTAATAACATCACTAAAAAGAGAAAAATAAAAAATTTTAAGAAAAAAATAAAAACCGACTTCAAAAAATTAAATGCAACAAATAAAATACACTAAAAGGTATAAAATAATTATTATCTTATTTAGTTACAACTAAACGACGAAATATTAACATGAAATTACTTTTTGAAGTCGGTGCCAAACAAACTAACACCTATAAGCGAGCGTACCCGCCAAACGTACTAAGTAAGATCCGTCGAGTGCGATTCATAAAAGGTATATGTTTGGCACCGACTTCAAAAAGTAATTTCGTGTTAATCTATTCGTCGTTTAGTTGTAACTAAATAAGATAATGATTATTTTATACCTTTTAGTGTATTTTATTTGCTTTTATTGGCATTTAGTACGAAGTCGGTTTTTATTTTTT
>JALMQS010000527.1:0-77100 GCA_024734495.1 Forficula auricularia | reverse complement strand
TGTCGCCCGTGGAACGATTTTGTCTGAATCCATATTGCCTATCGTGAATTAATTTGTGTTTTCTAAGTGATGAAGGGCGTGTTGGTTTATGACTAATTCCATTAATTTGGAAAGAACAGAGGTGATCGAGATAGGCCTGTAGTTAGAGATTTGTGATGTGTCTCTCCTTTTAGGAATAGGTGTGACTCAGCTATTTTCCAGCTTTTGGGGAATATGCCCGACTCGTAAGAGAGTTGGAATAGCTTGGATAAGATAGGGGCAAGTTCAGGGGCGCATTTTTTAATGAGAATTGGTGGGATGTTATCCGGGCCTGCGGCGGATTTTGGAATTTAATTTATTAATGGCTTTTATGATTATTTGGGGCCTGAAAATTATTTTGCCCATGAGGTTGGTTTGGGGTATAAGTGGGCGGGTTAAGCCCTTTGTCATCTAAAGTGGAGTTAGTTGCGAAATAGGATGCTAGTGATTCGGCTTTTTCAGCGGGGGTCGTGGCTACTGAACCATTTGGGTGAAAGAGGGGCGGAAGTGAGGGGGACGCGAAATTTCTATTTATTGCCTTGTGTAACGAGAAAAAGGCCCGTTTTCCATTGGGGCAAGATGCGAGACGGTCAGCTATCCTCTGGTCGAATGATTTCTTTGCCTCAGAGATGATTTTTTTGCATGAGCTTCGCGACTTGGTAAATGCAACTCGGTCACATTCTAGCTGTGAAAGTTGCCATTTCTGAAAAGATTTGTTTTTTTCACGGACGGAATCTGCGCATTGTCTACCAAACCAAGGCTTAGAATCCTTGTTCCCTTTAATCAATTTTGAGGGGATATAGGTTTCTAAGCCTATTTGAATTGCCTCGTTAAGGGCGTCTGCGAATTCTGAAGCGTTTTTATCTCTGATGCAGAGTTCATTCCACTGGTAAGCGGCAAAAAAGTTACGCATGTCATTCCAATTAATGTTAACGTTATCGACTAGCCATATTTTTCTGGGGTTGGAGTGGGGTGACGGGGGTTTTGGTAAATTGGCGGAGGTTTTAATTTTTATCAGATTGTGGTCAGATTTACCTAAAGGGGCCGAAATTTTTGCTTCATAGGACGAAGGGTGGGAAGTGATGAAAAGATCGAGAAGATTGGATTTTTTCATTGGCTTTGTCTGGGATTCTTGTGGGGCCGTTAATAATTTGAGTGAGGCCACACGCCGTTGAGAAGATTTCAGCGTCGGAGCCTGCGGGGGAATTATGGCTAGAAAATTTTAGCCAATTTTTGTTGTGGACGTTAAAGTCACCTAGGAAAGATATTTCAGAAGATGGAAATTCTTTCAGGATATTGCAATGGCACTCAAGGAGGTAGTCAAAAAATTGTTTGTATCTGGGGTCTTTGGGGGGCAAATATATTATGCAGAAAAATTTAGTTGAATGGCCTAACGTGATTTTGATCCATATGGCATCGAATTCATTGGATTCTAGATTAGTTAAACGCCTACTAGGGATGTCCTTTCTAATATAACAGCAGACCCCTCCTTTTTTTCGAAATTTTGAATGAAGTGTATAGTTTTCGAATTGGTAGTCACGACCGTTAGATTTATTCGCGTCAATTATAGTTTCGGATAAGCCTAAAAGAGCAGGTTTTTCATGTTCGAGATGTTGAAATACGTCGTGTAAATTCGAATTGCGAGATAGACCGCGAATGTTGCAGAAATTGATTTTAATTGATGTCATTAGTAAGGAGAGTTTGAGGTGGAAATGAAAAGGGTGACAAGAAAAGTAAAGATAAGAGAGCCGGTAAACCAATTAAAACTCCGAACTTGGATATATTTTTGAATATATTCAATATCAGTGAGCTCTTAGAAATTGGACAGTGGTTTTCCACCGGGCGATTTGAAAAGGTTTAAATCTACCACTTGGATTTATTGTTAGTAGGGGGAAAATTATGAGCTATTTAATAAATTGCTAGATTGAGTCTTAAATTAATTAAAATTAGTTGATGTTGTTAGTGAGGAGAAGAATTATTTGTTATTATTTTAAATACTAGATTTTATAATAGATATATTTTAAATTATAAGATTATTATGTATAGAGATTATTATATAATTATTATGGAACAATTAATATTTAAGGACCGTGCAATAATAAGAAAATGATATTAATAAAAAGATAATGAGAATACGAGTGAAAAAAGTTAAGGTAATATTTAAGATTTAAAATAAGATATTAGTTGAGTTTATTATAGAATAATTAATGTTTAGAAACTGTGTAATAATAGAATATATAATATTAATAAAATGCAGTTTATTTAAAAATATATATATTATGTATTTTAGAAATGAAAATTGTATGTTATTGGTTTAATAACTACTTCTAGAATGATACTAGTGTTTACAATAGATATATTATAAATTATGAGTTAAGATAATATTTAAAATTTACTTAGATACTAGCGTTTATAATAGATATATTATAAATTATAAGTTAGGGTAATATTTAAAATTTAAAATAGGTTGTTAGTTGAAGTTATTATAGAATTATTATAGAACAATTAATATTTAAAAACCTTGCAATAGTAAATAAATAATATTAATAAAATGAAGTTTATTTAAAAATATATATAAACGTATATATTTAAAAATGAAAAAAATGTGTTCGCGATGGAAATATTTGTTAGTTGAAAGGAGATGATTTAAGACGGGTTGAGGGGAAGGCTATAAGGGGTTTGGGCGACAAGTGACCAGTGTCAAGTGTAGAGAGGATGAGTTGACGATTCACATGTGTTCACCAGATGTGATATTAGATCTGTGACAAAGAGAACAATAGAAAAATATGAAATTTATTTAAATAAATTAGTGGCAAGGTAAAATAAATAGTTTTTTTTATATTATTGAATTAAGCGAGAAATTCTAAGGAGTATCGTGCAAGTAAAATATATAAAATCTGCCTGGAAATTGAAGAAAATTGCGATCGCTATGGAGCACTCAGCAGGTAGGACTTCATCCAATGTCATCCGAGGCAAGACTGTACTTATCAGAGATTCATTTGGAGAGAATGGCCTAGTTTTTTAAACATTTTTTAGAATTTTAATTTTAGGTACTTAATTTAAATTAAACGAGTCAAATATTCTCTAAAATCCCAAATTTGGGGCTCTCCCAACACTGTCAATTTTAATAAGAATTAAATTTAAATAATTTAGCCCTATTCTACTTAATAAGATCTTTATAGGGATACCTCACGCCATATGATAAAAAAATATACTTTTTATTTTAAACCCCAAAATTTAATTTCGGGAAAATTAATACATATAATTTTTAATCTTATTTAGTTTACTCGCTAATTCGCTGGCAGACACAATGTTATTTTGAGTAACACTAATGGGGTTTCGATTTGCTTTTGAACGGAACCCTAGAAATTATTTGACAAAGCTTTAACTTCCTGATTTAATAAAAGTAGGAATGTTTTCATTATACCAAATTTGTTTGCATTATAAAATACCTACATTATTATTATTTATCCATTAATCATTGTCTTTCCCATTAAAAGATCTCATTTATTTTATTATTCAAATAAAATAAATAAATAAATAAATGCTAATTAAATTTTAATTACAGGTCATTATTTTATACTAAGCTATTTTTTTATCCTGTTGATGGAAATAATAATAATTCGTCCTTTTCCTTTATTAGGAGCTTTTGAGCTTGGTTTCTTTCTACTTTTGGTTAAGCACAGTTAATTGCTTAATTGCATTCCAAAATGGGAATGAATGAAAGAAGCATACCAGTGACCCCTGACCGGATGTTCCATCCAACTAATAAATAAATAAAAAAACGGATAAGTGCGATTTAGACTCCATACCGTGGGTTTGATAGTAAATAAATAAATAAATCATTATCGTAGGCAATTATTAATATCATTCGAATGATTTTTACGTCAACCATTATCTACTCTTATTAAACGAGCAAAAAATTGTTTGTATATTTATTTATATATATATTATTTATTTAAATATATACATATACATACTTCAAGCTGAGTTGTTTGCCATAAAGAGTTTAGTCTTTTTGATTTTAAGTCGATTCTTCCACGTTTTCAGTAGAGGTTGCCATTAATAGTCAAAACAACAATTAAAAAATAATTTTTAAGAAAAAAATATAAAAACCGACTTCAAAAAATTCAATGCAACAAATAAAATACACTAAAAGGTATAAAATAATTATTATCTTATTTAGTTACAACTAAACGACGAAATATTAACATGAAATTACTTTTTGAAGTCGGTGCCAAACAAACTATACCTATAAGCGAGCGTACCCGCCAAATGTACTAAGTGAGATCCGTCGAGTGCGATTCATAAAAGGTATATGTTTGGCACCAACTTCAAAAGTATTTTCATGTTAATATTTCGTCGTTTAGTTGTAACTAAATAAGATAATAATTATTTTATACCTTTTAGTGTATTTTATTTGTTGCATTGAATTTTTTGAAGTCGGTTTTTATTTTTTTCTTAAAAATTATTTTTATTTTTCTCTTTTTAGTGATGTTATTAATAGTGATCATATCATCAGAACTTGACCAAATTAATATGATACCATCCCTAAGACACCCCCTTTCGGATAAAAAAAGAACCATCGAAATCGGTTCATAAACAAAGAGGTTAGGTCTAAACAAACCTAATAAAACCTAATAAAAAAGGTCTAATACCTATGAAAAAATTCGAAAAAAAATGGGACCAATCGGAAGCTAGACTGGACCCAATGCAAAAAAAATTTTCAAAATCGGTTGGGAATTGGCGGAGATATGAGGTAACATAGGCACAAAAAAAAAAAAAAAAAAAAAATTCAGTCGAATAGAGAACCTCCTCCTTTTTTGAAGTCGGTTAAAAATGGAATGCAATAAGGTTATTCCTCTAGTATTAGATAAAACCCTGAGAAGGGCGTGGTAATATATTTGAAAACGCATTCCTTCTAGAAATATTCTCACGATTTCTTCCTGGCAAAATTCAGAGAAACCCACACATTCACTTGGCATCTGCTTGCTAAAAGCCATCCGACATTTATGTAAACAAGTCCTCCAAATTTATTGTTATTCAATTGCTTTTCCCAAAATATTCCACTACCAATTCGTCTATTGTCAATAAGCACGTTATTATAATAAAGAAAAAGAAGGCCTCAGAGCCGCCTGGCTCGTCAGCCATCTGTCCCACCAAAATACGACCCTTAAACAATTAACTTATTATAAAAGAAAAATGCTTTCGCCAATTCACCGAATATATTGAAATTTCTAAACATTATGAATTTAAATTATCGAAAGTTTATATCGCGAATCTGCGACCGCGACACTGGGCTCCGGTTTTGGCCAACATGGATAAAGATACATTCATGCATTTTAATTAGATTGAAAAATAGATCGATGGAAAAAATGTCCAACAAAGAAGGTAAAGTATTGATCCTACCGCAGAGAGAATCATTAAAATCGGTTCATAAACAAAGAAGTTATGCCTGAACATACTTAACAAAAAAAGGTGCAATATTAATGAAATTTATATTTTCACCAATCGGAAACTAGACTGAACCAAATGCGAAAAAAATTATCAAAATCGGTTCATAATTGGCGAAGAAATCAGGTAACATAGACACAAAAAAATAATCAGACGAATTGATAACCTCCTCCTATTTTGAAGTCGGTTAAAATAAAAAGAATTAATTCTATCTATGCCCTTTTTTGTCAATTTTCTTATGAAAGAATCGCAACACCCGCACATTTATTAGCAAACATTTAAATCTTGGTTTGTCCGAGGTTATTTGTCTATTATTGTCTTTTTATTTTATTCTCCGTTTCCTCTTTTGTCCTTTTTTTTATTAATGATAATTAAAATTCTCAAGAGACATCATTAAGACTAAATACTTACAAAATTCTAAGAAGTTAATCTATTAAAAATTTTAATGTCCTTAGCTCTTGAGAGTAATGTATAAATTTTCATTTATTTATTATTTTTTTATTTAATTTTTTCGTGTGTTTTCTTTCAATGTAATTTCACGGTATGTAGATGATGAAGTAAAAAAAAATATAAAATAATAATAATAAATAAACGAGTCTTTTTCTCAGCAATGTTAAAAGTAAATTGCATTTTTACCTGTTGTTAGTTGGGCTTGAAAATGATCTAAACACACGCTATGTAGTCAGGTTATGAGCAACGAATAAATAAATGGCCAAGCGGGTTGAGGGAATCATAGGCGCTCACATTCCTGGGGACAAATACACGTTCACCTACACACCTACAACATAATAATAATAATATTAAAATTTTTATATCTACTCTTATTAAACAAGAAAAAAATTGTATATACCGGGTGAGTTTTTTATTTTGAGACAGTCTTATAACTCAAAAACAGTGCATTATATAAAAAAAAGTTTCAAATAAAAGTTTAATTATATCAAAGAGGAAACTAAACTACACTATTGTTTGTCGACCTAGAACAAGCTTTCATGGGTATTTCAAGGTCAACTTCTGTTTTTTAAATGGAACTCTATATTTTTCTATACGCCTACTTAATCTACAAGAAAAATTGAACAACTTTCATAAGAACTATTTTTTAATACGACATCAAATAAACAAAATACATGAATCAATTAGATCTCAAAAAAATTCTTAATAATTATTTTTAACAATTATTTAACTTCATTATCAAATAATAATGATTAAATAATTAATTATTGAATAAATAATCATTAAATCTAAATGAAAATAAGAGTTTATAATGATATTAAAACTTCATTATACTCAGATTTAAGAGATTATTCTTTGCTTAATAGAACTACTTAAAATTCTTGAGTTTAAAAAAGTTTATTTCTCGTTTCAGTAGATAGTTATATTGTATTGCCATAATAAAAATGGAGCATTTTTCTGTTGAAGACAGAATTAAAATGGTCTTAATTTATTGGAAGAATGTGAAACAAGTGTTATGGGGCTACCATTGAAATGGATGCCGAGCGTTTTTCTGATAGGAATACACCCTCACAAGCTTCATTTTATCGTGTTGTAAATCTGTTTAAAAAAAAACAGGAAATGTAAAGGCTACGAAGAAACTGAAAGAGGCCAAAATAAGGAAATTGGAACTGAAATTCATCTAGAAGATTTGCAATACACTCGGGAATGTCTCAGAACATGTCGAAAAATTATTAAATTATTAATTATTATTAAATTGTACAAAATTCTATAAAAGTATTGTTTTTAATTACTCCTTTCATTTAAATTAGATAGCGATTGTAGACATTGTTATTTGCAATCAGAACAAAAATATTGTTTTTCCCTTCTTTAACTCCAGCCCAATGCTTATGGTCCCAGTTCTTGCGCTTCAAACACGTAATCATTTATGCAACGGTATATATATATATATATACCATATGGATCTATTTTACTTTCACCTACCTTTGAAAATAAGACATATTTTTTGCCAAAAAATGCAAAATTTTGTGTTTTTCTAGACTTACGCGAAAACATTTGGAACCAATTAATGGCGTAATTCGAGTACTTAATGTAAGTAGATTTCGAGCTAAAATTTTCAGACGTTATTTTTTTTACTAAAAGAAACAATTTCTATACAGAGTCTAAAAAATTTTTGGAAAGAAAAAAAATTGATTTTTGTGCATTTTTGAGATTTATTTAATATTCTTGAGTGGTCTCTAAAAATTTTAAGCTAAAATTTGAATACACTGAAAAAACAATTTCTTTATAATAAATATATTGATAGAGTTGAGCATTTTTAATGAGCTCTTATTTATTCCAAAGATAATTTATTAATAATCAAGATATATCGAAATCATTCCAAATATGACTAAATTTTTAGGTATTTAATCTAAATATATTATATTCTCGAGTGATCTATTTTATTCTATTAGATATCTCTTAATATCAAATGAATGTCTTGTTTAATTCTAGTAAAACCTCTTATTTTATATAAACTAATGTCTTGTTATCATAAAACGACTTAGATTTTTTCCAAGTAGTGATATCTTAATAATTAAGATATTTAAAAAAAATAACAAAAATTTTGTTTACATTATTAATTGTTTTTTTTTTTAATTTTAAAACCCACTATAAGATTATAAGAAATATTAATATATATTAAAATTAGATTAGTTCGTAACTTAAATCAAAAATAATAATTCAAATTTTTATCTAATTAATTCAACCAAATTAATAATTAAAATAAACATTTATATAATTCATTTGATTGAATATAGTAGATTCTACATCAAATCAATATACTCAACTTCTAGTCAGAAATATAATTTCTTGTCGTAATTACGTATTATTCCATTTAAATACTCAACTATTAAGTTTAACTATTCCAATATTTTACTCATGTAACAATATTTTCATAATTTACTTATTAGTACTTGGTTCAAATAGTGGCATCTTAACTATTAATATATCTAGAGTTTTACTTAGAAAAAGTGGTGTAGGTTTTAGGTGAAACATGATATTAATTAATATCTAGAGTTGTTCCGAAAATATAAGAATATTTAAATACGCATGTCATTTATTCATATTGAAGAAAGATCGATTTCTCCATAATTAACTTCACCATCTATTCATATCAAATATAATTTCTTAACTATAAATATATCGTTGTTTTCAGTATAGGTTCTAAAAACATGAAATACTAACAATTTTAATGAGACTCAAAAAAAAATTCTATCAAAATTAGTCACCATTAGGGTATATCTAGTCTTATTAAACGAGAAAAAATTGTATATTTATTTGTATATATATTTGTTTGTATATTTGTATCTTGGTTCTATTTTGAAAACGACTACCGATTTTGATGAAATTCACGGGTTAGGGGTTTTTTGGGGTGACAATTCGATCTGTCACGGTCTCATCTTCGACAAAATTGTTTTTGATGGGTTTTTTCGTAATCAAATTAATTATTCTCAGGTAGACAAATCCCATTCTTAGGGTTTTAAAAAAGGTTACTCTTTTCCTTTTGTACCCAGGCAGACAATGGGTTGCTTTAATTCATTGTTCTCAAAGGCCTTGAAAAAGTATTGTTATTGTGGATTTTAACATATTTTGTTCTCCATAAACGTTAGAAATATTAATAAACGTTTTATAATTGTTTTTTTAAAGAACATTATTTATTTAATAGAATAAAAAATAATCAAGAAATTATTTAAAAATATATTTCGAATAAGCAGGTCTCAATTTTCTGAAAAAACAACACATTTTGATAAGTTTTATTTATTAATAATTGGATGAATAAAAAATGAATCAATGGTGGGGGATCCGGGGTAGGACGAGGTTTCGGGGGTGGGGTCAAGCGGGGGGGTACAGTGGGCGAATACTATATATATTTGTATTTTTTTACTTTATCCAATGCGAAGCATGGGTAAAGTATTGTAATCGGTCTCGCGGCAAGCGCGACTTCAAGGCTCCTCAAGGCTCGGAACCCATGGTCCAATTAAGTCACAAATTATGTATTCAATTAGGTTGAATTTTAGCATGTGACAGTTTTACCAAAAATTAAATGGGGTCTCGTCGAGAGGCCAAAAAGTGGCATTTTTTTGGAAGTGCGTGGGGATGTATGTATGTATGTTATCGTTTTTTTTCGTCCACGATTTTTTCCACATCGTTGAACCGATTGAATTGAAATTGAAAACCTACCATTATTTTAAGAAAATGAAGTGCTGATTAGTTTTTGGTACATATCGGCCCGCAAACATTAGTACTTTATTTCAGAACTTTTTTAGTTTTTTCTAAATATCTTGAAAATGACTTAACCAATTTTGATGAAATTTAATATGCTAATTAAGGACCTTGGGGACCACAAAAAAGGTTAAATAAAGTTTTTAGTAAAATTATATTTTAAAGTATTTTACTCAAGAGTAAGATGGTACGTTTTTTTAAATTCTTTATTATTTTATTTTAAACATGGACCGCAAATAGGCAGTGATATATGATTAATAATAAAGGAATAAAAATATTGATATTTCAAATCACTTTGGATAAAGTTTAGCAACGATCCGTTGCAGTTTATTTAATTTGAAAACGGCTCTCAAATAAAAATCGACCTTTTTATCAGAATTTTAAATTAAAAATAATATTAAATTAAAGGTTTTAACTGATTTTAACTTTTTACCGCTCGGTGCCTCCAGGTACTATTATTCATTAATACGGAATGTTTCTACTTTTAAATTTTTATTAAAGATTTATAAAGACGGATGTTTGAAATTAACATCGATGAACTAGAGTGCGTTTCGCCGTTCGATTTCCGCTTAAGCGTGTTTATAGACAAATAGTCGACATATTTTGCAGGCATCATGCGTGTTAATTATAATGCTAATTACTATAGAACAGGCAACCAAAGGTATTCATTCCTATTGCTATTTGTATCTACGCTTAATGATATTAAAATGCGAGCGCCTTTCTCACGGCTATTGATATGTTTCAAACCAAACAAACCGCACCAGCTTGAATTTGACCTCCAACTTCATCAAAAGAAATTAATGAATCATTCGATTCTTCAAAAGATTATCATTTTCATAGATACAGGGTGTGTCGCTACTTCAGGAGAAGTATATAATCTTATATTATATTAAATTAACGATTATAGAATCAGCTATTCTAAAACAACTCGTACGATTTCGATGAAAATTACGGATTAGAGGGTTTTTGGTTCCACAATTGGCAATTTGTCAAGGTCTCATCGTCTGGTAAATTTAATTTGATAGGATTTTTCTTAATTAACGGAATTATTCAAAGATGGGTGTGTCAATAAAAATTAATAATTAAATATTTTTAAATTTTTAATTTATTAATTAATTGGTTTTATAACCCACAAATAGCTGATTACCAAATATTAGTATAATATATTAAAATTGGGAAATTTAATTAATGGATAGAGGAGAGATGGAAATCCAATCGACTTGATTGGGGAATAATGGAATTGAAATAATTATCGGAAAAGAGGTTTTTTATCTAATTAGATTTTTCCTCTTATTAAAAACAAGGACTAAAGATGAATAAGGACACTCGATGGTGGAGAAGTAATCTCCGGAATCGAAGCAAAAAATACAATGTATACATTAATTAATGTAAAATAATTGGTTTAATAAAATTTAAAAAAAAATTAATTAATTGGATTGGTGGTGGAATTGATTGGATTATGGAATTGAAATAATTATCGGAAAAGAGGTTTTTTCTTTAATTAGTTTTTTCCTCTTATTAAAAACAAGGACTAAAAGATGATCAAGGACGTTCGATGGTGGAGAAGTAATCTCCGGAATCGAAGCTCAAAAACAATGTATGCATAAATTCATGTAAAATAATTGGTTTAATAAATTTAATTAATTAGCGGTATTTTCAATTTGAATATATATATTCTAATGAAAATTTTAAATTCTTAATAAAATAATTTTGAAGATATTTAAGGTCATTTTCATCGTTTTAAAAAACAAAACAAAAAATAAGCTGACGTGTTCTGATGTAGCCATCCACTTGACTTTACCATATAACATGGGCCCTAAAATTATTTATAATCATGTAGGGGAGGGTTAGTTTTTGCATTTTTATAATTCTGGTGTCCCACTGATTATGTATACAAAATTTCGTTGAGTTTGGTAAATGGCCAAGATTATCATTTTTTGACCCTACACCCCCACCCCTCCATTTTGGGCGGTTAGTTTTTGCATTTTTAGACTTCTGGGGGTCCATTGATTATGTATACAAAAATTTGGTTGAGTTTGCTCAAACGGCCTAGATTTTTAATTTTTAACCCCCCCCCCCCTCCCCTCCGCGTTCTTTAATTTTGGGTCGATATGCACCAAAATCTAATCATCTCTTAATCTCAATGGACCGTGTGAAATTTGGTTTCGATATTCACACTAGTTTTTGAGCTAGGTCGTCCACAAAAATTGGTGACACACAGACTAACTAACAGACATTTTGACAAAACAATTATTATCTCAAAAAATATAATTTTTTCGATGTTTACTTTTTAGGGCTTTTTTGTAGAGCAAAATTCCTGGTTTTGATCAATTTTTTTAATCAAAATAGTTTCAGCCGTTTTTGAGATATTTCGAAAAAAATGAAAAAAAAAACACTTTTTTCATGCACGATTACAATACTTGACCATACCCTGCATGGTAAAGTAAAAACGATGATTCTGAGGATCATCCTTACTTCTTTAGGGTTTAAAAGGTCGTTTTCAGTTCAAATAAACTGATGTGGCCATCCATATGACATTATCAAACGCCTAGTCCCTCTCTTATATTTAATATAATCATTTATGGGGGAGGGGTCAAAAAATGAAAATCCAGACCCTCAGACCAAATTTATCCAAATTTCGGACTCCCAGAAGACGAAAAATACAAAAACTAACCGTTCAAAGTGGGGGGAGGTTAAAAAATGAAAATCTAGCCCTTTGTACCAAACTCAACCAAATATTGTATAGATAATCAGTGGGCCTCCAAAATTTTATAAGTTCTAAAACTAACAGCCGATATTCCTATAAAAATTAAAGAGAACAAAATTTTGGCGTCGAATAACGTACTTAAAAGTTAAAATCGGCACGGGTTACCGTTGTGCAACTAAGATGAAACTTTGCCAATTAGTAACTATGTATTATGGGAGTCAGCACCAAAATTTGAAGAGTGACCACCTAATAAGCATAATTCACTTTTCCGTCAAGTTGGTAAAAATTGCCTATCTTTAACGATCGATTGTGGCAAAACGACTGAACCGATTTAAACTTTTAAGTACGTTATTCGACGCGAAATTTTGTTCTCTTTTATTTTGGTAAGAGTTAAATTTTCTTTAGGACGCATCGTTTTCAAGTTATAAGCAAAAATCTGAAAAAAGATTACAATATCTCAATAGTCAATAATAAACATTTAATCCTTCAACTCTAGCGATCTCTAACATATTTGCAAAGTAGCCAATTTTTATCTCTTTTTTATATTATTTTATAATTATTAATATTATAAACACTTATTATCAAAATCATATGCTTGTAAATGATAACATTTCAATGCCACACTTGGTCCCCATTCAAGAAAGCCCATCAGATCGACGTCAGCGGCGCACCCATGGGCTTACAGCAGTTCACACAGGTCCCACTAACCACTCCTATTTACTCAATTTGTCAAAATAAAAAATGAATTGTCGCTTTTGGCTAGAATCTAGAAATACTCTAGAAACGTGCAGTTTCACATGATCTATGAAATTCCATGCATTGAACATGCAAAAGACGAATGTACTACTATCAAAGATAAGCTGCGGTAATCGGAAAAAGCAGGAAATTGAAGAAATTCCAACAGACATGATGACTAAGGGGTCCTAAGTACAAGATTCACAAGCTATCATGTGAAACAGTATTTTTCCAGAACAAAAAAGTTCATTCTGAATAATTAATTAACCAATAAAGATCACTTAGATCACTGAATTCATTAGACATTTAAGGGCTGTAAATTGTGAAGTAATAAGTATCGGGTGTTTTTTTTAGAGGTATAGAACTTCGAATTGAAATAAAACACAAGAAAATCGTTTTAATGTCCATCAATTTGGCTTTATTGGAAGGATAATTTTATGCCATTAATGTTTAAATATGATTTCGGGCATGTGGCCGCCGCGGCTGGCTCGAATAAATCCAATTCTACAGGTCCAATTTTCAACCACTTTTTCGAGCATATGGGGCCGTATGTTGGCAATAACGCCACGAATGTTGGCTTCCAAGTCCCCTAACGTTTCTGGTTTGTTGGCGTAGACGAGCGACTTCACATATCCCCAAAGAAAATAATCCAATGGTGTCAAATCACACGATCTTGGTGGCCAATTGACAGGTCCATTCCGCGAAATTATGCGCTCATCGAATGTGACGTGCGCTGTGTGGCATGTAGCGCCGTCTTGTTGGAACCACAACTCATCCACATTCATGCCATCCAATTCGGGAACAAAATAGTCGGTTATCATGGCTCTATACCGGTCTCCATTAACGGTAACTGACTCTCCAGCATTATTTCGGAAGAAGTATGGCCCAATGACTCCACCAGCCCATAGAGCACACCAAACAGTCAGTTTTTGTGGATGTAATGGCGTCTCAAGGGTCTCATGTGGATTCTCTTCACTCCAAATGCGGCAATTTTGCTTGTTGACGTAGCCAACATTCGTGGCGTTATTGCCAACATACGGCCCCATATGCTCGAAAAAGTGGTTGAAAATTGGACCTGTAGAATTGGATTTATTCGAGCCAGCCGCGGCGGCCACATGCCCGAAATCATATTTAAACATTAATGGCATAAAATTATCCTTCCAATAAAGCCAAATTGATGGACATTAAAACGATTTTCTTGTGTTTTATTTCAATTCGAAGTTCTATACCTCTAAAAAAAACACCCGATATAATGTATATGCCCACTTTTGAGCTTTTATTCATTTTTTGCTAATTTCATTATTTTTACCTTCACATTTATATTCATAGAATATAATGTGGAAGTATTGCGATGTCCTGTCTGGGTCCTGACTCTTTGAGAGCTTCTATCTAAGAGATTAAAAAAGTTAATCTTCACTGACTTCTCAAACCACTGAAGAAGGAGGGAATAGCCTACGAAACGTCGGTTTATGAATAAAAAGATAATATAAATTCTCAAGTCTCAAGTTAATGTTATTTTGTAACTTCTAGGTGGAAGGAATCGATGCCCTTAATAGTTGGAAACCCGATTTGGGACACAAAACAGGATATTGTGGTCCCCAGAGGCTAAAAAGGGGGCCAAAGATCCATTGGTCAGTGCTTATGTATGTATGTTTCGTTTCGCAGCCAAAAGTCTCAGAGCTACGAAATTCGAAACTTAAGCTCGATTTAGGTGAGAAAGAGTACAGCAAGCTTTTGGTTGAAATCAGAAAACCGGAAGTGGACTTTTACATGAAAGATTTTTCGTTTTTTTTTTGATTTTCTCAAAAACGACTCTAAAAAATCGTTAGTCCCGTTTTTGAGAAAATCAAAAAAAATGAAATAAAGGAAGGGGGTGTAAATTAGTAGTGTCGCGATGATTTCAAATAAATGAAAATGTGAAAGTCGTGTGGTGAACATACCAGTTGATTTTTTTTAATTTTGTTTCATATTAAGAGAGTTCTTTTATGTGTTATATTTTTATAGTAAAATTTTATGGCGATGAACGAGATCCAAAAATGACCTCAGAACAATAATAATGATCTATCTATATATTTGCAGACCAGGAAAATTACGTGAAAAAATGGCATAAACAGGAAAATAATTCCCGGTAAAGATTTTATTCCTGGAATACCTTTATTGGTACTCCAATATTACTACCCCAAGTTTTCCCCCAAATCTGTGTTGTGGAAATTTTTCTACGTGCCTCAAAATGAGAACATTTTAGAGTTTTTTCAGTTTTTCTTGAATAACTCTAAAACACCTTATCAAATCAAAAAGATATTTATTAGATAAATTAAAGCACTTTAAATTACGAGTAAAATGATAAAAATTTCATCTATTTAAGTTCAGTAAAACAGGTACTAGCGCCTGTCAAAAAACAGCCCCTGGGATCACTGGTATATCCATAAAACTCGTACTTTTTTTATATTTTTCCCCATTTTGACCATGAAGGACCACGTTTTCGACAAAGACAACTCTATACAATTTTAAACTAGATTAAATTTGCTACAATATATATAAAGTAGTATAAATAGTTATTTCTTTATAAAATGAAAACCACTCATCCTAGAAACTTGATTCCTATCTCATTTTCTAGTAAATTTTGTTGACTTAAACGTTTACTTGGACCACTTTTTTGATAAAATTCTTAGATTTATAGATATTCAGCATTTCCCATGACGCTTTTGAGGATTCGGATCATATACTGTCCGGAAAATGTAGAATACCTATAAAACTAAGAGTTTTATCCAAAAAATGTGCTCCAAGTAAACGGTTAAGTAAATAAAATTTGATAGACAATGAGAGAGGAATCAAGTTTCTAGGATGAGTGGTTTTATTTTATGGGGAAAACTGCGATTTTCAAAACTTCAACCTCATGCTACCAATATCCAATTAAAATGAAACTTTAATTAAATTGTAGGAAATTTAATCTAGTCTAAAAATGTATAGAGTGGTCTTTGTCGAAAACGTGCACCTTTATGGTCAAAATGGAAAAAAATGTTTTAAGATGTTTTAAGACGTTATAAAAGGTTTTAAGATATTATAAAATGTTTTAAGATGTTTTAAATAATTTTAAAAAGTTTGTAACTATTTTCTAGAGAAATTTTCTTCAAAAATTGAAAATGATGATTAAAAAAGTTTTATAAAGTTTTTAACTATTAATTATTCCAGCGCCTCCCAATCGATCGCAGACCCCAAAGATCGAAAATAATTTTCTCTTCACCCGGGGTGCGACCACAACGAGGCCGTGTAAAGACAATTAATAACAAATTTAAATTTAGGGAACGAAGAAAAGATTATTTTTATTATAGACAAAAGGATCAGCCGGGGGTCGAACCCGGGATCTTTGCATGTGTACTGCAATGCTTTGTCATAAGAGGTTTACCTCCTATATCCACTAAGCTACTGATCCCCGAACCCAAACTAATACCTTTTGTCTATATGAATTATGGAATTTCTTTTTTAATCCTCTCCTCGTTCATCTTTCGCAGCGTAGGCCTTGATTCATTAATTAAACAATTAATTATTCCAGCGCCTCCCAATCGATCGTAGACCCCAAAGATCGAAAATAATTTTCTCTTCACCCGGGGCGCGACCTCAACGAGGCCGTGTAAAGACAATTAATAACAAATTCAAATTTAGGGAAGGCGCTGGAATAATTAATTGTTTAATTAATGAATCAAGGCCTACGCTGCGAAAAGATGAACGAGGAGAGGATTAAAAGAAATTCCATAATTCATATAGACAAAAGGTATTAGTTTGAGTTCGGGGATCAGTAGCTTAGTGGATATAGGAGTTAAACCTCTTATGACAAAGCATTGCAGTACATATGCAAGATCCCGGGTTCGAGCCCCGGCTGATCCTTTTGTCTGTAATAAAAATAATCTTTTCTTCGTTCCCTAAATTTGAAGTTTTTAACTATTTTCTAGAGAAATTTTCTTCAAAAATTGAAAATGATGATTAAAAAAGTTTTAAAAAGTTTTGCAGCCGCTTTTGTGTTGTTTAGAGGATATTATAAATAGTGCATATCGACCCAAAATTAATGGGGGTGGAGGGGGGGGGTTAAAAATTAAAAATCTAGGCCATTTGAGCAAACTCAACCAAATTTTGTATACATAATCAGTGGGACCCCAGAAGTCTAAAAATACAAAAACTAACCCCCTCCCCTACATGATTATAAATAATTTTATTAAATATTAAATATAAGTCAGGGGCCAGATTGTATGGTAAAGTCAAGTGAATGGCCACATCAGAACACGTCAGTTTATTTAATAAAAACTTTCAAATTAATTGGAGCTTAAAAACTATTTTTATTTTATGATTACTCCGTTTATTAATTTCATTTTTTTTATTTTGTATTTTTAGTTAAATGTGAAACAAAAACCGCCGCTTGCCTTCTTCCTACGAGATTCCAAGATAATGGCAATTAATTAAAAGTTATAATTAAGTTTAAGCACCTTGAGAGAGAATTAAAACTAAAACCGCTCTCTAATATGTACCTATAGTAAAAATAAATTGACCATGAATAGATTATTATTATTATTTGTCCTTGTCAGAAACAGAACGAGAATAACGAATGAGAAAAAAGTTCCCTGAAACTATCCGAAATGTTCTTTTTAACCGACTTCAAAAAAGTAGGATGTTTTTTTTTTTATAAATTCCCTGTCGATTTGGCCGCCGTTTTTTGCCCTCTGCGTGCGACGCACGTGTTGTACTCCCGCCAGGCACGGGCCTCTATGGGGGTGTTTGCCCCCTCCCCCCCCCTGGATCCGCCCTTGTTTTTAAGTAATTATTATATGACGAAGAAGATTGCAATTTTGTGCAGATCATTTAGGTTAATGGAAAAATAAGAGGCGTTTAATGGTCGAAATTAAAATGAAAACAATAGACATGTTTATTATTCTTATAATAATATTGTGTCATTGAAACGTTTAACGTGACATTTTTCTTTTTCGAAATGTTTGCTTGAGTGCTCGCCATCAGCGTCCTCTCTATTCATTTCCACTAATTTCAGTTTAATTAAGGTGGTCTCAATCGTAACCAATTAATGGCCTTCCTATAATCTGACTCGGCGGTTCATTATAAATGCATTAAACATTTATTGAGCTGAACTAATGCTCTTCGGGGTAACGGACTCTCAATAAACACCGACCACGACCCTTCACCCTTGCTTGACTCGGACCCAATTCACCAACAACCAATATTATTAGTAGAGATTGTCATGTTGGTGCAAGGTGAAACATCTTTAATAAAGATAAGAATAAATAAATATTACTTCACTTACACGATTATCCAATTTTCATCTAACCATTCGACAAATACTAAATTTTCAGCTTTTTATTCCATTATTGGATAAAAATACTTGGTAGGTTTCACATTAAGATATAAAAAATAAAACGAATTTATTTTTAGAGAATCTTTAATCTCGATATATATATTTCGGGTGACTAACCCATCTTCAGGAGATACAGAAAGTAACTGACCTGAATAAGTCGAAATTGAATACAAGTCAATGGTAAAATTTATTTTTTAAGATAACAAAAGAGTAAATATTTAAAATTAGTGGAGGGAGAAAAGGTAGGAAGTCTACTTTGGATTAATTTTGAATGGCCTTTTGAGAAAAGAGGATTTCAAATTTGAATACAACTCAATGGTAGAATTTATTTTTAAGATAACAAAAGGGTAAATATTTAAAATTAGTGGAGGGAGAAAATTATGTTATCTTAAAAAATAAATTTTACCATTGACTTGTATTCAATTTCGACTTATTCAGGTCAGTTACTTTCTGTATCTCCTGAAGATGGGTTAGTCACCCGAAATATATATATCGAGATTAAAGATTCTCTAAAAATAAATTCGTTTTATTTTTTATATCTTAATGTGAAACATACCAAGTATTTTTATCCAATAATTTTAAAAAAATGTTTCACCAAGTACCAACACCAAATTCCTTAAAAACTATTTTTATTCCATGATCAATAGACCAATCTTATAACCCTTCTTAGCAATACAAACTTTAATAACGAACTCGATACCATTTATAATATAGCATATAATGATGGAATACCTGGAGCCACCGAGGGATGCATGGTAACCCTTGCCCCCCCCCTCCCAAACCCCCCACCCCACCCCACCCCGCACCCAGTTTTTGAATTTCTAGCTTTAATGGTCTACATATTATGTGTATATTTGTTTACTCGTACACCAATTTGCTCACATTCGTTCTATTGATAATAATAATAATAAAAATAATCGTATAGGATCTGAAATAAAAACATAAAATTAAATAAGATTTGTTTACAAGTTATATAAAAAAAAGCCACTTCAACACTTTATTTGTAAACACACCTGTAATGTTATGATTTAGACACCTGTTAATTAAAAACAAACAAAAAATTCCTAATTTTAATATAATATATTAATATTTGCTATAACCTATTAGTGGGTTTTAAAATTAAAAAAACAATTAAAAATAAAATATAATTGAAAAAAATATAAACAAACTTTTTTATTGAGATTTTCATCTATCAATAATTACTTTAATTAAGAAAAGATCAATTAAGATTAAATTTGTCGAGGTCCAGACCTAGCCAGATCGCTTTCTCATCCTCAAAACTTGTTAATAGAATATGTTTCATCAAAATCGGTACAGCCGTTTTCAAAATAGAACCAAGATACAAATACATATATATATATATATATAATAAATATACAAACAATTTTTATTCGTTTAATAAGAGTAGATATAGTAGTGAAATTATTAAAAAATTATTTATCAAAATTAATAAAAAAAAAAACACACGCTTTTGCAATTACATTTGTATGTATTTGTATGTAATTGTATGTAATTGTATGTATATAGTTCTTAAAAAAGTTGTTCAGTTTTTCTTGTAGATTAAGTAGACGTAACGAAAAATATAGGGTTCCATTTAAAAAACAGAACTTAACATTGAAATACCCTATAAAGCTTGTTTTACGCTGACAAACAATAGCGTAGTTTAGTTTCCCCCTTGATATAATTAAACTTTCATTTGAAACTTTTTTTCATATAATGAACTTTTTTTTAAGTTATAAGACTGTCTCAAGATAAAAAAAAACTCACCCGGTATATACACTCACCTACCTAAAATCAGCAGAAGGTTTTGTGTGTGTGTGTGTGTGAGTTGATTTTATCCGGAACTGCGCCTGCAGATGTCAGAACGATCTTCGACCGACACCTTTTGTGTCTCTTAACAAGATGAATGAATAGATCGTCGCTTTTAGACATATAGGGATAAAAAAATATATTATAAACCATTTTCTTGTCAAATTTTGATAAGTTACATTTTAAAGGGGCGAAAAATAAGTGGAATTTTGAAAATAAACTAATGTAACTTAACCCATACACCTGCCTCCATTGTATGTTAGAATTTAATTGTTTTTAAAGGGCCGTCCATAAATTATGTCAATAATTAAGGGTGGGGGAGACATCTCAGATTTGTGACAAAATGTAAAAGGGGGTCCGGGGGTCTTAAAAATTGTGATGTCAAAAAAGTCAAATTAAAATTGTAAAAATTTTAAAATTTATTGAACTGAAACTTCTTTAGCGACGTAGGTATTTGTTTGATTTTGTTTTTGTTACAATAAAGGGAAATGACTCATTAGAGGGGAAATAATTTTTTTAAAATCCACTAATAGTTCATGAGAATAAAATTTGATTAAAATTAGGAAATTTAAATTTTTTTTAAAATCCGTTAATATTTCATGATAAATAAAATTATTAATATTAGGTAATTTAAATGATTTAATTGGAGAGGTGGAGATGGAGATCCAATCGACTTGATTGGGGAATAATGGAATTGAAATAATTATCGGAAAAGAGGTTTTTTTATCTAATTAGATTTTTCCTCTTATTAAAAACAAGGACTAAAGATGAATAAGGACACTCGATGGTGGAGAAGCAATCTCCGGAATCGAAGCTAAAATACAAGGTATACATTAATTAATGTAAAATAATTGGTTTAATAAAATTAAAAAAAAAAAAAAAAAATGACGGGGGAAAATAATGGAATTGGAATAATTATCGGAAAAGAGGTTTTTTTATTTAATTAGTTTTTTCCTCTTATTAAAAACAAAGACTAAAAAGATGATCAAGGACAGTCGATGGTGGAGAAGTAATCTCCGACGTCGAAGCTCAAATACAATATATACATTCATTCATGTAAAATAATTGTTTCATTTATTATTTTCAAACCCGCTACTAGTTCATGAGAAATAAAATTTATTAATATTTTCATATCATCTTAAAAAACCCGAAGATACTGAAGATCGTTCCTCCTTCTTCAGGGTTTAAAAGGCCTAACGAAGGAAACTCTGTGTATATTAACATTCTTTTTAATTGCAATTAAGTTCAAAACTTTTTGTATAGCGATATCTTGATGATGGCTGGATAGTGATGAGCAAAGCAAGACCAAGACCAAGACCAATTCTGCTCATCACTAATTAATATAGCAGAGGGTGTGTTTGTAAAGTCTTCTATAGTGTTTAGAAAGTCCTGATCACTTTTAAGAAAAATATTATTATTATTTTGTTTTTGAGTATTACTATTAGTGATTAGCAAAGGAACACAAGACCAATTCTGCTCATCACTATGCCTGGAGCTGGTCAAAACGTTACCAAAAAATAACCTACCATTATTTTAACAAAATGAAGCGCTGATTAGTTTTTGGTACATATCAGCCTAAAAATATTAGTATTTTATTCCAGTACTTTTTTAATTTTTTCTAAATATCTTGAAAATGATTAAACCAATTTTGATGAAATTTAATACTCTAACCTTGGGGACCAGAAAAAAAGATAAAATAAAGTTTTTTTTTTCAAAATTATATTTTAAAATACTTTTCCCTAGAGTAAGATAATACTTTTTTTAATTCTTTAAAATTTATTCATTTGATCGGTTTAATATAGGTCATTTTACCTTGCTAAGTAAGAATGGATAGGCATCTCTCTGTGAAATGATAAACATTTGGGAGGAAATTTTATAAGTAACCATAGCAACTGCGTTGTTTTCTTATCCGTTACCTTTGCTGAAGACATAGAGGAATCGACCTAAAATCAAAAATAGCGATTGATTCTGATCTAATACTTGAGGAATAACAATTCTAAATTGAATTTTTGACGTTTCGATTATTATTGGTAACCATTGCTGAAGACATGTAGGATCGAGTTAAAATAAAAAATAACGATCGATTCTTATCTAATACTAGAGGAATAACCTTATTGCATTCTATTTTTAATGTTTTGACTATTAATGGTAACTTCTACTGAAAACCTGGAAGAATCGACTTAAAACAAAAAGACTAAAAAATTTTGCATAATTGATGAAAGCTTCAGATTCCTTAAATGCAAAATATTACGCAATTAGATCTTAAATAAGCGATAAATAATTATAAAATTTAATGATTTTATAAAGCCGAATCAATTACGATTATGTATCTAATATTAGGGTTCAACAGCTATCTTTAAATTTCCGGTACAACCAATCAAAAATAAGACCATTTCCTGTAACTTACATTCACCTTCACACCTCTTTATTAGTAGCAATCTTCACGTTGATGGCCTTGATAGCGTTGTTATTTATTTATTTATTCCTATATACAAATTACTAATAATAATTACATTTAAAAACTAATTAAGGAGTTGATTTTTTTAATTTCCATTATAGCGGATGGATTAATTAATAATCATAATTCATTTTATTGAATAAATTGTTGTAAATAAACCATGGTTATTATTTTACGTTAATTAGAAAATAAATCTTAACCTCACAATCCGTAAATAAAGTGATGGGTAAAAAGTAGGTACGATTTTTCATTTTTATTGTTTAATTTTAATCTTCTTTCTTGTGTGTTTTATTTTCTGTCAGTTTGTATCCAGAATTAACAATAAATTAGTAATTTTTAATCTGTATACTTATTAGGCAGACATATTGGAAAATGGAGGAGTTGTTTATTAATATTTATTTTATTATAATTGAACAAACTCATTTAAATTATGAATTCATTTACGAATAGTTGTAGGTACTGTTTTTAATTTATAGTGGATAAAGTGGATTTAAATTTGTAAAGAATAAGCAATTCATTTTTTTTTACTTTTTCCTGGTTTCATGTAAATTATTTAGAGGTTAAGTCACAACAATATTGTTGTTATTTGTGCGAAATTTTAATTTTTTTTTTACAATTTATATTTTCAATGGATAATGAAAAGTACAAATTTTCAATAACATCGTTTTTGAGTATTCCCCCCCCCCCTCCCCTTTTTTGTTTAAAAAGGTTAACAAAGGAAGCTTATTTTGTGACCATCCCGTTCATGTCTCTTTTAAAGATGAAACTTTCGATTCATACATTAATACCTGTGAATCAATTGTAATAGACTGATGAAGAGTATAAAGCCCTCGAAACTATAGTCTCGTTTTAAATAAAATTTATAATTCCAGCAGAAGACACACTCTTGTATTGTCTCCTACAAATTATTCGCTAGATATAGGTACGTTGATTTAGATCAAGCAGGGGACAACCTCAGTGATGACTCCTTATAAGAAACCAACTCTGCTACTCTCAAAAAACTAAATCTTTACAATTCATATCAGAGTAACAGTTTGTCCTAGGCCCCCCAGCAAGAATCTTCGTGGGACCCCTATATATTTTTAAGAAGTATAGGGTGGAGCAAAGCACCTTGCTTATTTAGAAATCCAATTAAGAAAAAAGTAACGCAGATATATATCAAACAGCATCAAGTATAACATTTAAATTTTATGTTTACACAGTTTTAAAGATGATATCAGACAGATGGCGTCCATTATTCTAAATACACTGGGTCGTCTCCTTAAGGGGCGATCTGCACTGGACAACACCTGATTTAGCTCCCTGCGACTATTTTTTATAGGGCAATCTAAAATCACTTGTCTACAACGATCGTCCTGGCTCACCTGAAGAACAACATTCCTCAGTTGTCGCCATCATACCGGTCGATATGCTGGAAAGAGTTGAACGAAATTTACGAGTTCGATTTAGGCAGTGTATTTAGAATAAACGACGCCATCTGGCTGATAAAATTATTCATCTTTAAAACTGTGTAAACACATAAAATTTAAACGTTGTTCTTGATTTCGTTCAAAGAATTAAATATATATCTTCGTTACTTTTTTCTTAATTGAATTTCTAAATAAGCAAAGAACTCTGCCCCACCCTGCCCCGCCCCAGCATTGCTCTACTGTAATTAAAAATATTCTATCTAGTTTCTTCACAAATGTGACCAGATTATTAATACTACAAAAACAATTTATCTACGTCCAATCGGGAATGAGAACTCATGAGAAATAACAAATAAAATATTTATAATTAAAAGACTAATAATGAAATTCTAACCTTTTAAACTATAGTCTTTAACAAAAAAAATATATATACGAGTATGTAGGTATATATAATATGTTGATTTATATCGAGGAGAGGGCAACCTCAGTGTTTACTTCTTATGAATCATCAACTCTGCTACTCTCAGAAAACTAAATCTTTACAATTCCCGGGGGGGGGGGGGCGCAAGAATCCTCGTAAGGCCCCTAAACTGGAATTTTTGCAAACAAATAAAAATAGAATACATGCAGCAACAAATTTTAATGGCATCAATTGAAGCACTACAACTTGCCATTTAAGAATCAATCCAAATTATTAATTTCTGAAAATTACGTTCGTGTCTACGTATATATTCTTATAATCTGTTGTTTAGGTTCCCCATTGATCGCTACAAAATCTCAACATACCGATCCGAAGTGACAGTCACTATTATCAGGTCTTCATTTTCGAAAATTAAGGGCCGATGAACCAGTGTGACGCTGCATACCATACTGTGACCGTTTGGTATCCCATTTGAGATGTTGCAGTGATCAATGGGGAAACTGGACAGCAGATTATAAGAATATATACGCCATCTACAGGACGTAATTTTCAGAAATTGGTAATTTGGATTGTTGTTTATTAATGGCAATTTTTAGACTTCTGGGATCCCACTAATTATGTATACAAAATTTGGTTGAGTTTGCTCAAATGGCCTAGATTTTTTATTTTTAACCCCCCCCCCCCCCTTAGTCGACATGCAGCAAAATCTACTCAGCTCTTAATCTCAATGGACCGAAACTACGTGTGAAATTTGGTTTCGATATTCACACTAGTTTTTGAGCTAGCTCGTCCACAAAAATTTGGTAACGCACAGGCTAACTAACAGACATTTTGACAAAACAATTATTATCTCGAAAAATATAATTTTTTCGATGTTCACTTATTAGGGCTTTTTTGTAGACCGAAATATCATGGTTTCGCTCAATTTTTTTAATCAAAATATTTTCAGACGTTTTTGAGATATTTCGAAAAAATCCCACTTTTTTCATGCACGATTACAATACTTGACCATACCCTGTATGGTAGACTAAAAAAAAATAGGATGAAGAATTTTTATTTTGATACTTTAGGCAAATTTTCCTTGGCTCACGGTGGCCTCCTATGTTTGTGCGGGCCCTACTGTAGTGCCACTGTTAAGCTTCTTCCTTATCAGATGATGTTTAAGCCAAAATCGGCAAAATTATAATAGGATTTGGATGTTATAGTTTTGGGATTTGAATAATTATTTAATTCAACAAAATTCAATACATTATAGGTATTAGATATATATCTCAGATAAGAAAATAGATAGAAGAATTCGTAAATTAAAAAATTAAAATTAAGAAAAATATTTTTTATAGATTGAGTATAAGGATGGAAAAATGATTGAAAAGTTTTTTATTGTAAATGGAAATGATTTATTTGTATTAACGTCGACGACGCCGGGTACGTTCCTGAAGACATTCTAACGTTTCCATTGCAGCACGGTTTACCAGATTCCTGGCGTGACGCACGTGTTTTTCGATACAAGCCGCAGTTGTAGTGACCACACTATTGTCCGAACTGGCCGCCTCCAAGCATTTATCTTTATCGCCGTTTACATTGACGCAGTTCTCGACATCTCGGGCTGTCCTGGAAGCCGCCTCTTCGATACAATTTTCGATTCCCTGAGCTGCCTCTTCTATCGCTTCCACACCACGGGTTTCCGTTGTCTAAAGAAACAAATTAATAATATTTTTACTGGATTTAATTAAAAGAAGATATATCTCTATACCAATATAAAAAGAGATGACTCATTCGATCATTCACTGATCAACGCACAGCTTAAACCTCTGCACGTAGAAAGATGAAATTTGGAGTGTGTATTCTATTTAAAGAGACGACTGTGGGTCAGTGGTTGGAGTGTCGGGCTGCTGGCCTGTAATACGCTAGTTCGAGACCGAGTCTCGACAGATATTTGCAGTCGCCTCCTCTTGGAAAGCAATGGCAACCTACCAAGAGTGTAAGTGCCTAGTAACCTCTCCAAACTAGCCGTTCGGAACCGGCGTTAAAAAGTAGGTCCCGTATATCTGTGTAAAAACAGCTAAACACAGATAGATGTGGAGAAGAGCTAAAACGTCAGGGAGACCTGATATGGCACTTAAAGAAGAAGATTATTTTTAAAGCTTAGAGGTGTGTAGCGGCCCGCTCTCGCTCATAGCGACGAGCCTTGAGACACGGCCGCTAGATGACTCAGTCGGATCGTTGAGTCGCTTTTGCATGAGTGAAATATATTCACCCATGCTATAATTAAAGCGACTCGATTCGACTGGAGTAGCGAATGGGATTCGAACATTCGAATCTGGAGGGGCCACCGCCATCCAGCAGCCCCTCCCCTGCACACACCCTATATGAACACGCAATTTACAACTCTGCACTTAACAGATTGTTAGGACCCCATCGACTTGATGGGGGGCGCGGCATCAAAGCGCCACACAGCACTCGACACAAGAGAGCCCTAACAACAGGTGTACTAAGAAGAGTGTCTAAAATTCAAATTTTAGTATTTTTTTATTTTATAAAAGAGCGAAGCTCATGCCTCTGGCGGGACTACTTCGAGTTAGTGAATGTAAACAGAGCCAGCCAGTTCAGTTGGAAATGTTACTCTTACCTTGCACACTTGCTTGAAAATTGGATAGGAAACAGTACATTGAGTATTAGTTTTACTATAAAGAACTTGGTTCAGTATCAATCATTTTAGTGTTCAAGTTACCTGGATAAGAGATCTCTACTGGAGCTTCTCTTATAATAATTAAACCTTGAAATCAGATTTCGAATCGGTTATAACCTTGGACTAAGGATTGAAAAAGGATTGTCTCAAAAGCTGCACTCTAAGGAAGCAGTTTGCATTTGGACGACCCACCTTATTAAAAATCTGCCTACTACATTCAACATATGTAAATATTTCTTCGATGATCATCTCATTAAATTATAAATATAACTAATTTATTGCTTTATAATTTATTAAAATAAAAATAAAATAAACCTTCCTTTTAATACATAAGTATCGAGAACAATTAAAATCCATACAGTCCACTCAGTTACTTCAGTTTTTTAATAAGGGTTCCATTGGCATTCAGAAAGAATCTACAATTTATACATCGGCACTTCGGAGCTAGATGAGATTTCTTTAATTTTATACAAAGAGATTTTTTGAAATTTGAACCCTGAAGGGAGAACAAATGGTCTTAGAATCTGTTTTCAGCAATGTCGGATGGTGATTTTTCAACCAGGGGATGCTGTCCAAATAAGTACCCTTTATTTTTTGAAATTTCATTTTAATCTTCAGTTTTTTTTTTTCAAATTTGATCGAATATGGGGTAAAAGCGAAGAGATCAGTTGCCCTCTGAAAAAACAACATGGCAGTCATAAGTAAAACAGAATCTCAGTTGCCTCGTGTTATTTTTTTGACAATATCTTTAATCTATGCATGAATTAGAGGCGAAAATTCGAATAATATGTGAAAGTCCTTGCCGGTTCGGATAAGATATATACGAGTGGTGATCCGCTATTGGAAGTAGGTATACACCTCTTTGGAAGTATTTTGGAAGTACTTGGAAATATTTGGAAGTGCTTGGAAATATTGGGAAGTACAAGTGATATTAGGTCGCGGTTCACCTCTCGGATATATATATATATATCTTAACCGAACCTTACAATGTTTGTTTGAGAACGCATTTTTTTATCTAATCGAACCTGTTCAAATTGATTTTTTGATAGAGGGCATCTGGTCTTCATTTTAGTCGAATACGGCATATTTTTCGTTATTTTTCAAATTTAACATTAGATTTTTAAGACCCGGTATGAAAATAGTCTAAATGTTTGAGATTTTTGGGATGTATCGCATTCACAGCATCCATGAACCGCATGCCACTGGTTTTCAGCTTTTTTTCAAGATCCCTTAAACGTGAAAAGAGATTTTGTTTTGGAGTATTAAAATACAAACAAAAAAAAAGCATTTTTGAGTATTTTGCTCTGTTTGCCTCTAAAAGATGGGGTATAGTAATTTTGGGGTTAATTTTTGAAATGATTAAACTGTTCTATCTCCTGGGTTTTTTAAGGTTCAAAATTCAATTTTGAGAGCAAGGTTTATTGCTGAAATATATCGAAATTATTTTTTCATTTTTTTCAAAATTTGATTACAGAACTGAAAAATGGGGAATTTTTTATTATGGGGTCTTCGAATCTTCTGTTTGTTTTTTCCAAGTTATAGAGTTCATATTTGGATAAACGTATATTTTTCAAATTAATAAAAAAAAATCTTTGAGCCATTTTGTCTTGGCGGGGTAGGAAGGAAAGCGTTTTTTTAACCGACCTCAAAAAAAGGAGGAGGTTCTCTATTCGATTGAATTTTTTTTTTTTGTGCCTATGTTACCTCATATCTCCGCCAATTGTAAACCGAGTTTGAAAATTTTTTTTGCATTGGGTCCAGTCTACGTTCCGATTGGTCCCATTTTTTTTCGTAGGTATTAGACCTTTTTTGTTAGGTTTGTTTAGGCCTAACTTCGTTGTTTATGAACCGATTTCGATGATTCTTTGTTTATTGGAAAGGGGTATCTTAGGGATGATACCTTATTAATTTGGTCAAGTTCTGATGATAGGATCACCATTAATAACATCACTAAAAAGAGAAAAATAAAAATAATTTTTAAGAAAAAATAAAACCGACTTCAAAAAAATTAAATGCAACAAATAAAATACACTAAAAGATATAAAATAATTATTATCTTATTTAGTTACAACTAAACGACGAAATATTAACATGAAATTACTTTTTGAAGTTGGTGCCAAACATATACCTTTTATGAATCGCACTCGAAGGATCTTACTTAGTACGTTTGGAGGGTATGCTCGCTTATAGGTATAGTTTGTTTGGCACCGACTTCAAAAAGTAATTTCATCTTAATATTTCGTCGTTTAGTTGTAACTAAATAATATAATAATTATTTTATACCTTTTAGTGTATTTTATTTGTTGCATTAAATTTTTTGAAGTCGGTTTTATTTTTTCCTTAAAAAATTTTTTTTTTTGAAAAATCAAATTTTGAAGTTTATTTCATTAGAAATAGATTTTTTAAAGTCAGAATTTAGATTTTGTTTAGAAAGGTGAAGTATAAAAATATAAAATATGTATATGAGCAATAGCTTTATCACCCCCCCCCCCCCAATACCCATTTTGGGTTTAATTTTTTGAATATTCAATCTTTTTTTAGTATTTTTGTGTTTTGAGTATTTCAGGATTCATTATTGGAACATGGGTTTCAATTGTTCAAAATTTGACCAGGTTACTTATGTTTACAAAATTTCATGACTATTAAGGTAGTTAGTTGTTTCGCAACAATACTAGAAAAAAAAGTTAATGCTAGGGTACATAGAACAGACAATAAGTATTCATAATTCATAAGCCCAAAACTTTTTGCTGTTTATGTACCACTACAAGCCAATCCCGTGCTCGTTTGACAAATCTGGCAGCACTGTCCGAGTTTGTATATATTTTATCATAGAAATTTTAGATAAAGTACATTATAAAGGGAGATTTATAAATGAAAAAGTTCTTAATAAGCGATTAAAAGCTGTTGCGACAATGGCTGAAGCGATAAAACGTCAAAAAATTACTAAAGTATTTCACTTTTTAGGTTAAATAAATGCGTGTGCGCGTTGCCAGCTTATTTTTTGTGTAAATTTTTCATTATACATTTTTCATTATTTATCTACTCTTATTAAACGAGCAAAAATTGTTTGTATATTTATTTATATATATATTTATTTGTATATATATATATATATATATTTGTATCATTGTTCTATTTTGAAAACGGCTCTACCGATTTTGATGAAACAAATTCTATTAACAAGTTTTGAGGATGAGAAAGCGATCTGGCTAGGTCTGGACCTCGACAAATTTAATCTTACTTGATCTTTTCTTAATTAAAGTAATTATTGACAGATGAAAATCTCAATAAAAAAGTTTGTTTACATTTTTTTCAATTATGTTTTATTTTTAATTGTTTTTTTAATTTTAAAACCCACTAATAGGTTATAGCAAATTGATAGAGATTTTCTTTAGGAGACGGACTGGTATAAATATGCAATTGGATGTTGATGAAAGCAGTCCACGGTGGTTGTAAAAAATAAGACTATAGAGGTTTTATTATTTTACATTTATTTGTTAAACCGACGTTTCGGAGATTTATTCTCTCCTTCTTCAGGGTAACAAAAAGTCAATGAAAGTAGTTCAAAAAATAGTTACTTTCTGTCTCCTTTGACAATGCCAAAAAAACATTATAAAATTTTTTTCATCTCGAATAGAAAACAAAGTAAAAAGCAATTGCTTTTTACTTTGTTTTCTATTCGAGATGAAAAAAAATTTTATAATGTTTTTTTGGCATTGTCAAAGGAGACAGAAAGTAACTATTTTTCGACTTTTTGTTACCCTGAAGAAGGAGAGAATAAATCTCCGAAACGTCGGTTTAACAAATAAATGTAAAATAATAAAACCTCTATAGTCTTATTTTTTACAACCACCGTGGACTGCTTTCATCAACATCCAATTGGTTATAGCAAATATTAATATATTATATTAAAATTAGGAATTTTTGTTTGTTTTTAATTAACAGGTGTCTAAATCATAACAAAACAGGTGTGTTTACAAATAAAGTGGTTGAAGTGGCTTTTTTTATATAACTTGTAAACAAATCTTATTTAATTTTATGTTTTTATTTCAGATCCTATACGATTATTTTTTAATTATTTTTTTCCTATTTATTTTTTATAATGTTTATCAATATGAACGAATGTGGGCAAATTGGTGTACGAGTAAACAAATATACACATAATATATATGTGGACCATTAGAAAGCTTGAAATGCAAAAACTGGGTGCGGGGTGGGGTGGAGTTGTGGGGGATCTGGGGGTGGGGTGGGGGGGGTTTCGGGAAGGGGGGGGTCAGGAGTTACCGTGCATCGTTCGGTGGCTCCAGGTACTAATTAAATATGTATGTAAACTTTCCAATATCCCGTATAGTGCAATGTAAGTATAAGAGTCTGAAAAACTCTATCTTTGGAATTTAATATCTCCGGAACTATATTGTTCATAAATTTGGTTTTGCCACTTATCGATGCAGAAGTATTTAAATAATAATGTGTATAAATTTCAAAATAATCCTAAGAAAACCCATATTGTGAAACAACTACCTTAAGTGGGTAGAAATTCAATAAAAAGATTCTACTCAGACAGAAAGAAGAATCAAACATGTAAAAGGTATTTTAGTGACCCACCTTGATACATTTATCGACATTCTTAGGGATTGGTATCATCTCGGCCTCCTTATTGAGCATCGGTTGACGCACCGATATATCCCGTCCTTTGGATTCATCGGAATCCATAGTGCCAATTTCTAATCCAGCATCCCCGCCGAAGAGTCCGAATCCGCTCCCGCCTGGCGATCCCCCGGAGCCAAAGAGGCTGCCGATTGCACTCTGTACGGCCATACCCATCACTTGGACGGTCGCTTCCTGTACTCGATCAGCCACCGAGTCGAAAATACGTCCCACATAGGTCTCGTTGAATGGAGGGGGCTCGAGGCCCAGGAAACTTAAAATGTTGCTGCGTTTTGTCCGATGCGGGGCCGAATCACAAGTCTTGACAACACACAAATCAATACATATTACAAGATCTGTATAAATAAGTACAAATCGTTTTTTACACCGAATTGAAGTTACACGGTTCAAAAAAGACTTCCTTTTTCTGTTTTTTATTGTTTTATAAGGGAATTTTTAAAATTATTGAATAATTAATAATTATTATTTTTTTGAAGTGAAAACAACGATGTCAAACAGTCTCTCAATGACAATAAAGAAAATTTTTTAAAAATTGATATTTATCAAGTACTAGAATTGATTACCTGCTAAATTTTCAATTTATAATAATAAATAATTTATCAGTGTGTTTCAAGAAATGTTAATATGAATAAATTGTTCTTTTGTGCCTTTATTTATAACAAGGCCTTAAAATTTGAATAAAATCATTCAAAAAAAAGAAGTTTTGGAATGTGAATTTCTTAAAGCTAGAAAACAGGAAATCTAATAAGTTATGAAAATACAAATATTTTAGCACGAGAACAAACTTTCTACGACATTTTTTTATAATTTATCCTGTGTATCTAAATCTTGACACACAAACAGAAAAAAAAAACAATTTTATTTAATTTTTTTAAATACATAATACTTACATTAAAAAAAAAAATTGGAAAATTTTTGTTTGAATTTAATATACTGTTAGGAATAATTAGTAGAGATTGTGGTGTTGGTGCAAGGTGAAACATCTTTAATAAAGATAAGAGTAAATAAATATTATATTTAATATTGATTTACTATGAGTTAAGGATACTAGGTCCCTTATTTCACATTAAAATTAAAAAATTAAAAGATATAAAATTTTTTTCTTTTTCAATATATATATATTTCGGGCTATCAACCCATCTTCAGGAAGTACAGAAAGTAACTAATTCAACTTATTGAATAACAGGTTATCTATGTGTTTATTGAACAGAGGGAAAGAATTTAAAAATTCTTTCCCTCTGTTCAATAAACACATAGATAACCTGTTATTCAATAAGTTGAATTAGTTACTTTCTGTACTTCCTGAAGCAGGAGCTGGATACAGACCTCTGTTTTGGGGCGGGCGGTCACCGGTATATAAGATCTACTTTTGATCTCGGAAGTGTGTCGCGATCGAATTGTCCAAGCGGGGGGGGGGGGCAAAGGCACCGCCCCCCCCCACATAGAACTTTATTTTCTTCAATTTTAAAATTTAATGTTATAAAAAAAAAAAATTAAATAAACATATAAAAAAAGAAGTGTCTCAGTTTACAAATTTACCAACCAAAATTTTAACTTTATAATAATAAATATTTTCTCAGTGTGTTTGAAGATAGGTTAAATATAAATAAATTGTTATTTTGTAAATAAACAATGTATGCCTTTATTATAATATCGCCTTAAAATCTCAATAACATCATCCAAAAAATGATGTTTTTTGCGTTTTTGAACACGAAGTTCTAAAGTAAAAAAAAGCTAATCACTTCAGAGTACAAGAACGATCTTTCTACGACTTTTTAACCGACTTGAAAAAAGGAGGAGGTTATCAATTCGACTGAATTTTTTTGTGTCTATGTTACCTGATTTCTTCGCCAATTATGAATCGATTTCAATGATTTCTTTTTGCATTGGGTTCAGTCTACTTACCAATTGGTCCCGTTTTTTTTCATTGGTATTGGACCTTTTTTGTTACGTATGTTCACGAATAACTTCTTTGTTTATGGACCGATTTCAATGATTCTTTCTTTATTGGAAAAGGGGTAGCGTAGGGAATAGTCCCATATTAATTTGATCAAGTTCTGATGATATAATCAATGACGTAATAACGGAAATCTCCAATTCTTATGACCAAATAATTGAAATTATAATAAATCAAATCTTGTATAAAAAAACATTCTTAAAATGTTTATTTAAAACCCGCTAACGTTTTGAGATATAATTTATATATTTATGAATTCAATTTTATTATCAATTACTGATTTTTTTAACCCGAATCTTTATCTTACGAGATGCATGCAAGGTATTATATTAAGTCACTATTAATAACATCACTAAAAAGAGAAAAATAAAATTAATTTTTATAAAAAAATAAATGCATCAAATAAAATAATAAGAAGTTAAAAATAAAATAAAATACACTAAAATGTATAAAATAATTATCTAATTTAGTTACAACTAAACGACGAAATATTAATATGAAATCACTTTTTGAAGTCGGTGCTAAACAAACCAGCTTTACCGTCAAACGTACTAAGATGAGTCGAGTTTGATTCATAAAAATAATTTTAAGAAAAAAATAAAAACCGACTTCAAAAAATTAAATGCAACAAATAAAATACACTAAAAGGTATAAAATAATTATTATCTTATTTAGTTACAACTAAACGACGAAATATTAACATGAAATTACTTTTTGAAGTCGGTACCAAACAAACTATACCTATAAGCGAGTTTACCCGCCAAACGTACTAAGTAAGATCCGTCGAGTGCGATTCATAAAATGTACCTATATGTTTGGCACCGACTTCAAATAGTAATTTCATGTTAATAATTCGTCGTTTAGTTGTAACTAAATAAGATAATAATTATTTTATACCTTTTTTAGTGTATTTTATTTGTTGCATTTAATTTTTTGAAGTCGATTTTTATTTTTTCTTAAAAATTATTTTTATTTTTAACCGACTTCAAAAAAGGAGGAGGTTCTCTATTCGACTGAATTTTTTTTTTTTTTTTTTTTTTTTTTTTTTTTTTGTGCCTATGTTACCTCATATCTCCGCCAATTGTCAACCGATTTTGAAAATTTTTTTTGCATTGGGTCCAGTCTAGCTTCCGATTGGTCCCATTTTTTTTTCGATTTTTTTTCATAGGTATTAGACCTTTTTTATTAGGTTTGTTTAGGTTTGTTTAGACCTAACCTCTTTGTTTATGAACCGATTTCGATGGTTCTTTTTTATCCGAAAGGGGGTGTCTTAGGGATGGTGTCATATTAATTTGGTCAAGTTCTGATGATATAATCACTATTAATAACATCACTAAAAAGAGAAAAATAAAAATTTTTAAGAAAAAAATAAAAACCGACTTCAAAAATTAAGTGCAACAAATATAAAAATACACTAAAAGGTATAAAATAATTATTATCTTATTTAGTTACAACTAAACGACGAAATATTAACACGAAATTACTTTTTGAAGTCGGTGCCAAACATATACCTTTTATGAATCGCACTCGACGGATCTTACTTAGTACGTTTGGCGGGTACGCTCGCTTATAGGTATAGTTTGTTTGGCACCGACTTTAAAAAGTAATTTCGTGTTAATATTTCGTCGTTTAGTTGTAACTAAATAAGATAATAATTATTTTATACCTTTTACTGTATTTTTATATTTGTTGCACTTAATTTTTTGAAGTCGGTTTTTATTTTTTCTTAAAAATTATTTTTATTTTTCTCTTTTTAGTGATGTTATTAATTGTGATTCTATTATCAGAACTTGACCAAATTAATATAGCACCATCCCTAAGACACCCCCTTTCGGATAAAAAAAGAACCATCGAAATCGGTTCATAAACAAACCTAATAAAAAAGATGATCGAGAGGCGGAGAAATGAGGTAACATAGGCACAAAAAAAAAAAAAAATCAGTCGAATAGAGAACCTCCTCCTTTTTTGAAGTCGGTTAAAATGTATATTTTTGGCACCAGCTTCAAAAAGTGATTTCATGTAGCAATTTCATCGTTTAGTTGTAACTAAATTAGATAATTATTTTATACTTTTTAGTGCATTTTATTTTATTTTTTGACTTATTATTTTATTTTATGCATTTAATATTTTTAAAGTCGGTTTTATTTATTTTTTTTAATAAAATTTTTTCTAAAGTTATCATGTGTATTTAAATCCTGAAAAATGTTCCATTCTCACGGGTGTATCGAGAAATTTGTATTAATTTGACTCACCTGAAGAAGGCAAGTGAGCGCACAAAGAAGTATCGCAGTTTGAATACGAGCCATGATTGACGATTGATGAAGAATAAACAGCAACTCAGCTCAAAGCATAACGAATCGTTCACTTTTTATAGATTCATTATTCTCTTAGAGTTATATAAACCGATAAATAATATGATATTGGCTGAACGCAAGACATAACCATAATTATGATCAATTCTTTCGGAAGCGAGCGATTCACTTACAGGTAATTTTTTCGAATTATTTGTTTTAATGATTGGTATTTGACAAAAGTCGTCAAGGTCAAGGGAAGAAGCAACAAAACTACGACATTCAATCAAACCAAGATTGAGTTTCCCAGGTATATAGAAGAAGAAAGAGACTTTAGAGCAGTGTGTCCCAACTTGGGGACGATCGCCCCCAAGTGGGCGATTTGGGTTATCAGGGAGGCAATAAATAAGTAGGGGGGGGGGGGCGGCGATGAGTATTCCAAGGGGGAAAATTAAAATAGTACTGTATTTATTATTGTATTATAAAAATTTTTTAAGAAAAAAATAAAAACCGACTTCAAAAAATTCAATGCAACAAATAAAATACACTAAAAGGTATAAAATAATTATTATCTTATTTAGTTACAACTAAACGACGAAATATTAACATGAAAATACTTTTTGAAGTTGGTGCCCAACATATACCTTTTATGAATCGCACTCGACGGATCTTAGTACGTTTGGTGGATACGCTCGCTTATAGGTATAGTTTGTTTGGCACCGACTACAAAAAGTAATTTCATGTTAATATTTCGTCGTTTAGTTGTAACTAAATAAGATAATAATTATTTTATACCTTTTAGTGTATTTTATTTGTTGCATTTAATTTTTGAAGTCGGTTTTTATTTTTTTCTTAAAAATTATTTTTATTCTCTTTTTAGTGATGTTATTAATAGTGATTATATCATCAGAACTTGACCAAATTAATATGACACCATCCCTAAGACACCCCCTTTCGGATAAAAAAAGAACCGTCGAAATCGGTTCATAAACAAAGAGGTTAGGTCTAAACAAACCTAATAAAAAAGGTCTAATACCTATGAAAAAAAATCGAAAAAAATGGGACCAATCGGAAGCTAGACTGGACCCAATGCAAAAAAAAATTTCAAAATCGGTTGACAATTGGCGGAGATATGAGGTAACATAGGCACAAAAAAAAAAAAAAAAAATTCAATCGAATAGAGAACCTCCTCCTTTTTTGAAGTCGGTTAAAAATTAACAAATCAATAGGTGTTTTGGACAATTTTATTTTTTATCAATTTTTGCACAACGTTTCGTCCGTTTCAATGTGGAAAATCATACATTGGCCAGACTAGACAACATCTCCATAAGAGAATCTCACAACATAAATATGATTGTAAGAGGATAGATTTGTAAAAACAACAACTTAATGCGAATGGTGATCCTCCGGCTAACACCACAGCTTTGGCGTTACACCATCTGAACGCTGGTCATCAGTTTTTGTTTGATAATGTATGTATTATGGACCGAGAAAGACACTGGAGAAAACGTAATATTAGTGAAATGTGTTTTATCAAGATGAATGAGAGTGTGAACATGAGGTCAGATACACTGAATTTAAGTTGTATATATAACTTATGAGGAGAATTTTCTAGGTTAAGTTTCACAAAAAGAAATATATTAAAACAAATGTATGTTTTTTTGAGTTTGATTAGCTCGATATATATTTCGGGTTACTAGCCCATCTTCAGGAGTTCAAATAAAAACTGAATACAAATTTGTAAAAACGTTTAACAAGTAAAATTTTTTGAGAGAGAAGAGTACATTCAGAAAGTTACATCAACAAACAGAAGTTAAAGTACGTTCAGAAATTACTTTCAATCTTTTTCTTAAAAATTAATAAATTGTTATTATTTAAATTAGAAACAGAAACAAAAACATAAACAAAGAACAAAATACAAACACAAATTATGTAATCAAAGTTAAGAGCTGATTTTAATTTATTAATTTTAGCCAAATTAGAATCAATGATTATATCTTTGTCAAAGTCCAATTGATTATTGAGAATACTGGATTTATTCAGAAGGACCAATTTAATCTCTGTTGATTCTAGAAGAAGAAGTCTGGGACCACTTCTTTCAAAATGAATTGGGGTAGGATTAATAATATTAATGTAATATAATAATAATATAATAATAATAATAATAATCCTACCCCAATTCATTTTGAAAGAAGTGGTCCCAGACTTGTTCTTCTAGAATCAACAGAGATTAAATTGGCCCTTCTGAATAAATCCAGTATTCTCAATAATCAATTGGACTTTGACGGGGATATAATCATTGATTCTAATTTGGCTAAAATTAATAAATTAAAAATCGGCTCTTAACTTTGATTACATAATTTGTGTTTGTATTTTGTTCTTTGTTTATGTTTTTGTTTCTGTTTCTAATTTAAATAATAACAATTTATTAATTTTTAAGAAAAAGATTGAAAGTAATTTCTGAACGTACTTTAACTTCTGTTTGTTGATGTAACTTTCTGAATGTACTCTTCTCTCTCAAAAAATTTTACTTGTTAAACGTTTTTACAAATTTGTATTCAGTTTTTATTTGAACTCCTGAAGATGGGCTAGTAACCCGAAATATATATCGAGCTAATCAAACTCAAAAAAACATACATTTGTTTTAATATATTTCCTTTTTGTGAAACTTAACCTAGAAAATTCTCCTCATAAGTTATTTATAATGTTTCACCTAGAACCGACACCTAAATCCTTAAAAAAAAATTAGTTGTATATATGATTTAGTTTTGAATCAGTGACGTTTCGATGGTCGATTTTTTATTTTTTATTTTTGTTTTTGTTTTTGTTTGTTTTTGTTATTTGTTTGTTTGTTTATTTATTTTTATGCTAACTTAAATTTTTTAAATTGTTTTTCTCGATGGTCTCACTATTTTATGTACGTTTAATTTGTTAATTGATTGAGGTGAGTGACATGTGGCATATCATGTATAGTTGTATTTTGAAATATGCATTAATTTAATTTTCCCAATCTATTGTTCTTGTACTTTTGTTTTTCAGCACTTGATAAAGTCCGGAAACGGACGAAACGTTGTGCAAAAATTGATAAAAAATAAAATTGTCCAAAACACCTATTAATTTGTTAATTTTATTCAAATAAAGAATGGACATGAACCAACTGAAATTATTGTATTATTTTTAACCGACTTCAAAAAAGGAGGAGGTTCTCAATTCCACTGGTTTTTTTCCGAAATATCTCAAAAACGGCTGAAACTATTTTGATTAAAAAAAAAATTGAGCGAAACCATGGCATTACATCGCTCTACAAAAAAGCCCTAATAAGTGAACATTGAAAAAATTATATTTTTCGAGATAATAAATGTTTTGTCAAAATGTCTGTTAGTTAATTAGTCTGTCTGTCTGGTTGTCTGGTTGTCTGTCCGTTAGTCTGTGCGTTACCAAATTTTTGTGGACGAACTAGCTCATAAACTAGTTTGAATATCGAAACCAAATTTCACACGTAGTTTTGGTCCATTGAGATTAAAAGCTGATTAGATTTAGGTGCATATCGACCCAAAATTACGGGGGGTGGAGGGGGGTTAACAATTAAAAATCTAGGCATAATCAGTGGATCCCCAGAAGTCTAAAAATGCAAAAACTAACCCCCCCCCCCCTAGAGGATTATAAATAATTTTAGGGGCAGGTTGTATGGTAAAGTTAAGTGGATGGCCACATCAGAACACGTCAGCTTTTTTTTGTGTGTGTCTATGTTACCTGATATCTTCGCCAATTGTGAACCGATTTTGATGATTTTTTGCATTGGGTTCAGTCTACTTTCCGATTGGTAAAAATATAAATTTCATTGGTATTGGACCTTTTTTGTTATTTTAATGATTCTTTCTGCGTTTGGATCAGTATAGCTCCAAGATAGTCAAGATACTTAACTATTTATTTATTTTATGTATGTTCACTGAGAACTTTTTGCCACGTGGACAGATTTCGATTATTCTTTTTTTATTGGAAAGGGGGTACCTTAGAGGTGGTCCCATATTAATTTGGTCAAGTTCTGATGATATGATCAATGATGAAATAACGTAAATCTCCAATTTTTATGAGCAATAAATCGAAATTATAATAAATTTAATCTTTTATAAAAAAAATCTTAAAACATTCATTTAAAACCCGCAAACGTTTGGAGAGAATTTCTATATTTATGAATTGAATTTTATTATCATTTTCTGATTAAGTGTATTTAGTTATCTGATAGATCAGTACACTTATGGTATAATGTTGGAAAATATTGTAATATTGTTGCTATCACTGAAAGGAGAGACAAATGGGAACCGAGTTATACTCACCCATTAATAACTATCCCAGGTAGCACAAGAATATTCTATAAATATTCTGATAATATCCTTTCTGGACATTGGAATATCCTGTGAATAATCTTTCAATCTTCGTTGATATTCTGGGCATTTTCTTAGAGCTATAATATTCCTGTAGGATATTTAATTCAATTTACTAGAATATTGTTAGTTGAACATTCTTAGAATATCCACCAAAGGATATTCCTGGAAGATTAGTCCAAGAATATTCTAAGAATCTCCTGAGGATAATTGGAATATATTTGTACTTTTTAACCGACTTCAAAAAAGGAGGAGGTTCTCTATTCGATTGAATTTTTTTTTTTTTTTTTTTTTTTGTGCCTATGTTACCTCATATCTCCGCCAATTGTCAACCGATTTTGAAAAATTTTTTGCATTGGGTCCAGTCTAGCTTCCGATTGGTCCCATTTTTTTTCGATTTTTTTTCATAGGTATTAGACCTTTTTTATTAGGTTTGTTTAGACCTAACCTCTTTGTTTATGAACCGATTTTGATGGTTCTTTTTTTATCCGAAAGGGGGTGTCTTAGGGATGGTGTCATATTAATTTGGTCACGTTCTGACGATATAATCACTGTTAATAACATCACTAAAAAGAGAAAAAATAAAAAATTTTAAGAAAAAAATAAAAACCGACTTCAAAAAATTAAATGCAACAAATATAAAAATACACTAAAAGGTATAAAATAATTATTATCTTATTTAGTTACAACTAAACGACGAAATATTAACACGAAATTACTTTTTGAAGTTCGTGCCAAATAAACATATAACTTTTATGAATCGCACTCGACGGATCTTACTTAGTACGTTTGGCGGGTACGCTCGCTTATAGGTATAGTTTGTTTGGCACCGACTTTAAAAAGTAATTTCATGTTAATATTTCGTCGTTTAGTTGTAACTAAATAAGATAATAATTATTTTATACCTTTTAGTGTATTTTTATATTTGTTGCACTTAATTATTTGAAGTCGCTGTTTATTTTTTTCTTAAAATTTTTTTAATATATTTGGTGTATATTAGTAGAATCTCTTGTGCTACCTGGGATTCAATACCCTGAAGAAGGAGAAAAAAGTTGAAACGTCAGATATTGAATAAAATTAAATAATTTATAGACTGCCTTTCATTATAACCTACTTATTCGCTTACCAGTCCGTCTTTCTAAGAAAATAAAAAAATTAAGCTTCACACTTTACTTCAAATTAAAATTAGGCATACAATGAAAATTAAAATAGGGCGATAGTTGTTAGCCAACCTCCAGAAAGGGGACAAAAGGCCACAAAAGGTTGTGAACCACTGCTCTAGAGTTCTATAATCCCTGCCAGACAACCAACCCTCTTCTTCATCAATGAATCCTCCATGTCAATGACTGAAGAAACGTAAAAAAACATTGGGATCGTTTATCTTCGCCAAGTATTTTCTTTCCAGCGGCGTCATTCTCTGTAATTATCGTAAAAGTTTGGCTAAGGCAACCCTCGAAAAGTTAATATATAAATAAATATAGAGAGTCAAAATAATTGTAATGTACCCGGAGAGAGATGGGGCGAAAAATTTAATAGTACAAAAACCCCTCTTCAGCCCCTGGAAATAAAAATCCATGAGTCAGCTGGAAAGTAAAAAGACAATAGGACAATTGTACTGTTTTGTAAATACAATATCACTGTGATTTCTAAAGATTGGAATTCTTATTTGATCTTATACCTATATCCTAAAAACGTGTTTTTTTACCCACGACCCAAATATAGATTTAAACTATTATTTATTGTGACCCAAAAGTTTTTAATGAAATAACAAGCTTAATAGACCGAGAGCTTCTGACCATTTTGGAAGATGATTTCAGAACCAAAATAACATATCCCATACTGTAGTATTTTCAGCACAGTCGATTTTAAGGGTAATCGACACCTGAAGATATCAACAAATATCGTAAATTTTGCTCAAAAAAAAAATCACCCAAAATTGGGGGAGGGTCAAAAATCAAAATTCTAGCCCTATCGTACAAACTCAACCAAATTTTGGATGGTTAGTTTTTCATTTCTAGCCTTTTGGAGGCCAACTGATTATGTATACAAAATTTGGTTGAGTTTGCTCAATGGCCTAGATTTTTAATTTTTTACCCCCCCCCCCCTCCCCCTCTTACACCTCCCTTAATTTTGGGTTGATATGCACCAAAATCTAATCAGCTCTTAATCTCAATGGACCAAAACTACGTGTGAAATTTGGTTTCGATATTCACACTATTTTTTGAGCAAGCTCGTGCACAAAAATTTGGTAACGCACAGACTAACAGATAGACAGATCAGTAACAAGTATGGAAAATGGCGTAAATAACGACGATTTAAATTTTCCTTCAATAGAATCAAGAATTGTTCGAATGATCTTATTGCACTTATCATGTATATTAAACTTTTGTTTTTACCTTGCAACTGAAAATTTAAATTGTTCAGTTTAAAGCAAAAATCTACTAAAAATGATAAATCTAATAACAAATTTAATCAAATAATTGCGGGTGAGCATCTTCTTTTTGTCTAAGAAAATTTCTCATATATTGGATATACTGTGCGGGAGGTTGAAACCGGTTAGTGATCGACCAAAAACGGTCCCGCGATCGATGGGTTCAAAACCACCTTGATCCTTGCTTGACCCAGTGTTTTTAACATTAGAAAAAATAAGCTGACGTATTCTGATGTGGCCATCCACTTGACTTTACCGTACAACCTGGCCCCTCACTTACATTAATATTTAATAAAATTATTTATAATCATGTAGGGGAGAGGGGTTAGTTTTTGCATTATTGGACTCCTAGGGGCACACTGATTATGTATACAAAATTTGGTTGAGTTTGGTAAATGGCCAAGATTTTCATTTTTTGACCCCCCCCCCCATTTCGGGCGGTTTGTTTTTGCATATTTAGTCTTCTGGGGAACCACTGACTATGTATACAAAATTTGGTTGAGTTTGCTCAATTAGCCTAGATTATTAATTTTTAACCCCCTCCACCCCCTTAATTTTGGGTCGATATGTACCAAAATCTAATCAGCTCTTAATCTCAATGGACCAAAATTACCTGTGAAATTTGGTTTCGATATTCACACTAGTTTTTGAGCTAGCTCGTCCACAAAAATTTGGTAACGCACAGACTAACTAACAGACATTTTGACAAAACAATTATTATCTCAAAAAATATAATTTTTTCGATGTTCACTTATTATAGCTTTTTTGTAGACCGAAATGCCATGGTTTCGCTCAATTTTTTTAATCGAAATAGTTTCAGCCGTTTTTGATATATTCCGAAAAAAAGAAGGAAAAAAAACCCACTTTTTTCATGCACGATTACAATACTTGACCATACCCCGTAATAGTCGTTTTGTCAAAATGGCTGTCAGTCTGTCTCGTTGTCTGGTTGTTAGTTAGTTAGTTAGAATGTGCGTTACCAAATTTTTGTGGACGAGCTAGCTCAAAACTAGTCTGAATATCGAAACCAAATTTCACACGTAGTTTTGGTCCATTGAGATTAAGATCTGATTATATTTTGGAGCCAAAATTAAGGGGTGGTGGGAAGGGGGGGTTAAAAATTAAAAATCCAGGCCATTTGAGCAAACTCAACCAAATTTTGTATATATAATCAGTGGGACCCCAGAAGTCTTAAGATGCAAAAACTAACCGTCCAAAATGGGGGGAGGGGGTCAAAAAATGAAAATATAGGCTCTTGTACGAAACTCTACCAAATTTTGTATACATAATCAGTGGGCCCCCACGAGTCTAAAAATGCAAAAACTAACGCCCTCCCCTACATGATTATAAATAATTTTATTAAATATTATATAGTATAAGTGAGGAGCCAGGTTGTATGGTAAAGTTAAGTGGATGGCCACATCAGAACACGTCAGCTTATTTTATGCAAAATTTGGTTCAAATCAGATAGATGATCTGTTGATGCAATCATTTTCAGGTTCACTCGTGCTAAAGCCGAAGGAACTCGATGTAAACTTTTTCTATTTCAACCGACTAATATGATCTTATCTATTCTGACCAATTACCTGTTCAATTGCACAATTGCATTAATAGGCATAATTATATCAAGAAAAGAAACGAATTAAACTATTCAAATAATAATAAAAAAAAAAATTAAACCTGATCATTATTATTCCTCTCTCTGTTTGCTTTTGTTTATTAGTTATGCTTTCTGATTATTATTCATTATGAGATTCCACTATTGATATTATTGATGTTATCTAGTGAAAACGGAATAAAATATCCGTGAATTGGATGAGAAAGGAGCCGATAAGGCAGAGAGGGGCGTATAATCCAAAACTTGACGAATATATTAAACTAGCTGCGACGCCCGCCTTACTACCGTCGCGTCGTTGGTGATGAATTAAAAAAATAAGCTGACGTGTTCTGATGTGGCTATACACTTGACTTTACCATGCAACCTGGCCCCTAAAATTATTTATAATCATGTAGGGGGAATTGGTTTTTGCATTTTTATACTTCTGGGGTCCCATTGATTATGTATACAAAATTTGGTTGAGTTTGGTAAATGGGCAAGATTTTCATTTTTGACCACCCCCATTTTGGGCGGTTAGTTTTTGAATTTTTATACTTCTGGGGTCGCATTGATTATGTATACAAAATTTGGTTGAGTTTGGTAAATGGGCAAGATTTTCATTTTTGACCACCCCCATTTTGGGCGGTTAGTTTTTGCATTTTTATACTTCTGGGGTCGCATTGATTATGTATACAAAATTTGGTTGAGTTTGGTAAATGGGCAAGATTTTCATTTTTGACCACCCCCATTTTGGGCGGTTAGTTTTTGCATTTTTATACTTCTGGGGTCGCATTGATTATGTATACAAAATTTGGTTGAGTTTGGTAAAAGGGCAAGATTTTCATTTTTTGAATCTACCCCTTCCCCCACCCCCACTCTTTTTGGGCCGTTATTTTTTATATTTTTACACTTCTGACGTCCCACTGATTATGTATACAAAATTTGGTTGAGTTTGGTAAATGGACAAGATTTTCAATTTTGACCACCCCTCCCCCCATTTTGGGGGGTTAGTTTTTGCATTTTTAGACTTCTGGGGACCCACTGATTATGTATACAAAATTTGGTTGAGTTTGGTAAATGGGCAAGATTTTCATTTTTGACAACCCCCATTTTGGGCGGTTAGTTTTTGCATTTTTATACTTCTGGGGTCCCATTGATTATGTATACAAAATTTGGTTGAGTTTGGTAAATGGGCAAGATTTTCATTTTTTGAATCTACCCCTTCCCCCCCCAACCCCACTCTTTTTGGGCCGTTATTTTTATATTTTTACACTTCTGACGTCCCACTGATTATGTATACAAAATTTGGTTGAGTTTGGTAAATGGACAAGATTTTCAATTTTGACCACCCCCCCCCCCATTTAGGGCGGTTAGTTTTTGCATTTTTAGACTTCTGGGTACCCACTGATTATGTATACAAAATTTGGTTGAGTTTGCTCAAACGGCCTAGATTTTTAATTTTTAACCCCCCCCCCTTTAATTTTGGGTCGATATGCACCAAAATCTAATCAGCACCAAAACTAAGTGTGAAATTTGGTTTTGATATTCACACTAGTTTTTGAGCTAGTTTGTGAACAAAAATTTGGCAACGCACAGACTAACTAACAGACAGACTAACAGACATTTTGACAAAACAATTATTATCTCGAAAAATATAATTTTTTTAATGTTCACTTATAAGGGCTTTTTTGTAGAGCTAAATTCCTTGGTTTCGCTCAATTTTTTTAATCAAAATAATTTCAGCCGTTTTTGAGATATTTTGAAAAAAAGAAGAAAAAAACACTTTTTTCATGCACGATTACCATACCCTGTATGGTAAAGTAAAAACGATTCTAAACCATTTTTAGTCTAGTTTTTCAGTAGTCGAAATTCGATTACAAGATTCTACTCAGACAAATATAATATAATACCAAACAATTTCCATTAATGGTTAGAGAATTGAGAGCATAATGAGATAGATTTACATATATTATATTTTACAAATTTTTGATAGTAGATAACATATATGTATTATGTATTTTAAAAATAGATGGACAAACAGATTAATCACGTTAATAAATAAAAAAACAGCCCAGTGACGTCACATGTAAACAAGCCACCTGGCTCCCATTAATATATGTGAAACTTATAATTGAAAATATTTTGTTTTTTAAAGAGAATATAGAAGGAGGATATATTTTACTGTTAGACCTACCTAATTGCCTAAAAATCCAGCCCGAAGTCGAGGACCTAAGCGAGCTGAATATATCTTAACCGAACCTCATAAGGACCGGTGAAAAGTTCAAATTTTGGAGGCAGACGGGTTGTTTAGATGTGACGTCACCGGTTTAATTCTCTATTTTAGCAAAAGTGTTTAAAAATATTTCATTTTCGAGAAAGAATCCTCCTCGTCCAGGTTGAACTAAGTGCTGACAAACCGCCGGAAATGGAAATGGCCGCCCTGTAATGACGTCAAATTATACATTTAACTTAATAACAGGACAGAAGAACACAACGCATGATGATGGCCAATATATTACTCTCTTAGTACTCATCAGGATTCATGAACAAGAGTTAGACAGATGCTTAAAAAATTAATATCACCAGTTGCAAAAATATAATCTTCACAAATTGGGGGGCCGGGAAATTTCCAAATTATAATACAAAAGGGAACCGAGTAATACCCTCCTGCTATATGCTGGTTAATCCCTATGGATTGTTTAATGACTCTAAATACAATTAATTATAATATGAATAAAATATATTTCCGGTTAGCGTTCAGGTTCTGCAGATTTATTTATCAAGTATGAGAGTGGAATGAAAATCCTATGAATCATCATCATCGTCACATCATGAGAAAATAATATCATTCGAATGAAAACTACATATTTAAAATGCTATTTTGCTAGAAATTTATACGATAATTATAGATATTAAAATCATTAGAAGATTAAAGAGGAGTTAAATAAGATATGGGTTGTTTATACATATATTTCTGCACGTAGTTAAATCAGTTTTTCCTAACCTGTGCGCCACGTCACACAAGTGTGCCCTGAGAGATTGTCAAATGTGCCCCAAGGGGTTTTGACAATTAATTGCATGGGTTTCGTAACTTTGAAATAGTATTTGTAATTACCTTTACAGTTACTAAAAAAAATATTTTTAAATCTATATATATATAAAATTAATGCTTTGTCTGTACATTGCTGCAAATCACGCCAAATTTTGGTTATGAACGAAAACACCCTCAACAAAATTCATGCCTGTCTGTATCCGTCGTTTCCGAAAAGTTGCTGACAATTCACGTAAAAACGGCTGAAGGGATTATTATGAAATTTCATATTTACATCAGATGTCTTTCAACTTACGTTTTTAGCTATATAACGTTTTGATATTTTGACCCCAAAAGGGGTTTGGGGAGGCACGCGAATGAAAAGTATCAAATAACTCCTAAACTATTAACGGAAAATTTTATTATAAGCAAAGTTGTAGGGGATGTGATTTCTGACAACTTTTGTTTAAAAAAATTCCCCCAAAAACCACCCAAAAAGGAGGGAGGGTGAAAATATGAAAATTCTTGCTCTTTGAGCAAACTCAACTAAATTTTGTATACATAATCTGTGGGTCACCAGAAGGCTAGAAATGCAAAAACTGGGTGCGGAGTGTGGGTGTGGCGGGTTAGGGCATGGGGTGCGCGGGGTGGAATGGGGGAGTGAGGGAGTAAGGCGGAGTAGGGGAGTGCAGGGGGTGGAGCGGGGGTCCAGGGGACTAGGTGGGGGTGGAGGGCACGGAGGGTGCAGGGTTGGTGGAGTGGGGTGTTCAGGTGAGAGTCCAGTGGCATAGTTGGTGGGGTGCAGGGTGGTGGTGTGGGGGCGGGGGTGGCGCACGGGTGCATGGTGCGAGGGGTGCTGGGTGGGTTTCGGGGGGTGTGGTGGGTGGGAGAGGGATGTGAGGTTGGGGTTCGTGGGTTGGGGGTCCGAGGTGGGTGAGGTGCGGGATGGAGTGTTGGGGTGGCGGTGTGGAGGCGGGGATTGGGTACGGGTGCATGGTGCGGGGGTAGGGGTGCTGTGTTGGTTTCGGGGGTGTGGTGGATGGGAGTGGAGTGTGAGGGTGGGTTTCGTGGGTTGGGGGTCCAGGGGGCGTGCCCCCTGCCTAGCAAGAGGGTCGCCGATAGCGGGCCTTGCAGTTAGTTAATTTATAAGATCTTAAGACATCGGATAAATAAATTGAATTCAGAGTTTTATATTGAATAATACAGACGTTTCGTCACTATATTTGCGACTTCTTCAGCGACTTATTCTTCAGCTCAATTATTTATTATTATTATACGAAACATTCTATTTTTTTACTTTACCATACAGGGTAAATAGTATTTGTTTAATAATAATTAAAGCTTTAATATTCAATTTATTTCAAAGGTATATATCTAAGCTATTTTTAGTTTACGAGCTACAATGCTTAAACTGACAATTAATTGACACTAAGAGGGTTCCGTTTTTTTGTTTTTATCTATTTTTTTCTTTATATAATTATAATTCTCTTTTAATAATCTGTTTCTCCCTTATTACAAATTACAATTACAACACTCATGCCTAATAATACGAATGTTTTAATCGATTCCGGGTATTTTGTAGCCCTTAGGCTTAGGCCAAGCGCTCGCTATCTAGAATACGACATCAACCATTATCTATTATGCAAACGGCGAGATTACTATCTCAAAATGAAAGTCTTTTGTATTAAATCAGGTGTATGTATATATATATTTTTTTTATTATTATTATCGAATTCGATTTAGAGGAGCGTTTTGAAGTCATGAAAGTGAATCAGCCCACATCAGAGACGGGTAATTAGATTTGTACATGAGCGGTTTGAAATGCTCTTTTAATAGAGAATAAAGACCTGTCATTATAGAAGAGAGGTTCAATCCACGTTTTAGGCTCTCACGACGTGAACCATCACATCACTCGATTTGGAGACATTTGGTCCATTTCCAGCCCCGGAGAGTTCAAACCTGTGATTAGGCCAACACTGCTATTAATCCAGCAATGGAGAGATTAATTCGATCCGCATCACTGGGCAGCCATTTTGAATCGCATTCTGAACTATGGAGCTGTTTCAGGGAAATTTTCTGCATAGCTTAAAACACCTGGTTATCAGTATTTAGTTGATTATTATTAATAGAAAATTATCGATTAACCTATATATATATTTATATTTGTATTTTGGTTCTATTTTGAAAACGGCTCTACCGATTTTGATGAAACAAATTCTATTAACAAGTTTTGAGGATGAGAAAGCGATCTGGCTAGGTCTAGACCTCGACAAATTTCATTTTAATTGATCTTTTATTAATTAAAGTAATTATTGATAGATGAAAATCTCAATAAAAAAGTTTGTTTACATTTTTTCAATTTTATTTTATTTTTAATTATTTTTTTAATTTTAAAACCCACTAATAGGTTATAGCAAATATTAATATATATATATTAAAATTAAACAATTTAATTGATTGGAATGGATGGGAGAGGGAATTCCAATCGACTTGATTGGGGAATAATGGAATTGAAATAATTATCGGAAAAGAGGTTTTTTTATCTAACTATATTTTTCCTCTTATTAAAAACAAGGACTAAAGATGAATAAGGACACTCGATGGTGGAGAAGTAATCTCCGGAATCGAAGCAAAAATACAATGTATACATTAATTAATGTAAAATAATTGGTTTAATAAAATTTATAAAAAAAAAAAATTTAATTGATTGGGAATGAAGGAGAAAGGTGACGAGCAAACCAATCGACTTGATTGGGGAATAATGGAATTGAAATAATTATCGGAAAAGAGGTTTTTTTATCTAATTAGATTTTTCCTCTTATTAAAAACAAGGACTAAAGATGAATAAGGACACTCGATGGTGGAGAAGTAATCTCCGGAATCGAAGCAAAAATACAATGTATACATTAATTAATGTAAAATAATTGGTTTAATAAAATTTATAAAAAAAAAAAATTTAATTGATTATAAATTCGAGTATTAAATCCCACAAAGAGATAATAATAAATATGATTGTATATTAGAATTTGGCAATTTAATTGATTACTATAAAACTCGATAAATTGTTATTTAATTTAAAAAAGTAATTATACGGAATTTATATACCTATATATACATAAGCTGTACGCCACTAGAAAATTATAAATGCAAAAACTGGGGGTGGGGGTGGGTGGTGTAGGAGGTGGGGTGCTGGGTTAGAGTGGGTGGTGTAGGAGGTGGGGTGCGTGGTTAGAGTGGCTGGTTCGGGGTCCATGGGGCATAGCGTGGGTGGTTCTCCAGGGGGCGTGGTGGAGGTGCGGTATGGTGCGCGGGTCCAGGGGCGTAGCGGGGCTGGTATGGGGGTGGGGTGCCGGGGTGGTGTCCAGTGATGGGGTGGTTTTTATCAGAAATTTAAATTAAAAATAATATAAATATATAACTTTTAACTGAAGCAAAAAGTTGCCGAGCATCGCTCGGTGGCTCCAGGTACTAGCTCCTTATAGACCGAGAGCTACTGACCATTTTGAAAAATGATTTTAGAATCTAAATAACATATCCTATACTGTAGTGTAATCAGCCCGAAAGTCAAATTCTTATTCGCCAAATCGAGTCGTTTTTAGGTGTAATCGACCCCTGAAGATGTCAAAAAATACCGTAAAATGATGTATATCAAATAAAAGATTCACGGGCTTATGGACAATTTTTTTATTGATGTTAAATATCAATTTTCGTATGACGTTTCGTCCTTTTTCAGGACTTTTTAAGTACTCAATTACTTAAAACATTAATCGTTTATAAAATAGTGAAACCATCGAGACAATAAATAATCTATTCATAATATTAATCCTATAATAAGTTAACAACCAATTTTCATAAAACAATCTTAAATCATAGAGAAAATTTCTTTTTTCTAGTCGTGCCTTTATTATGGGATGAATATTATGAATAGACTATTTATTGTCTCGATTATTTTATCAACGATTAATGTTTTAATTTTTTTCATTAAATTGAAGGGTTGGTTTTGTCACAAATATAATAAAACAATAATTTTAATAACTATTAGAATTATTTAATTGATAACTATACAGTTTCGGTCACCACTGGTCGACCATCCTCAGTAGTTATCTCGTTCAAGAACCGGAATTTGTCATTTCACATGAAACATTCATTCTTAAATCTTCAATATAGATACATCACACAATTCATTACAATCACACATATACATATATATAGCAACAATTTATAAAAACGTTTATCACTGAACTAGAAACTATTTTGAATTCATGAGATATGAAATTTGTAAAAAAAAAACATTTATTTTTTTAAAAAATTTTAAAATTGAAAATAAAGTTCTATGTGTTTGGGCGGCGTCTCTGACCCCCCCCCCCCCCCACCCCCCACCCCGCCGCTTGGACAATTCAATCGCGACACACTTTCGAGATAAAAAGCAGATCTTATATACATCGGGCACCTTATACATTCTCACCCCCCCCCCCCCCATAAAAAATTCCTGGATCCGCCCTTGGCCTAGGCAACCGGTTAAAAATCTTATCCCTACATAGAAGACATAATTTAATAATAGTATCGTAAATTGGCTGATGGCTAGAAGGGCCGAAAAGCCAAAAAAAAAAAAAAATCAAAAAATTTCAAAGTTTTTAAGAAGTTTACGATTTTGTGTCGGGCCGCATTCATCTTAGCGCTGGACCGTGGGTTGGACACCCCTGGTATAGATAGATAAATTGATCTCTTTTGATAGAGCTTGGGCGCAGGTAGTAAGTGTGTATGGAATGATTGCCCACATTCCAGCTCTCCAGATTGGTTAATTAATTATGTAAATAGCGAGAGCTGGCAAATCGGCTGAGTCACATATCTCTTGACTGGTTAATTCCAATTCCAATTGTGTTAGCCTGTATAGGCAATAGAGAGAGCGCGCCTTTTACTGTGCATTAGCACTAATAGAATGAAGCTGAGAACTAATAATTAGACGGTGGGGGGATGAAATTTAATCGGAAAAATTATATTCATTAACTGAATGCGCTAATAGTTTCGATTACAAGACATTTTGAATGCTGGGAAAAGGATGACATTCGGTCCATTAGGCAAATCGCTCCGAGAGTCCATTAAATTGAAATTATACCCCTTGTGCTACCGAAAGAGAGGATTACAGGAGAGTTTAAGTGATGCTTATCAGAAGGACTACTATACTTCTATTATGGAAGCATCATAGGATCGAAATTTGAAACGATAACTTTTAAGAAGGTTGCTTGAAAAGGTACATTTGAAATATTCGAACCATACATTGTGGAGAATTGATTAGATTTTAGGGGCTTTCTAACTTTTCAAATTAAACTTTAAAAATTCAAAAAATATAATTTTTTTTAATTTATGGTTAGAATTTTATAATTCTCTAAATTGAAAACTTTAAAATCTCAAAATATCGATAATCAAATGTCCTAAGCCCTGCTTCTGCTTGACGACACTATTATTATAGGATAAAAATAATTTTTAAGAAAAAAATAAAAACCGACTTCAAAAAATTAAATGCAACAAATAAAATACACTAAAAGGTATAAAATAATTATTATCTTATTTAGTTACAACTAAACGACGAAATATTAACATGAAATTACTTTTTGAAGTCGGTGCCAAACAAACTATACCTATAAGCGAGCATACCCTCCAAACGTACTAAGTAAGATCCGTCGAGTGCGATTCATAAAAGGTATATGTTTGGCACCAACTTCAAAAAGTAATTTCATGTTAATATTTCGTCGTTTAGTTGTAACTAAATAAGATAATAATTATTTTATACCTTTTAGTGTATTTTATTTGTTGCATTTAATTTTTTGAAGTCGGTTTTTATTTTTTTCTTAAAAATTATTTTTATTTTTCTCTTTTTAGTGATGTTATTAATAGTGATCATATCATCAGAACTTGACCAAATTAATATGACACCATCCCTAAGACACCCCCTATCGGATAAAAAAAGAACCATCGAAATCAGTTCATAAACAAAGAAGTTAGGTCTAAACAAACCTAATAAAAAAGGTCTAATACCTATGAAAAAAATACGAAAAAAAAATGGGACCAATCGGAAGCTAGACTGGACCCAATGCAAAAAAAATTTTCAAAATCGGTTGAGAATTGGCGGAGATATGAGGTAACATAGGCACAAAAAAAAAAAAAAAAAAAAAAATCAATCGAATAGAGAACCTCCTCCTTTTTTGAAGTCGGTTAAAAATGGGGATGTTTGGTAGAATTTTGAAGGGTACATCTAGAGAAGTTAAGTCAAAAGTTTATTTAAATAATGTAAGACCAAATTTCAGTGGCGGATCCTCGCACAGGCGCTTGGGGGCTCAGAATCTAAGGGGCCTCAAAAATAAAGCATACTTTTATTTTTTTCGCGTTCTGTAATTCTGTTTTCTCAATACATGTGTAGTTGTAAGTTCTACCGCATAATTTAAATTTGATTGCGCACTGGATATTGACATTCGCTATTTCAAAGATGAAATTCTTCATTTCATTTCATTCACGTCACTAATCCTGTTGACATGTATAAATTATTAATCGGGGGGGGGGGGGGTTACAATCAACATTCCCGAATGTAGAAACAATTTTGAAATTTTTTCTGACAATACCTATTTGCAACGTTAGTATATTAAAACCGACTTCAAAAAAATTAAATGCAACAAATAAAATAATAATAACTCAAAAATAAAATAAAATCCACTAAAGGGTATAAAATAATTATCTAATTTGGTTACAACTAAGCGATGAAATTGTTACATTAAATTACTTTTTGAAGTCGGTGCCAAACAAACTATATAAGCGAGCTTACGCAATGTTGTCTTCATTACACGCCAAACGTACTAAGTAAGATCCGTCGAGTTCGATTCATAAAATGTATATGTTTTGCACCGACTTCAAAAAGTAATTTCATGTAACAATTTCATCGCTTAGTTGTAACTAAATTAGATAATTATTTTATACCTTTTAACCGACTTCAAAAAAGGAGGAGGTTCTCTGATTCGATTGAATTTTTTTTTTTTTTTTTTTTGTGCCTATGTTACCTCATATCTCCGCCAATTGTCAACCGATTTTGAAAATTTTTTTTGCTTTGGGTCCAGTCTAGCTTCCGATTGGTCCCATTTTTTTTCGATTTTTTTTCATAGGTTTTAGACCTTTTTTATTAGGTTTGTTTAGACCTAACCTCTTTGTTTATGAACCGATTTCGATGGTTCTTTTTTTATCCGAAAGGGGGTGTCTTAGGGATGGTGTCATATTAATTTGGTCAAGTTCTGATGATATAATCACTATTAATAACATCACTAAAAAGAGAAAATAAAAATTTTTAAGAAAAAAATAAAAACCGACTTCAAAAAATTAATGCAACAAATATAAAAATACACTAAAAGGTATAAAATAATTATTATCTTATTTAGTTACAACTAAACGACGAAATATTAACACGAAGTTGCTTTTTGAAGTTGGTGCCAAACATATACCTTTTATGAATCGCACTCGACGGATCTTACTTAGCACGTTTGGAGGGTATGCTCGCTTATAGGTATAGTTTGTTTGGCACCGACTTTAAAAAGTAATTTCGTGTTAATATTTCGTCGTTTAGTTGTAACTAAATAAGATAATAATTATTTTATACCTTTTAGTGTATTTTTATATTTGTTGCACTTAATTTTTTGAAGTCGGTTTTTTATTTTTTTCTTAAAAATATTTTTATAGTGTATTTTATTTTATTTTTGAGTTATTATTATTTTATTTCTTGCATTTAATTTTTTTGAAGTCGGTTTTTTTTATTTTTTTTTTCTAATATCCATTTAGAAATCGCTCATCATCCTAAAAAATGTTATTTCTGGTATTTCTTGAGGGTTCATTCATTTCCAAATAATAGGATTTCCAGGTCGGGAATAAATTTTTGGCGGGTTTTCTTCTTTCTCTCTCTTTCTCATCATTAAAAAGTAATTTAATGATCAGGTTGTATTTTTGGGGTTCTCTCCCAAAATATGGGTGGATTTTTCATATTATAAATCAAAAAAGTGTGTAAATTGAATATAATTTGATATCTAATGGCGTATCCAGTAGCCGGAATCTTTTAGTGAGGGCAGACAAATTGCCCTGTCTAGAATAAACAGGGTGTCTGTCCGAGGGTCCGTTTCTGCCTGTCTTCTAATTCGGCCCCCGGGCCCGCCGAAGAACAAACCGCAAAACGACGCCGCCGGGGCAGGACGGGCCTCATCTACACTCTGTTATTTACTCGGTGGAAAAAAATAAAATGGAAAATGACGATGACGATTCTTTTATTACATTCACAATTCATCGAATTCCATTCTAAAAGAAAGCCAAATGGTTAAAATTGTATACGATTTTGAAAATCAATTATAAATAAACTGCAACGGATCGTTGCTAAACTTTATCCAAATTCATTTGAAATATTAATATGTTCTTGAGTAAAGTACTTTAAAATATAATTTTACTAAAAACTTTATTTAACCTTTTTTGTGGTCCCCAAGGTACTTAATTAGGATATTAAATTTCATCAAAATTGGTTAAGTCATTTTCAAGATATTTAGAAAAAACTAAAAAAGTACCGAAATAAAGTACTAATGTTTGTGAACCGATATGTACCAAAAACTAATCAGCGCTTCATTTTGTTAAACTAATGGTAGGTTTTCAATTTCATTTCAATCAGTGCAAAGGTGTGGAAAAAATCGTGGACGAAAAAAACGATAACACACATACATACATCCATCCATCCCCACGCACTTCCAAAAAAAATGGCACTTTTTGGCCTCTCGACGAGATTCCAGGTAATTTTTGGCAAAACCGTCACGTGCTAAAATTCAATCTCATTGAATACTTCAATTTGTGACCTTAATTGAGTCTATGGGTTCCGTAGTCTTTACCTGAGGACCCTTTGAAGTCGCGCTTGCCGCGAGAGCGATTCCAATACTTTCTCCCATGCTTCGCATTGGATAAAGTAAAAACAAAATTTAGCATTTTTTTAATAGATTAGATTTAGGGACAATATTTTAATTGCTGAAAGCTGAATAGAAAAACCTAATGCCCTCTTTACACTAGGCCAGGGGTTCCCAACCGGTGGTACGCGGGAACGTTTCAGATGGTACGCGTGTACAACAGCGCTCACAGCCAGTGACAAAATAAACTCCTTCAAGAGAAAGTTGGTCCTGTTTTATTCACAAATACAGGAGGAGAATTTATTTCCATTTCCCTATCATCATTTTTTGAAGAAAATTAAATATCTCCAAAGCCAGATGTGGTTGCAGATATCATTGTTCACTTGGAAGACCTTCAAAAAAATCTTTAAGAAGTATTTCTCTGAAGATTATTCAAAAGTGGACTGGATCAGAAAGCTTTTCCTGGAATCTCACCAAATGAATTGGAACTAAAAGAAAGTTTTATCGATCTTACAGAAAATAGTTCCATGAAAGATTATTTTAAAGAGAAATCTTGAGTTACTTGTGTGAGAGTGGATTTTCTGATCTCTTGTACATAAAAAAATAAACATAGAAGCAGAATAAGTGTTGAAGAGGACTTAAGAGTGAAGATAAATAAGTTCCATTACTCCTAATGTTGATATTTTAATCACAGGCAAACAACAACAAGTTTCGCACTAAAGACTATAAAAGTATATTTTGTACGATGATTAATTTTGTGCTGAGTTTGTACTAATTTTTTATTTGTATATTTTTAGACCAATGGGTAATAAATAAAACTGTAAATTAATACCATTTTATTTCTCCTTTATTATAAGCATGTTATAAATAAACAAATATCTGACCATTAAATATGAAGTTTTCTCAGGAATTTAATTCAAAAAGCCTTTGAACACTTTTAGAAGAGTAAATATTATACGTTTATTAAAATATTTAGGTCGGGTGGTACGCCAAAATTTCTCAAAAAGCCAAGTGGTACGCAGGTGCAAAAAGGTTGGGAACCCTGCACTAGGCAATTTCCAGGCGACGCGACGCAACGGAAACTCAACTATCGTCAATTTGTGTTGCCTGTGCGTAGTATACTCACAGGCGACTTAGTACTTCACACTGAGAACTATAAAGCGATTTAGGGGAGATTTAATAATAAATTTATTAATTGGTTTTATAATTTTAAATCCCACTAAAAGATCATTACAAATATTATTATATATTAGAATTTGCCAATTTAATTGTTTAGACTCGATAAATTGTTTTTTAATTAAAAATAAAAAAATAGTTGAATCTATCTATGTTGCAATAAAACCCCGTTTTTTAGTAAGAACGGTTTCTTACTAGTTAAAACCCGTTTCACTGAATACCTTTGTGGCAACTAGAAGTTATACTAATGTTGGTTGAGTTTGGTCCAAAGGTCTAGAACAGAGGTGGCCACAACGTGGCTCGCGAGCCGCATGAGGCTCTTCAGTCAATCTCGTGCGGCTCTTGAACCCTCTTGAATAATACTGATTTTAAAAAGTAGAGGGTGTGGCATAAAGATCTACCACATTTTGAAGAGATAGAAAAAATGAAAAAAATTTAAATAGGAAAATACTGAAAATATTTTTGAAAAGAACATAAAATAATTTTTTTATGTATTTTAAACATTATCAATCAAAGGGGGGGGGGGGAGATTGGTCAAAAATAAAAATTCTAGCCCTTTCGACCAAACTCAACCAAATTTTATATACATATTCTGTGGACCCCCAGAAGGCTAGAAATGCAAAAACTAACCACCCAAAACGGGGGTATGGCCAAAATTGAAAATTCTAGCCCTTTCAACCAAAATCAACCCAAAATTTTGTATACCCAGAGGGCTAGAAATGCAAAAACTAACCACCCTAAATGGGGGAGGGTCAAAAATGAAAATTCTAGCCCTTTCGACCAAACTATGTATACAAAATTTGGTTAGTTTTTGCGTTTCTAGCCTTCTGGGGATCCACAGAATATGTATCCAAAATTTGGTTGAGTTTGATCAAAAGGGCTAGAATTTTTATTTTTTGACCCCCTCCCCCTTTTTTGTCTGATAACGTTAAAAATACATTAAAAAAAATTTCATTTAATTTCTTTTCAAAAATAAATTTAGTATTTTTTTCTAGTTAAAATTTTCATTTTTTTATATCTCTTCAAAATGTGGTAGATCTTTATGCCACACCCTGTATAATAATTAAATTAAAAAATAATAATATAAAATTAAATTAATTGTAATTTGTAATGTTATAAGTAAGTAGAGCAAAAAATATATGTTACTTCATTTATATATTTTATAAAATAAAAAAATGTGTCTTTTTTTAAATAAACCATTAATTAATCTCCAAACAATGTGGCTCGCTTTGAAACAGTTTTATAAATTTGCGGCTCCCAAAGTTAAGGTTAGTGGCCACCCCTGGTATAGAATCTTTTTGTGTTTTTTAAAAAAAAAATTTAAACAAAAATGTCAGAAATTACATCTTCATTAGAAGCAAAGTTGTAGAGGATGTAATTTTTTACTTTTCCGTTTAAAAAATTTTGAAAATAAACACTCACAATGAGGCAGAAGGTCAAAAATGAAGATTTTAGACCTTTGGACCAAACTCAACCAACATCAGTAAATTCTAGTTGCCTCAGAGTTATTCAGTGAAACGCATTTTAACTAGTAAGTTCTTACTGCACCATCTACTGCATAGAAAAATATTCGTTTTTAATTTTTTACTTTACCATACAGAGTATGGTCAAGTATTGTAATCGTGCATGAAAAAAGTGGGTTTTTTTTCCTTCTTTTTTTCGAAATATCTCAAAAACGGCTGGAAATATTTTGATTAAATAAATTGAGCGAAACCATGGCATTTCGCTCTACAAAAAATCTCTAATAAGTGAACATCGAAAAAATGATATTTTTTAGGATAATAATTGTTTTGTCAAAATGTCTGTTAGTCTGGTTGTCTGTTAGTTAGACTCTGCGTTACCAAACTTTTGTGGACGAGCTAGCTCACAAAACTAGTGTGAATATCAAAACCAAATTTCACACTTAGTTTTGGTCCATTGAGATTAAGAGCTGATTAGATTTTGGTGCATATTATACCCAAAATTAAGGGGTGGAGGGGGAGGGGGGTTAAAAATTAAAAAATCTAGGCCATTTGAGCCAAACTCAACCAAATGATGTATACATAATCAGTGGGAACCCAGAAGTCTAAAAAATGCAAAAACTAACCACCCAAAATGGGGGGGGGGGTGAGGGTCAAAAAAATTATAATCTTTGCCATTTCAACCAAACTCAACCAAATTTTGTATACATAATCAGTGGGACCCCAGAAGTATAAAAGTAAATGCAAAGAACTAACCCCCCCCCCCCTACATGATTATAAATAATTTTAGGGTCCAGATTGTCATGGTAAAGTCAAGTGTATGGCCACATCAGAACACGACAGCTTATTTTTTTTTAAATAATTCGAAAAAAATTAAAACGAATGTTTAAAAATATGTTAATATGTCTAAAATTATAAAAGTAATAATTTTAATCGCATAATTATCATTAAAGGACATTTACGAACCCCCTTCCCCATCTTAATTTTGAGCCCATTAGCAACTAATAATTTCTCCTTTTAAATGAGGCTTTTCTATGGTAAATATCAGGGGTTTTTAGATTTTTGTTTGAAAATGTTACTTTTAAAATTTTATTTTTATTTTTGAACGTCAAAAATTTAATATAGAATGGTTATTCCTCAAGTAGGTACTAGATGAGAATCAATCGCTATTTTTGATTTTAACTCGATTCCTCTATGTCTTCAGCAAAGGTAACGGATAAGAAACCAACGCAGTTGCTATGGTTACTTATAAAATTTCCTCCCAAATCCCCTTATAAAATCGTTGGATACAGGAATACTACAAACAAACTGCACAATTTTTCAGCATATTCGGTGCTGGCCCAATCGCCAGATATTATGCAAAATTTCTTTGTCCGATTTACCTTGATTTTCTTGACCGGACAAACATGAAGAAAACCGGACGTCTGGCAACCCTACTAACAACATCAATAATATCTTAAAAGACGTTCTAATCACTCTGCCTCTTTTTGATTCTGTTCACTCCTCTGAAATGTTGCTTTATTTAATGATTAATTGGATGAAACACACTTTTTGCAAACGCCCAAAAACATGTCATTTTTAAAAATCATTAATAAATTAAAAAAGAAAAAGATATAGTCAGCAAAACGTCAAAAAGAATTCTTAAATTGGGTAAAATCTTTCGAGAGAGGTAAAAAAACTAAGATAGGAATGCTGTCCGTTTAGAAGGTACTTTGTATACTGGACAACTTTCTCACAATCCTACACCCACCTTATTTTTTTTATCCCTCTTACAAATGACTCTTTTTCTTTCTGTCGTCATCCACCTCTCTTTCAGAAACATATATTTCAACTTATATATAAAATCAATCCATCATAATTATCGAAATGAAAATGTCGAAAATGGACGATCGGGTCTCAATTAAGATAAAAAAAAAAAAACAGTTAAATTGGTTAACCGGCTGCTGTTCGGATGTTGTTGTAGTTGTTTTGCCGCTTAACTCGGCAAATGCAACGTTAATCATATTTAGTTGTATCGTGTGACAGACGCGCTATCTGGTGGGCGGATCATTAGTTAATCTAATGAGCGACAGCCAAGTGGCTTCTCTCGCTAATGCTACTTCCATGTTGGCCAAGCCTCGCTGGGCAAATTGATTGATTTATCAAAATGGTGCCGACAGTGGACAGTCAGACAGCTGCCGAGAATTTAAAAAAAAATGCTAATTAAAAAATAATAATTCCTAAATGGACCCATTTGCTTTTAACACTTTTTTTAAAGGACAGGTTTTTGAATAGTTTCGAAATTCGAAAATTGTTCAGGATAGTGGGTAGGTAATCAACTTTCAAAGAAAAATGATTTATAAATGATGTTCTCTCGGGTTAAAGTGGGTAGTAGTTTTGAATATTGAATAGCAATAGGAATAAAAACTGGTTAAATAAAGATACTAAGATTTAAGAAAAATACTTGGTTGATTTCTTATAAATTAAATAAATATAATTATATATAACCCAAACTTCTTGAGGATACAAATTCTCATTTAAATAGGTGTTGGCTTATTATTATTATTTTTAAGTTGTTGTTGCGTGGAGAAATTGTCATTGTATAAAAATTATGTAATGATTGAAATGTTTTAGGCTGATGATGACATATTTGAAAATATCGAAACGTTCCTGGTAACAATAAAATAAAATAAAGAAAAAATAAATAATTAGTAGAGATTGTGGTGTTGGTGCAAGGTGAAACATCTTTAATAAAGATAAGAGTAAATCAAATATTATATTTAATATTGATTTACTATGAGTTAAGGATACTAGGTCACTTATTTCACATTAAAATTAAAAAATTAAAAGATATAAATTTTTTTTTCTTTTTCAATATATATATTTCGGGCTATCAACCCATCTTCAGGAAGTACAGAAAGTAACTAATTCAACTTATTGAATAACAGGTTATATATGTGTTTATTGAACAGAGAGAAAGAATGGGTAAATTATTTTAAAAGGACACTTTCTCTTAAGCTATTGTTAAGTGAGAATATCAGGTTGGCGTTTGTTGACATAGGTATGTTTAGATGAAAGAAAAGTTGGTAAGTTCATTGACTTGTGTCTCTAGGTTGGGAATAAATTTTTCGCTTAGATATTAACAGGTCAATTATTATATTTTGTTTTACATCCAGTTGATTATTGATAATATTTTCATCGTTCGACAAGGCATATTTTATTTCCGTGGATTCAAGAAGATCCAATCTTAATCCTTTTCTTTCGAAATGAATAGGGGTGGGATTAGTAGGTGAAGGTAAGTGATCTAAAGAATATAGATGATTAGCAAATGCGGAAGTGGAATCTGGATTTATGGGCTGGTTTCTTATTAATTGTCTGTGGGAAGCTAAATGTTCTTTATGCCGTTTTTTAAAAGATCGTCCAGTTTGTCCAATATAAATTGCCTCGCAATCGTTGCAATTTAATTTGTATACACCAGATCTATTTATTTTATCAATTTTGTCAAGTTTATTATTTATTAATTGGGAGGATAAATTATTTATATTATAAAGGGCTGGAGTGATTCCATGCTTCAGGAGAATATTTGTTATTGGATAGGTTATATGTTTAGAAATAAAGGGGATTCTTTTATAGATTTTTTCAGATTCGATTGTGAGTGAATGTAATTGCGAAAGCGTGTGTTTTTTATTAATTTTGATAAATATTTTTTTAATAATTTCCTTACTATATCCATTATTATATGCTATATTATAAATGGTATCTAGTTCATTATTAAAATTTGTATTGCTAAGAGGGGTTAAGATTAATCTATTGATCATTGAATAAAAAGCTGAAAATTTAGTATTTGTCGAATGGTTAGAAGAAAAGGGGATAATCGTGTCAGTAAAGGTCGGTTTTCTAAAAATATTAAATTCTAATTTTTGGCTGGTGATGGTTATTGTTAAATCTAAAAATGAAATAGTTTTATTGCCTATTTCTGATGTAAATTTAATATTTTTGTGTATTTGATTTAGATAATTACTAAGTAACTGAATCCCTCTGGTGGTACCCGACCAAACAACGAAAATATCATCAACATATCTTCTCCAGAATTTGATATAATTATATGAGGGGTTAAAAGAAGTCATTGCCATTTTTTCAAAATTGGCATGTAAATTTCTGCGAGTAGGGGACTTAACGGGCTGCCCATAGGTAAACCGATGTTCTGTTTATAATAAACATATGTCTTCAACAATGTATACAAATAATTTATATGAAATACCAAATACAAAAATCATCCAAAAATATATTTGAGATACTGATGGAAAATGGAAAATACTTATCAAAAAAATTGATTATTTTCCAAAATTTTGAAAAATATATTTGAAATACCAAATACTCTCTTGAAAAAATACAAATAATGTAGGTAGGTGTTAAACAAAATAACAAACACAAAAAATAGAAATGCTTACATTTTTGTAAGCCAGTTGGCGCAAAAGTCGTGACGCACCGTCCCTAACAAGTCATTTTAATTATTTTTAGATTATAAATTTTTTTAAACTAAAAAAACAATAATTCTTTAATTTTTCTATAGGATTAAAATGGAAAATATAACAACAAACAATGAAGATTTGATGGAATTTGTGCTATTTGTGACATTTGATGAAAAACTCGCGTTTTTCACCCTCGTAAATTGGCAGAAAATACATTTTTCAATAATTTCAAAAATCAAAATATTTTGAGTGATATTCAAAATCTTAAAAATAAAAATAACTAAATTGCAGGGGATTTTAATCAAAATGTTATTGAGAAAAATATATATAAAATTTTATTGACACACATGTGAATTGATAAAAAAAAATGCCTTAAAATAAGATCCTGGTAAATTTAAAAATATTCTCTTGTATTACCTAGTTAAATGGCAAATTCCTTTCTTTTGTTTGGACTGCAGCTGATAAAAGAGCTAAACGTTTGTTCCTTGACCTACCCGGGAGGCGAGATTCCAGACAAGACAGGGCGTTACTGTTTTCCGACTATTTGGGTGGTAATTGGCGTCAGTGAATTTGTTGAAGGGCCGTTTAGAGTGTCCGGTAGCCGCCCCAAAGCGGGTGCGACTCGCAAGCCCCGAGGCAGTTAATGAGAGAGTCCGAAACGCCGCCCGGAAGAGCCTCTTTTGTCTTCTGCCAAATGAGGGTCCCCCGAGAATGACCTCCCGGGAGGCTATGAATGAACGTAACCAAATTCCGCGACCTTTTCTCATTGATTCCTACCGATTTCCAATTAATATCGCTCTCTCAGCTGGCAAATGTTGCCTAGAACCCCCTCTATCAACCCTCAAAGGAATCCAATTCAAAAAATATAATAATTTGTTTTCAAAGAAACATGGGCCGTTAGTTAAAGAGGATTCTCGTTAATATAGAATCATCTGGTGTGTTCACCACACGAATTTCACATTTTCATTTATTTGAAATAATTGGGACACTACTAATTTATACCCACTTCCTTTATTTCGTTTTTTTTTTGTATTTTTCTCAATTTTCTTAAAAATTAGTACATTTATCAAGTGTCATGAGTTAATAGTTGTGTCAAATTTTTAATCCGATTGAATTAAAGGAAGGGGTTGTAAATTAGGAGTGTCGTAAAATAAATATTGAATCGTTCATATCTTGTCTTTGGAAAGTTGCAGAGCCTTGAAATTTGAAACTTAAGCTATCTAGAGGAAAGTATAACAAGATTTTGGCTAAAATAGAAAAATCGGAAGTTGATGTTTACGTACGTAAGCATTTACCCTCCCCCCTTGCGTTTCGCAACAATATGTCTCAGAGATACGAAAATCGAAACTTAAGCTTGATAGTAACTGGAGGCACCGAGCGATGCACGGTAATCAAATTAAAAAAATACAAATATATAGTAAACGCCCCTGGACCCCCCCCCCCGAAACCACGTACCTCGCCCCCACCACTGCACCCCCACCCCCAACCCCGGATCCCACACAAGTCCACTCCCACCTCCTTTACCCCCCACATTTATCCCCATCCCGCACCCAGTTTTGCATTTCTAGATTTCTAGTGGTCCACATATTATGTGTATATAGGTGTATACATAAATTCCGTATAATTATTATTTTTAATTAAATAACAATTTATCGAATTTTTTATTCAATTATTATTAAATAAATAATAATTTTATTGAAGCAATTTTTACATGAAATAGGCTTCGATTTCGGAGATTACTTCCCCACTATAGACTGTACTTGATCTTCTAGCTTGAGATAATATTTTTAGTCCGTGTTTTTTAATAAGAGGAATTTTAATCAACTAAATTGGCAAATTCTAATATATAACAATATTTGGTATAAAGTATTAGTGGGTTTTAAAATTGAAAAACCAATTAATAAATAAAAGATAATTGAAAAAAAACGTAAACAAACTTTTTTTATTGAGATTTTCATCTATAAATAATTATTTTAATTAAGAAAAGATCAATTAAGATTAAATTTGTCGAGGTCCAGACCTAGCCAGATCGTTTTCTCATCCTTAACTTGTTAATAGAGTTGGTTCATGGTAGAGCCGTTTTCAAAATAGAACTAAGATACAAATATACAAACAAATAAATATATTATATATACAATTTTTGCTCGTTTAATAAGAGTAGATAGGCTAGAAGGATACAGCAAGCTTTTGGTTGAAATCGGAAGACCTGAAGTGGACATTTACATGAAAGATTTGTTGATTTTTTTGATTTTCCCAAAAACGGCTCTAACGATTTTTAAAAAACTAGTGTATTTATCAACGTGTCAATGACATGTCGATTTATTTCGACTTCCTCAGTGGCCCATTCTATCTTTGTCAAAAGACAATTCCACTATGAGACGAAACATCTTTAATATTTTTTATTATAAGTACAATACATTCTTGGCCTCAATTATTCAACAATCTTGAACATTTTTTTCTCATTTCAACAATTAAAAAATTCAAAATTCTTATAAAAATCTCTTAAGTTGTTTTTATTTTCAAACAGACAAAACCTTTGCATTTGAAACTAGAAATCTATATTTCAAATGCAAAGGTTTTGTCTGTTTGAAAATAAAAACAACATAGAAGATTTTTATAAGAATTTTGATTTTTTTAATTGTTGAAATGAGAAAAAATATTCAAAATTGTTGAATAATTGAGGCCAAGAATGTATTGTACTTATAATAAAAAATATTTAAAAAAAAAACCGACTTCAAAAAAATTAAATGCAACAAATAAAATAATAATAACTTAAAAATAAAATAAAATGCACTAAAAGGTATAAAATAATTATTATCTTATTTAGTTACAACTAAACGACGAAATTGTTACATGAAATCACTTTTTGAAGTCGGTGCCAAACATATACATTTTGTGAATCGCACTTGACGGATCTTAGTTTGGCGGGTAATGAAGACAACATCGCGTAAGCTCGCTTATATAGTTTGTTTGGCACCGACTTCAAAAAGTAATTTCATGTAACAATTTTGTCGTTTAGTTGTAACGAAATAAGATAATTATTTTATACCTTTTTAACCGACTTCGAAAAAGGAGGAGGTTCTCAATTCGACTGATTTTTTTTTTTTGAGTCTATGTTACCTCATATCTCCGCCAATCGTGAACCGATTTTGATGATTTTTTTGCATTGGGTTCAGTCTAGCTTCCGATTGGTCCCGTTTTATTTTCATTGGTATTGGACTTTTTTTAATATGTTTGTTCAGGAATAACTTCTTTGTTTATGAACCGATTTTAATGATTCATTTTTTATTGGAAAGGGGTACCTTAGGGGTAATCCCATAATAATTTGGTTAAGTTCTAATGATATGATCAATGACAAAATAACGTAAATCTCCAATTCTTATGACTAAATAATCGAAATTATAATAAATAAAATCTTTTATAAAAAATCCTAAAACATTCATTTAAAACCCACAAACGTTTCGAGAGAATTTCTATATTTATGAATAGACTTTTATTAACATTTTCTGATTCATTCGGCCGACGCTTTCTCTTACGAGATGCATGCAAGGTATTATATTAAGTCACTATTAATAACATCACTAAAGAGAAAAATAATAATAATTTTTATAAAAAAAAATAAAAATGACTTCAAAAAAATTAAATGCAACAAATAACTTAAAAATCAAATAAAATACACTAAAAGGTATTAAATAATTATCTATAATAATTTAGTTACAATTAAACGACGAAATATTAACATGAAATTACTTTTTGAAGTCGGTGCCAAACAAACTATATAAGCCAAACATACTAAGTAAGATCCGTCGAGTGAGATTCATAAAATGTATATGTTTGGCACCGACTTCAAAAAGTGATTTCATGTTAATATTTCGTCGTTTAGTTGTAACTAAATAAGATAATTATTTTATTCCTTTTAGTGGATTTTATTTTATTTTTGAGTTATTTTTATTTAATTTGTTGTATTTAATTTTTTTGAAGCACGTTTTTTTTCTAAAAGTTATTTTTATTTTTCTCTTTTTAGTGATGTTATTAATAGTGACTTAATATAATACCTTGCATGCATCTCGTAAGAGAAAGCGTGGGGCGAATGAATCAGAAAATGATAATAAAATTCAATTCATAAAAATAGAAATTCTCTCGAAAAGTTTGCAGGTTTTAAATGAATGTTTTAAGATTTTTTATAAAAGATTTTATTTATTTAAATTTTGATTATTTGCTCATAAGAATTGGAGATTTCCGTTATTTCGTCATTGATCATATCATCAGATACTTAACCAAATTAATATGGGATTACCCCTAAGGTATCCCCTTTCCAGTAAAAAAAGAATCATCGAAATAGGTCTTTAAACAAGGAAGTTATGCGTGAACATACATAACAAAAAAGATGAAAAAAAAACGGGACCAATCGGGTACGAGACTGAACCCAATACAAAAAAAATAATCCAAATCGGTACACATGATAAAGAGAAATAAATGTTCAAACACATGAAAAAAAAACAGACATTCCGTTGAATTGATAACCTCCTCCTTTCGTCGGTTACAAAGATTAAAGATGTTTCGTCGCATAGTGGAATTGTCTTTTGACAAAGAGTAATATAATGGGCCACTGAGGAAGTCGAAATAAATCGACGAAACGTCTGGCCCATTTAATAAAAACTTTTTTTCTTATTTATTGTCCAATTCCCTGCTATTTCTGTTTTAATTTTTTTTTAAGTTTTTTTTTTAATAAAATTATTTTGTATTTTGCATCTATGAAATTTAAAAAAAAATATATAACTTTTTAATTTCTTGATTCATTCTGAGATCAAGGGCAGATCCAGAAATTTTTTATGTGGGGGGAGGATGCATATAAGGTGCCCGATGTATATAAGATCTACTTTTTATCACACACGCACATCATAGAACTTTATTTTCAATTTTAAAATTTTTTAAAAAATAAATGTTTTTTTTTGAAATTTTTTTTACAAATTTTTTTTACAAATTTCATATCTCATATTTTAAGTTCATTAAAATAAAAAATAAAATAAAAAAATTGTTATAAATTCCCTGTCGATTTGGCCGCCGTTTTTGGCCTCTGCGTGCGGCGCACGTGTTGCACTCCCGCCAGGCACGGGCCTCTATAGGGGGAGGCGGTCGCCCCCTCCGCCCCCCCCTGGATCCGCCCTTGTCTGAGAGTCTTTTACTTATATATATATATATATATATATATATATATATATATAATTTTTTGAGGATACAAATTCTCTTTTAAAAAGGTGTTAGTTTTATTCTTTTTTGACAAAAAAAACATTTCTATTTTTTATTTTTTATTTTTCTTTATTTTATTGTCACCCAGGAACGTTTCGACATTTACAAATAAGTCATCATAAGCCTAAAACATTTCAATCATTACAAAATATACAATGACAACTTCTCATAGCAAAACAACACACTCTCAAAAATTACATCAAAATGACATACCTTGGAACAATCTTAAGATGGGAAAAATCCCTCACATCGAAATTATCCCATCTTAAGATTGTTCCAAGGTATGTCATTTTGATGTAATTTTTAACCGACTTCAAAAAAAGGAGGAGGTTCTCTATTCGATTGAATTTTTTTTTTTTTTGTGCCTATGTTACCTCATATCTCCGCCAATTGTAAACCGATTTTGAAATTTTTTTGCATTGGGTCCAGCCTACGTTCCGATTGGTCTAATTTTTTTCTTAGCTATTAGAACTTTTTTATTAGGTTTGTTCAGGACTAACTTCTTTGTTTATGAACCGATTTCGATGATTCTTTTTTATTGGAAAGGAGATATCTTAGGGATGTTTCAATATTAATTTGGTCAAGTTCTGATAATAGGATCACTATTAATAACATCACTAAAAAGAGAAAAATAAAAATTTTTAAGAAAAAAATAAAACCGACTTCAAAAAAATTAAATTCAACAAATAAAATACACTAAATGGTATAAAATAATTATTATCTTATTTAGTTACAATTAAACGACGAAATATTAACATGAAATTACTTTTTGAAGTCGGTGCCAAACATATACCTTTTATGAATCGCACTCGACGGATCTTACTTAGTACGTTTGGTGGGTACTCTCGCTTATAGGTATGGTTTGTTTGGCACCGACTTCAAAAAGTAATTCATGTTAATATTTCGTAATTTAGTTGTAACTAAATAAGATAATAATTATTTTATACCTTTTAGTGTATTTTATTTGTTGCATTTAATTTTTTTGAAGTCGGTTTTATTTTTTTCTTAAAAATTTTTGGGAGTGTGTTGTTTTGCTATGAGAAGATCCTGGCTGACAATAAAATAAAGAAAAATAAAAAATAAAAATGTGTTTTCTTTGTGAAAAAAGTATAAAACTAACACCTTTTTAAAAGAGAATTTGTATCCTCAAAAAATTTATATATATATAACTTTTTAAGATTGCAACATTTCGGTTTCTATAAGTTAATATTTTTATAATTTTTTTACCAGTCTTCAGGTGTTGATAAATAACTCATCGATAGTAATCAATCATAATCCATTGATCATCTTTCGGCAATCAAAAGAAAAAATTCTAAAAGACTTGTTACTGCTACTGATAATAAAATTTACTTGATTTGTCATCCGTGATAATTGTCGGCTACTCATCTCTCCAAAAACGACAGACAATTTTCATCACCTTTTTTAAATGAATGTTCCATTTCATTTTTTTTTATTTCTATGATACAAAGGATAATGAGACGAAAGGGAAACGAAAAGGACCGTTTTATACTTGTTTCTTTTTTCTTCCTTTCTCATGTCGCGTCGCGCATTCAAGTCTCCACAGCGTCCTAAAAATGTTTTCCCTCAAAAAAAAAAACAAAAAAAAACGTTCTTTTATCAGATTGATCGTCATCAACTACTTCCTCTCTTTTCTTAAAGAAGAAGAAAAAAACAAGACATAATGATTAATTAATCATCATTTTCTCCTCACTCGAGTTTTATTTATTTATTATATTAAATAATCATTTAAAAGTAACGAATGAATTTAATTGACCAAAATCTACTTGTGTAAAGATGAGTGCTCGAAGCTCATTATAAACGAATTATACATTTCAAATAATATATGTTAAGATTAGAAATATAAATAATGATAAAAACAAATTGCGCTAAATTATAATGTTAAAACCATCAGAGACGAGAAATAATTTGACTAACTTTTAAAACAAATGATTGTTTGTTTTTTGTTTGTTTTATTGCCCATGATAAAATTTTGAAAGGACACAACAACAACGACAAAAAATAAATTAAAAAAAAAACACCTGTTTTGTTTAATTCACAAACTAAAAGAGTTCAAGATAGTTTAAAGAGATTATGAATCTACTCTTATTAAACGAGCAAAAATTGTATATATATTATATATTTGTATCTTAGTTCTATTTTGAAAACGCTCTACCGATTTTGATGAAACCAACTCTATATTAACAAGTTTTGAGGATGAGAAAACGATCTGGCTAGGTCTGGACCTCGACAAATTTCATCTTAATTGATCTTTTATTAATTAAAGTAATTATTGATAGATGAAAATCTCAATAAAAAAAGTTTGTTTACATTTTTTTCAATTATCTTTTATTTATTAATTGGTTTTTTAATTTTATAACCCACTAATACTTTATACCAAATATTGTTATATATTAGAATTTGTCAATTTAATTGATTAAAAGGGAGATTGGGAGGAATATGGAATTGAAATAATTATCGAAAAAGAGATTTTTTTATTTAATTAGTTTTTTCCTCTTATTAAAAACAAGGACTAAAATGATGATCAAGGACACATCAAGGTGGAGAAGTAATCTCCGGAGTCGAAGCTAAAATACAATCTATACATTAATTTATGTAAAATAATTGGTTTAATTGATTAAAATTCCTCTTATTAAAAAACACGGACTAAAAATATTATCGCAAGCTAGAAGATCAAGTACAGCCGATGGTGGGGAAGTAATCTCCGAAATCGAAGGCTCAAATACAATCTATACATTATTTCATGGGAAAAATTGCTTCAATATAATTATTATTTATTATTTATTTAATTGATTAAAAAACTCGATAAATTGTTATTTAATTTAAAAAAAAATTATACGGAATTTATTTATATACTTGTATACACATAATCTGTGGACCACTAGAAGGCTAGAAATTCAAAAGCTGGATGCGGGGTGGGGATGGATGTGGGGAGTGCAGGAGGTGGGGTGCATTGGTGGGGGATCCGTGGGGTGAGGTGCGGGGTTTCTGGGGCGGGGTTGGGGGGATAGGAGGCGTTTGGTTACTTCAGGTACTAATGTTAAAGCCACCAGAGATGAAATAATTTGACTAACTTTTAAAACAAATGATTGTTTGTTTTTTATTTGTTTTATTGCCCATGATAAAATTTTGAAAGGACACAACAACAACGAAGACAAAAAACAAACACCTGTTTTGTTTAATTCAGAAACTAAAAGAGTTCAAGATAGTTTAAAGAGATTATGAATATGATATAAAGGTATAATAAGTCCGCCAAGTGCGAGTCGATCTTGAATTATATGTGTTCAGTAATTTATTTACAGGGTGTCGCTTATCACAACGATAAACCGTAAACAGGGGTAGAGCAATTTATGACAGTCCAGAATCTTAAAATTTTTTTAATAAAAGTGTTATAGTTTTAGATTTATAGGCATTTTTTGATAATGTTGAAAATATGCCTAAATAATGAGATGTTGTGGCCTCAAATTTACACCCTTAATAAAATATTTCATATCAATGAATGGTTTCAGGACAATTCTACAACAATTGTCCGCCTCCGTGGTGTAATGGTCAGAATAACTGGCTGGCAACCCGGAGGTCTCGGGTTCGATTCCCGGCTATACCTAGACATTTTTTCTGTAAGTATAGGGTCTGGTAATAAAAATTAAGTGGGAGATAAATTTAACCTAATTTATCGCGCGGAGAATTTACCACTGCTCGAAGCCCCTAAAACCTTAGTAAATTGGATATTGGATTGTGATCCCGGCTTCTTTCCTTCTACTCTGTTCTTTTCACGATTGAGGGGCCAGCCCATACAGGCCTTTAGGGGATGCACCTTCTGGTGTATCTCCTTCTCACATCAATATCATTAAAAAAAAAAAAAATTCTAATTCATCAACTATAAATATACCATGAATTAATTTTTATGATCAACAATAAGGGTGACTACCCTTAATTTAAAATTTAACTAAAAATGATTTATACTAGATTCTAGAGCTATTCCAAATCACTAAGTATTAATATTGCCTGAAAAAAGTTTTCTGAACAATCATTCATCCCCTAAAGGGGGTGCCTACCCTTAATTTAAAATTTCATTAAAAAAATGATTTCTATCAAATTCTAGGCCAATCCAAATCACTATGCGTGAATATGGCCTGAAATGAATTTTCTGATCAACTTTTCATCCCCTAACTGACTAGCCTTAAATTAGAATTTTATAAAAAATTGATTTTTATTAAATTTTTATGATAATTCTAAATCATTGAATGTGAATATGGCTTGAAATAAATTTTCTGATCATTCCTTCATCCTTTTTTAAAGGGGTGAATCCCCTAAATTTAAAATTTGATTTTTTTTAAAAGAAGAAGAAGAGGGGATAGCTCGATATATCGTTGAAGAGAAATAGAAATAGACCCCTAGCCCTCGATTACTCTCTAATAGCGTCGGGATCTGAAGAGAACAAGAGTTGGTCAAGAGAGACCTGACAGGATAGATGAAAGAGAGAGATCTGGTACAAGTAAAGTGGAAAAAATACCAGGTACGGCTCGGGACCTCGTGGTTACCAACCCACATGCCCACTAGATGGGAGCCCCTTAAGTGAAGGAGTGAGATCCCCCGGCGCAGGCCACTGGTGAGATAGGGAAGCAAAACATGTTTGTAAACATTTAATTTCTAGGTATTTGTTAATTTGTTAGATTAAGGATTTGCTAGGCAGAGCGATTAGCCTTTGACCCTACATTAGTTCGAATTATATTTTTCTATTTTAATGAGGTCTATGACCCCATTAATCTCAGATCTTTTAATTATTGAGTTTTAAAATATTAAATTTTTCTTTCTCAAATAAGGTTAAAATATATAATTATTTAATAAATAATTTAATAATAATTAATAATCTAATAAATTTTCCACACTGTTCTGTGATATTCCAGAGTGTTATCTCAAGTTTTCTGGATGAATTCCAGTTTAAATTTCGTTATTTTGGTTTATATTTATTCAAAATGGCGTATAGTGAATTAATTAAAACCCTGCGTAAGGATTTAAAGCTTTACAATGAAGTTAATTTTGATGAGTACTGGGGTCGTATACAAATAACAGTTCACGATTATATTAATTCGGTAAATGTACCACAATCGACATTCAATGAAAGAAAAGAGTAAGTAATCCAAATAATATTTTATGTTTGTAATAATGCTGTATCTATTTGGGTAGAATTTAGTAATTGAATAATATTTGTCTACATTTAATATCTGTGGTTGCCACTTCCTCTTGTTCTATATATACATCAATAAGTAGTATGCTGGAATGCTTAGGACTTATGAATGTGAAGCAATTCTTATTTTTACAGACAATGTGTTTTGTATATAAATTATATCATAGGCAGCTGCCAGCCTATCTGAATTTCACATTGGTCAATGAGATCCATGACCATGGGACGCGAATTAGAGACAATATATTTATTGAGAGGGCGAGGAAAGAGAGCACAAAAAATTCATTATATTTTAGAGGACTTGAGGAATTTAATTCTTTACCAGCTGAAGTAAGAAATGCATCAAGTCTGATTCAATTTAAGAACCAAGTTAGAATATATCTTAAGAGGGACAGTTGAACATTTCTATTGAGAAATATTTGGAAATATTATAAATTTAGTATTAAGATTTGTAAATATTGAAATATATATGTATCAAAAATACATTTTAAATATAAATAAAATAAAAATTTTTATGAAAAATAAAAAACCGACTTCAAAAATTAAATGCAACAAATAAAATACACTAAAAGGTATAAAATAATTATTATCTTATTTAGTTACAACTAAATGACGAAATATTAACACGAAATTACTTTTTGAAGTCGGTGCCAAACAAACTATACCTATAAGCGAGCGTACCCGCCAAATGTACTAAGTAAGATCCGTCGAGTGCGATTCATAAAAGGTATATGTTTGGCACCGACTTCAAAAAGTAATTTCGTGTTAATATTTCGTCGTTTAGTTGTAACTAAATAAGATAATAATTATTTTATACCTTTTAGTGTATTTTATTTGTTGCATTTAATTTTTGAAGTCGGTTTTTATTTTTTTCTTAAAAATTTTTTTTTTTCTCTTTTTAGTGATGTTATTAATAGTGATTATATCATCAGAACTTGACCAAATTAATATGACACCATCCCTAAGACACCCCCTTTTGGATAAAAAAAGAACCATCGAAATCGGTTCATAAACAAAGAGGTTAGGTCTAAAACAAACCTAATAAAAAAAGGTCTCAATACCTATGAAAAAAAATCGAAAAAAATATGGGACCAATCGGAAGCTAGACTGGACCCAATGCAAAAAAAAATTTCAAAATCGGTTGACAATTGGCGGAGATATGAGGTAACATAGGCACAAAAAAAAAAAAAAAAATTCAGTCGAATAGAGAACCTCCTCCTTTTTTGAAGTCGGTTAAAAATAAAAAATATATTGAAATCAAAAGGCTTAGAATTAAACAATAAAGTTTTTAAGCAATTTGAGCCGCTAAAGTTAAATAATGTAATCAATAATTTCTTATGTTAATTCTACATATTTAAAAAAAATTTCCAAATATGTAGAATTACCACAAGAAATTATTGATTACATTATTTAACTTTAGCGGCTCAAATTGCTTTAAAAAAAAATTAAAACTAACGTTTAAAAAGTAATTTGTCTACAACAAGTTTTAATTTCATTTTTACTTATTTTACACTTTTGCACCAAATTTTAGTAATTTTTCTGCAATATATAGGTATATTTAAAGTAAAGAAAATTTAAAAAGTTTCTTAAATTTTTCAAAATTTTCTTTACTTTATTTAAAATAAAATAATTAACACGAAGGTTTTTTCAAAAATACAACTCACTGTATATAAGAAACATATCAAGATAAGAATTTATATTTAAGGTCTCTAATCTAAGATTTTAATAGAATAATTTTATATTGCATGTCAGAATGTGTTTTTGTCTTGAGGGCGGAGCTAACGTGCCCGGCAAGCGTGTATAGTACTCGGGTTCAACTCCTGGGGGAACGAGGCCCTCTAATATGGAATATAAAATTAGTCTATTAAAATCCTAGTCTAGAGACCTTAAATATAAATTCTTCATATATTTGGTTTATACTGTGAGTTGTAATTTTGAAAAAAATTATTTTCAAAAAAAGATACTCATTTTAAATTTAAATAAAGTAAAGAAAAATTTAAGAAACTTTTTAAAATTTTCTTTACTTTATTCAAAATGTTTCACCAAGAACCCACACCATTCTCCCTTAACAATATTAAGTATACAGGGTGAGATTTTTATCTTGAGACAGTCTTATAAATAAATTTTAATTTTCTCATTAATATATCAAAGAATAATTGATACGTCAACAAGAATTATTTTGACCGCGCTGATTTGAAAAAAGATATTTTTATCTCGCGAGACTACTGCGGATTACGCTATTGGAGTCTGCGGAGTATTAAGTCTGGACCAAGAGAGAAAAAGATGTAATCCACTTAGCTACAATCCAACGTCATTTCGCGTATAGCCCGCTAGACATTCGGATGGATCACCGAGTGAATTGGAAATCTCAGATGTTATATACTCGATCTCCCAGTCCAGAGCGCTAGATCTATTAGCATGTATGTTAGATGCCTGCCATTAATTAACGGGCTAAACGCGAAATGACGTTGGATTGTAGCTAAGTGGATTACATCTTTTTCTCTCTTGGTCCAGACTTAATACTCCGCAGACTCCAATAGCGTAATCCGCAGTAGTCTCGCGAGATAAAAATATCTTTTTTTCAAATCAGCGCGGTCAAAATAATTTTTGTTGACGTATCAATTATTCTTTGATATATTAATGAGAAAATTAAAATTTATTTAATATCATTATTTCAAGTTAGAAATATATAAGTTCAAATATTATTTTCACTCAATATTTGACAAAAATTCCCTACATTAGAGTCGCGATCGAATAAAATGTAGAAAACCTTCAGTCTTATAACTCAAAAAACAGTGCATTATATGAAAAAAGTTTCAAATAAAAGTTTATTTATATGAAATGAGAAACTAAACTACGCTATTGTTTGTTTACCTAGAGACAAGCTTTCAAGGGTAAGGATGTTATTTTTAAGGTCAATTCTTTTTTTTAAATAGAAATCTATTTATTTGTTTACATATTCTGAATCTCGAAAAAAAAAAACTGGACAACTTTTATAAGAACTATTTTCTGTTCGACAT
>JALMQS010000526.1:66334-77389 GCA_024734495.1 Forficula auricularia | reverse complement strand
AATATAATAAATTATATTTATAAAATCTTTTAATTTAAAATAAAATCGTGTGTAAAATAATTTGTAGCAAATAAAATACTTTTAAATTGGTATTAATTGCATACAAGGATACAAATTTAATAGAATTGTAGTCCATAAAGAAAATATATACTTATCTATTAGAAAAAAAGGTAATTTAATATAAATCATATAAAATGGTAGATATATATTGTCTTAGTACTTAGTTTATTCATATGAATAAAGTGGCGTGGCGACCAAAGGAAACAGTGACCGTGCGATAGGAAGACAACAGGGATGGTTTTACGACATCCAATAAGCATGGACAAATGGACATTAATAAATGAAGCGGGTGCAGGGGCCGAGTGAAGAAGGTCATAATGCCTAGAAGTGGACCAAGAATGGTCCGGAAATAGTAGTACATTTATAATATGTATGCATTTTTGACAATTTGATAAGTGAAAAACGAGGAGAAATGGAGCTATTTTGACCTGTAAAAATACTTCTATGTGGTTTTTTGAGAACTTTTTTCAAATCATATATATATGTCAGCGCGGTGAAAAAAAATGAAATATCAAAATACTAATTTTTAAGTAAGTTATTGAAATGAATGGAAAAATTAAAAATATTTAACCCGAACCTAAAAATTGTGATATAATAGAATTTTATGTAAACAATTTCTAGTTTTTAATGCTCACTGGCTTATCGGTTCAATAGGAGCAAACAATTTTCAATATCCACGGGATACTGACCCCATGAAAAATAATATTTATAATTAAAAAAAGTCTGATGATGGAGGGCAAGCCTTCGAATCTATAGTCTCAAACAAATAAATAATATATACCGGGTGAGTTTTTTTATCTTGAAACAGTCTTATAACTCAAAAACAGTACATGATATAAAAAAGTTTCAAATAAAAGTTTATTTATATCGAGGGGAAACTAAACTACGCTATTGTTTGTCAACCTAGAACAAGCTTTCAAGGATATTTCGAGGTCAAGTTCTGTTTTTTTAAATGGGAACCTATATGTTCCTGTACATATTTATAATCTTCAAAAAAAACTGAACAACTTTCATAAGAACTATTTTTTTATACGACACCAAATAAAAAAAATATTAAATCAATTAGATATCAAAAAAAATTTATAATAATTATTTTTAACAATTATTATCAAAAAATAATGATCAAATATCTAATTATTAAATAAATAATTTAATAATAATTAATAATTTAATAATTTTTGACACTGTTCAGTGACATTCCAGAGTGTTATCGCAAGTCTTATGAATGAATTCCAGTTCCAATTTCGTTATTTTGACCTTTGTAGTTTCCTCGTAGCCTTTACAGTCCCTGTTTTTTTAACAGATTTACAACACGATACAATGAAGCTCTTGAGGGTGTATTCCTATCACAAAAATGCTAGGGATCCATTTCAATGGCAGCCCCATAACACTTCTTCCACATTCACAATAAATTAAGACCATTTCAATTCTGTCTTCAACAAAAAATGCTCCATTTTTATTATGGTAATACATTATAAGTATCTACTGAATCGTCAAGAGAAATAAACTTTTTTAAACTCAAGAATTTTAAGTAGTTCTATTAAGTAGAAAATAATCTCTTAAATCTGTGTATTTAATTAAGTTTTAAGATCAATATAAACACTTATTTTCATTGTTGTGTCTTTTAGATTTAATAATTATTTATTTAAGAATGAAATATTTGATCATTATTTTTTGATAATTAAATTGAATAATTGTTAAAAATAATTATTAAAAATTTTTTTGAGATCTAATTGATTTACTATTTTTTATTATTTGATGTCGTATAAAAAAATAGTTCTAATAAAAGCTGTTCAGTTTTTTTTTGTAGATTATGAATATGTACAGAAACATATAGGTTTCCATTTAAAAACAGATCTTGACCTCGAAATACCCTTGAAATCTTGTTCTAGGTAGACAAACAATAACGTAGATTAGTTTCCCCCTCGATATAAATAAATTTTTATTTGAAACTTTTTTTCATATAATGCACTGTTTTTGAGTTATAAGACTGTCTCAAGATAAAAAACTCACCCGGTATATATATATATAAATATATATATGTGGGATCCAGCCAAGCCAACTTGCCCTGGTCCTACACACCATGACACCGCCCTGATTCCAGCCACCTCGCCCCTCCGTCAATCTGAGCAGCAACCTGGCAGATTTTACCAGCCTTTTCACTGCCAAGTTTCAGTAAGATTTCCACGCAGCCCCCCAAGTGGCCAGGCGCTCCTCGAGTGGCGCTGCCACCCCATTCTGCGCCCGTTCGACCCCCTCTAGCGAAGAGCTAGCTTCTCCTCCAGTTGCGTACGCACGCCCCCTCACGCCCAAGTCAAAATCGTCGCCGCATGGTACATTTAACGAATCACGACCCTCCTAAGATATTACGGGTATAAAGATTGCCTCGCATTATTTTAAATCAGTTACGATTACCCTTCCGACACGAACAGTTCATCCATCAGTTCAGTTCATCAAGTATATGTTTACCGAAGATTTAACCAGCAAGTTTCAAGAAGTATTTTTCTACTCAAGATACACGAACATCTCCAGTTTTATTTCTTTTATAAAGCATTTGTTATATTATTATTGAAAATCATCTAATAAACCATTATTATTAAAAATACTTGAGTCTTTCTTCACCTGGTTTAAGCCACCTAGAATAATCCCTACATATATATATTATATATGTGTGTATATTTTATTTGCATCAAGCAGAGGACAACCACTTTGTTTCTCTTTATGAAATAAAAACTTTTCAATTACAATGTCTACTGTATTTGAGTGTAGAAATTAGAATATTGCTTAATAATACCGACAAATTTTCAAAAGTTATATTTCACAGACTTGTTTAAGTATAAGTTCGCCACGAATTTGAAATTCTCTTGACACAGGGCACGAAAAAGTTTGTATACGCAGAAATCTCAACTGTATGGTTATGCAAAAACATTTTTTTTAAACAAACCATTAATTGAAATAAAAAGATTAAAGTAATCTAAAAAAAATCCCACAAAAAATAATACATTACCTTGAGTAAAAGAAAGATTTAAACCTTGTTTATTAATCGAAGTTCTGTCAGGTTGTTCAGACATAACTATACTAGATTTGGGTTCTATTGTTTTCTGAAAGGTAAAAATTAATTGTTAAATTAATATTAATTAAACAAACTAGTTTTATAATTTTCAAATACAAACCAAACTGCGATGAGTTTCAGAATTTTGAGGAAGTGAAGGAAGACTTGTTGCGAGTTCAATAGAATCTTCTTTTCTTTTTTTCTTTTTAACTTCAACGTCTCGAGCTCCAGACTTGTTTTCTGATGATCCTTTAGGCTCAACTTTATCTGGAGTTTCACGACGTATAATAATAGGTAATTCATCTTTGGGATGATTGTCTAAAATATAATAAATTATATTTATAAAATCTTTTAATTTAAAATAAAATCGTGTGTAAAATAATTTGTAGCAAATAAAATACTTTTAAATTGGTATTAATTGCATACAAGGATACAAATTTAATAGAATTGTAGTCCATAAAGAAAATATATACTTATCTATTAGAAAAAAAGGTAATTTAATATAAATCATATAAAATGGTAGATATATATTGTCTTAGTACTTAGTTTATTCATATGAATAAAGTGGCGTGGCGACCAAAGGAAACAGTGACCGTGCGATAGGAAGACAACAGGGATGGTTTTACGACATCCAATAAGCATGGACAAATGGACATTAATAAATGAAGCGGGTGCAGGGGCCGAGTGAAGAAGGTCATAATGCCTAGAAGTGGACCAAGAATGGTCCGGAAATAGTAGTACATTTATAATATGTATGCATTTTTGACAATTTGATAAGTGAAAAACGAGGAGAAATGGAGCTATTTTGACCTGTAAAAATACTTCTATGTGGTTTTTTGAGAACTTTTTTCAAATCATATATATATGTCAGCGCGGTGAAAAAAAATGAAATATCAAAATACTAATTTTTAAGTAAGTTATTGAAATGAATGGAAAAATTAAAAATATTTAACCCGAACCTAAAAATTGTGATATAATAGAATTTTATGTAAACAATTTCTAGTTTTTAATGCTCACTGGCTTATCGGTTCAATAGGAGCAAACAATTTTCAATATCCACGGGATACTGACCCCATGAAAAATAATATTTATAATTAAAAAAAGTCTGATGATGGAGGGCAAGCCTTCGAATCTATAGTCTCAAACAAATAAATAATATATACCGGGTGAGTTTTTTTATCTTGAAACAGTCTTATAACTCAAAAACAGTACATGATATAAAAAAGTTTCAAATAAAAGTTTATTTATATCGAGGGGAAACTAAACTACGCTATTGTTTGTCAACCTAGAACAAGCTTTCAAGGATATTTCGAGGTCAAGTTCTGTTTTTTTAAATGGGAACCTATATGTTCCTGTACATATTTATAATCTTCAAAAAAAACTGAACAACTTTCATAAGAACTATTTTTTTATACGACACCAAATAAAAAAAATATTAAATCAATTAGATATCAAAAAAAATTTATAATAATTATTTTTAACAATTATTATCAAAAAATAATGATCAAATATCTAATTATTAAATAAATAAGTTAATAATAATTAATAATTTAATAATTTTTCGACATTGTTCAGTGACATTCCAGAGCGTTATCGCAAGTCTTTTGAATGAATTTCAGTTCCAATTTCGTTATTTTGGCCTGTTGTAGTTTCCTCGTAGCCTTTACAGTCCCTGTTTTTTTAACAGATTTACAACACGATACAATGAAGCTCTTGAGGGTGTATTCATATCACAAAAATGCTAGGGATCCATTTCAGTGGCAGCCCCATAACACTTCTTCCACATTCACAATAAATTAAGACCATTTCAATTCTGTCTTCAACAAAAAATGCTCCATTTTTATTATGGTAATACATTATAAGTATCTACTGAATCGTCAAGAGAAATAAACTTTTTTAAACTCAAGAATTTTAAGTAGTTCTATTAAGTAGAAAATAATCTCTTAAATCTGTGTATTTAATTAAGTTTTAAGATCAATATAAACACTTATTTTCATTGTTGTGTCTTTTAGATTTAATAATTATTTATTTAAGAATGAAATATTTGATCATTATTTTTTGATAATTAAATTGAATAATTGTTAAAAATAATTATTAAAAATTTTTTTGAGATCTAATTGATTTACTATTTTTTATTATTTGATGTCGTATAAAAAAATAGTTCTAATAAAAGCTGTTCAGTTTTTTTTTGTAGATTATGAATATGTACAGAAACATATAGGTTTCCATTTAAAAACAGATCTTGACCTCGAAATACCCTTGAAATCTTGTTCTAGGTAGACAAACAATAACGTAGATTAGTTTCCCCCTCGATATAAATAAATTTTTATTTGAAACTTTTTTTCATATAATGCACTGTTTTTGAGTTATAAGACTGTCTCAAGATAAAAAACTCACCCGGTATATATATATATAAATATATATATGTGGGATCCAGCCAAGCCAACTTGCCCTGGTCCTACACACCATGACACCGCCCTGATTCCAGCCACCTCGCCCCTCCGTCAATCTGAGCAGCAACCTGGCAGATTTTACCAGCCTTTTCACTGCCAAGTTTCAGTAAGATTTCCACGCAGCCCCCCAAGTGGCCAGGCGCTCCTCGAGTGGCGCTGCCACCCCATTCTGCGCCCGTTCGACCCCCTCTAGCGAAGAGCTAGCTTCTCCTCCAGTTGCGTACGCACGCCCCCTCACGCCCAAGTCAAAATCGTCGCCGCATGGTACATTTAACGAATCACGACCCTCCTAAGATATTACGGGTATAAAGATTGCCTCGCATTATTTTAAATCAGTTACGATTACCCTTCCGACACGAACAGTTCATCCATCAGTTCAGTTCATCAAGTATATGTTTACCGAAGATTTAACCAGCAAGTTTCAAGAAGTATTTTTCTACTCAAGATACACGAACATCTCCAGTTTTATTTCTTTTATAAAGCATTTGTTATATTATTATTGAAAATCATCTAATAAACCATTATTATTAAAAATACTTGAGTCTTTCTTCACCTGGTTTAAGCCACCTAGAATAATCCCTACATATATATATTATATATGTGTGTATATTTTATTTGCATCAAGCAGAGGACAACCACTTTGTTTCTCTTTATGAAATAAAAACTTTTCAATTACAATGTCTACTGTATTTGAGTGTAGAAATTAGAATATTGCTTAATAATACCGACAAATTTTCAAAAGTTATATTTCACAGACTTGTTTAAGTATAAGTTCGCCACGAATTTGAAATTCTCTTGACACAGGGCACGAAAAAGTTTGTATACGCAGAAATCTCAACTGTATGGTTATGCAAAAACATTTTTTTTAAACAAACCATTAATTGAAATAAAAAGATTAAAGTAATCTAAAAAAAATCCCACAAAAAATAATACATTACCTTGAGTAAAAGAAAGATTTAAACCTTGTTTATTAATCGAAGTTCTGTCAGGTTGTTCAGACATAACTATACTAGATTTGGGTTCTATTGTTTTCTGAAAGGTAAAAATTAATTGTTAAATTAATATTAATTAAACAAACTAGTTTTATAATTTTCAAATACAAACCAAACTGCGATGAGTTTCAGAATTTTGAGGAAGTGAAGGAAGACTTGTTGCGAGTTCAATAGAATCTTCTTTTCTTTTTTCTTTTTAACTTCAACGTCTCGAGCTCCAGACTTGTTTTCTGATGATCCTTTAGGCTCAACTTTATCTGGAGTTTCACGACGTATAATAATAGGTAATTCATCTTTGGGATGATTGTCTAAAATATAATAATTATATTTATAAATCTTTTAATTTAAAATAAAATCGTGTGTAAAATAATTTGTAGCAAATAAAATACTTTTAAATTGGTATTAATTGCATACAAGGATACAAATTTAATAGAATTGTAGTCCATAAAAAGAAAATATATACTTATCTATTAGAAAAAAAAGGTAATTTAATATAAATCATATAAAATGGTAGATATATATTGTCTTAGTACTTAGTTTATTCATATGAATAAAGTGGCGTGGCGACCAAAGGAAACAGTGACGATGCGATAGGAAGACAACAGGGATGGTTTGACATCCAATAAGCATGGACAAATGGACATTAATAAATGAAGCGGGTGCAGGGGCCGAGTGAAGAAGGTCATAATGCCTAGAAGTGGACCAAGAATGGTCCGGAAATAATGATATTACATTTATAATATGTGTGCATTTTTGTAATTTGATAGAAGTGAAAAACGAGGAGAAATGGAGCTATTTTGACCTGCAAAAATACTTCTATGTGGTTTTTGAGAACTTTTTCAAATCATATATATGTCAGCGCGGTGAAAAAAAAATGAAATATCAAAATACTAATTTTTAAGTAAGTTATTGAAATGAATTGGAAAATTAAAACTATTTAACCCAGACCCTAAAAATTGTGATATAATAGAATTTTATGTAAACAATTTCACAATTTTTAATACACTCACTGGCTTATCGGTTCAATAGGAGCAAACAATTTTCAATATCCACGGGATACTGACCCCATGAAAAATAATATTTATAATTAAAAAAAGTCTGATGATGGAGGGCAAGCCTTCGAATCTATAGTCTCAAACAAATAAATAATATACCGAATTGAGTTTTATCTTGAAACAGTCTTATAACTCAAAAACAGTACATGATATAAAAAGTTTCAAATAAAAGTTTATTTATATCGAGGGGAAACTAAACTACGCTATTGTTTGTCCAACCTAGAACAAGCTTTCAAAGGATATTTCGAGGTCAAGTTCTGTTTTTTTAAATGGGAACCTATGTGTTCCTATTACATATTTATAATCTTCAAAAAAACTGAACAACTTTCATAAGAACTATTTTTTTATACGACACCAAATAAAAAAATATTAAATCAATTAGATATCAAAAAAAAATTTATAATAATTATTTTTAACAATTATTATCAAAAAATAATGATCAAATATCTAATTATTAAATAAATAAGTTAATAATTAATAATTTAATAATTTTTCGACATTGTTCAGTGACATTCCAGAGCGTTATCGCAAGTCTTTTGAATGAATTTCAGTTCCAATTTCGTTATTTTGGCCTGTTGTAGTTTCCTCGTAGCCTTTACACTCCTGTTTTTTAACAGATTTACAACACGATACAATGAAGCTCTTGAAGGTGTATTCATATCACAAAAATGCTAGGGATCCATTTTGGTAGCGGCCCCATAACACTTCTTCCCATTCCTGACAATTAAGACCATTTCAATTCTGTCTTCAACAAAAAATGCTCCATTTTTATTATGGTAATACATTATAAGTATCTACTGAATCGTCTCAAGAAAATAAACTTTTTAAACTCAAAGATTTTAAGTAGTTCTATTAAGTGAAAATAATCTCTTAAAATCTGTGTATTTAATTAAGTTTAAGATCAATATAAACACTTATTTTCATTGTTGTATCTTTTAGATTTAATAATTATTTATTTAAGAATGAAATATTTGATCATTATTTTTTGATAATTAAATTGAATAATTGTTAAAAATAATTATTAAAAATTTTTTGAGATCTAATTGATTTACTATTTTTATTATTTGAGTATTCGTATAAAAAAATAGTTCTAATAATAAGCACTGTTCAGTTTTTTTTGTAGATTATGAATATGTACAGAAACATATAGGTTTCCATTTAAAAACAGATCTTGACCTCGAAATACCCTTGAAATCTTGTTCTAGGTAGACAAACAATAACGTAGATTAGTTTCCCCCTCGATATAAATAAATTTTTATTTGAAACTTTTTTTTCATATAATGCACTGTTTTGAGTTATAAGACTGTCTCAAGATAAAAAACTCACCCGGTATATATATATATAATATATATATATGTGGGATCCAGCCAAGCCAACTTGCCTGGTCCTACGCACCATGACACCGCCCTGATTCCAGCCACCTCGCCCCTCCGTCAATCTGAGCAGCAACCTGGCAGATTTTACCAGCCTTTTTCACTGCCAAGTTTCAGTAAGATTTCCACGCAGCCCCCAAGTGGCCAGGCGCTCCTCAGGTGGCGCTGCCACCCCATTCTACGCCCGTTCGACCCCTCTAGCGAAGAGCTAGCTTTATATCCAGTTGCGTACCTTGCCCCTCACGCCAAGTCAAAATCGTCGCCGCATGGTACATTTTGTGAATCACGACCCTCTAAGATATTACAGGTATAAAGATTGCCCTCGCATTATTTTAAATCAGTTACGATTACCCTTCCGACACGAACAGTTCATTCATTAGTTCAGTTCATCAAGTATATGTTTACCGAAGATTTAACCAGCAAGTTTCAAGAAGTATTTTTCTACTCAAGATACACGAACATCTCCAGTTTTATTTCTTTTATAAAGCATTTGTTATATTATTATTGAAAATCATCTAATAAACCATTATTATTAAAAATACTTGGTCTTTCTTCACCTGGTTTAAGCCACCTAGAATAATCCCTACATATATATATTATATATGTGTGTATATTTTATTTGCATCAAGCAGAGGACAACCACTTTGTTTCTCTTTATGAAATAAAAACTTTTCAATTACAATGTCTACTGTATTTGAGTGTAGAAATTAGAATATTGCTTAATAATACCGACAAATTTTCAAAAGTTATATTTCACAGACTTGTTTAAGTATAAGTTCGCCACGAATTTTGAGGAAATTCTCTTGACACAGGGCACGAAAAAGTTTGTATACGCAGAAATCTCAACTGTATGGTTATGCAAAAACATTTTTTTAAACAAACCATTAATTGAAATAAAAAGATTAAAGTAATCTAAAAAATCCACAAAAAATAATACATTACCTTGAGTAAAAGAAAGATTTAAACCTTGTTTATTAATCGAAGTTCTGTCAGGTTGTTCAGACATAACTATACTAGATTTGGGTTCTATTGTTTTCTGAAAGGTAAAAATTAATTGTTAAATTAATATTAATTAAACAAACTAGTTTTATAATTTTCAAATACAAACCAAACTGCGATGAGTTTCAGAATTTTGAGGAAGTGAAGGAAGACTTGTTGCGAGTTCAATAGAATCTTCTTTTCTTTTTCTTTTTAACTTCAACGTCTCGAGCTCCAGACTTGTTTTCTGATGATCCTTTAGGCTCAACTTTATCTGGAGTTTCGACGTATAATAATAGGTAATTCATCTTTGGGATGATTGTCTAAAATATAATAAATTATATTTATAAAATCTTTTAATTTAAACAAATCGTGTGTAAATAATTTGTAGCAAATAAAATACTTTTAAATTGGTATTAATTGCATACAAAGGATACGATTTAATAGAATTGTAGTCATAAAGAAAATATATACTTATCTATTAGAAAAAAAGGTAATTTAATATAAATCATATAAAATGGTAGATATATATTGTCTTAGTACTTAGTTTATTCATATGAATAAAGTGGCGTGGCGACCAAAGGAAACAGTGACCGTGCGATAGGAAGACAACAGGGATGGTTTTACGACATCCAATAAGCATGGACAAATGGACATTAATAAATGAAGCAGATTACGGGAGCCGAGTGAAGAAGGTCATAATGCCTAGAAGTGGACCAAGAATGGTCCGGAAATAGTAGTACATTTATAATATGTATGCATTTTTGACAATTTGATAAGTGAAAAACGAGGAGAAATGGAGCTATTTTGACCTGTAAAAATACTTCTATGTGGTTTTTGAGAACTTTTTTCAAATCATATATATATGTCAGCGCGGTGAAAAAAAATGAAATATCAAAATACTAATTTTTAAGTAAGTTATTGAAATGAATGGAAAAATTAAAAATATTTAACCCGAACCTAAAAATTGTGATATAATAGAATTTTATGTAAACAATTTCTAGTTTTAATAACCACTGGCTTATCGGTTCAATAGGAGCAAACAATTTTCAATATCCACGGGATACTGACCCCATGAAAAATAATATTTTT
>JALMQS010000526.1:0-59786 GCA_024734495.1 Forficula auricularia | reverse complement strand
GATATCGTTTCAAGTGCACATGACTATCCATCTAGAAAACAATTTGAAGAATAAGCTCTCGTCAAATAAAGCTTGTCTGGACTTGACTTTTGGGTCAGGCTTGTTAAAAAATAGCCGGGAGGGATAGTATCGCGGCCTTTTTCCAAAAAGGGTAGCAAATTCTTTGTTCGTGCTAGTAAATAATTCCGTTTATAGAAATATTTTTGCAATTAAAATATTATACCACGAGGAGCTCAAGTTCAACCTGACTAGCATAGTAATGAACATTTGTTTTCTCCCTTTCAAATTAAGAAGAAAAAGAAAACTAATTAACACATTATATAAACTAAATTATCAGAAAACAATATAATAAACACATTTAGGTGCTATTGTTAACTTGCTTTATTAATTTAACATCATATCTTAACAATTATGTTAATTCAAAAAAAAAGCCTTTGAAAAAATTTATTCGTAAATCCTGTACCAAATTATAATTTTACAACAATTAGTACCTGGAGGCACCGAGCGATGCTCGGTAACCTTTCCTTCAAGTCAAACCTATTCATTTGTTAAATTCTAATAAAAGGTCGATTTTTATTTTGAGCCGTTTTCAAATTAAAAAAAAATACAAATATGTATATTATTCCCCCACTGTAGCCCCCCACTTGACCCCACCCCGAAACCTCGCCCTGTTTTGGATCCCCCACCACCGCACCTGTTTGAGTTCAACCATATAGTTATTTTTATTCATTCAATTGTTAATAAATAAAACCTATCAAAATGTGTTGTTTTCCAGAAAATTGAGACCTGCTTATGCGAAATATATTTTTAAATAAATTCTTGATTATTTTTATTCTATTAAATAAATAAAGTTCTTTATAAAACAATTATAAAACGTTTATTAATATTTCTAACGTTTATGGAGAACAAAATATGTTAAAATCCACAATCACAATACTTCTTCAAGGCCTTTTAGAACAATGAATTAAGGCAGCCATTGTCCTGCCTGAGTACAAAAGGAAAAGAGTAACCTTTTTAAAACCCTAAAGATGAATTTGTCTACCTGAGAATAATTAATTTGATTACGAAAAAACCCATCAAAAACAATTTTGTCGAAGATAGGACGTGACAGATCGAAATGTCACCCAAAAACCCCCTAACCCGTGAATTTCATCAAAATCGTTAGTGTCGTTTTCAAAATATAACCAAGATACAAATATACAAACAAATATACAATTTTTGCTCGTTTAATAAGAGTAGATATATTAACTATTAATAAAAGCTAACTTGTTTAAAAAAAAAATTACTATTTTAATAATATCTTGAAAATACTAACTCAGTATCCACTAGTTCTAATTATTTAATATTAGTAAAAGAAAAAACAAGGTTTGAAGAAAATAGAGTGAATAAAAAAGTTTTATGTGAAAAAAAAATTGTACATATGAGTGATTATATTTTAAATGTATATTAAAAGAGATAAAAATAAGAAAAATTCTCTAAATGAAATGATTGTATATATTAAGTGATTATGTGAAAAAGATAAAAATAAGAAAAATTCGATATGTAAAATAATTGTATATACTGAAGATTTTCTGGACGAAAATCCCAAAATAGGGGTGTCAGATGTTATGATATGCCTTTTCGACATATTACATAGTCTAGGCGGAAGCAGTACGCTTATGTAATTGCTGAAATTGCAAGCTTGACCTGACTCCCTATTTTGATTTTCGTCAAAATCTTTCATTTTGTTATTTTACATATAATCATTCTTATTTTTATCTCTTTCAATGTGCCCGCAAAGGGAGTATATTTTTCCATTTACAAAAAATATGAAGTGTCTATATATTGAGTTGTCTCTGGCATTTTCTTGAAATCGAGAAGAACTTGATAACAGTTTGATTAAAATCATGGTCCATTCAGAAGAAAACAGAAGGTCTCTGCCGGAGTCGGTCCGATTTCACAACTAATCCCAATCGCGGTGTTTCCCTGAAGTTAGATCGACCCTTGTGCCCGTTTGGCAGGGTCAATGAATTTTTTGGCTGGAGGTTCTTCTTCGTCTTCTAAAGTTAAATCAACCATTACTACAGGGTTTTCCCGATCTTTGGAACTATCTTTCCCAGATGGACTTTTCTTTTCGGCGTGTGCTGAAAAAAATATTTCCTATTAGCTTCCACAGAGCTGGTCAGTAATCGATTGAAAGTAATCAGATTATCGATTACTAATCATAATCTGTAACCGATTAAAAAATTAAAAGTAATCCTCAAAAATATGATTATAATTTTACTTTCTACCGCTGCATACCTTCCAATTCAACCACTCAATTCTTTCAACTCCCATTGGCTCACCCCCTCCCTCGCCTGTACTATAACTAACATCGATACAATGTAAAATTTTTATATTCAGTGTTCTGTTTAACCTCCTGATGAAGGGTTCATAGCCCGAAATATGTATAGAGATAAATAAAAAATCTCCAAAATAATTTTAAAAGATTTTTTAATTTTTTTAATTTTATTTCCTCTTTGTGAAACACCACTATAACCCGTTAAATAATAATTCCTTGTTTTAATATGTTTCACTATAAACCAACACCGCTTTCCTAAACTTTATTGTAAAAATGCAAAAAAATGGTAAAAAGTATCATTTTTAGTTTTACTTTATTTTTCTTCATTTTACTCATCTCCTTTATCCCACATTCTCTTTTTTTTTTGAAAACTATCAACTTTACGTAAATAACCTTCATGTATTTAAAATGAAAGTATGAAATTTATAGAAAATTCCATTCTTTAGATTTTTGTCCATTCAACCGTTCGAGCTCAAGCGCTATTTAAAAAATGGCGTAATTTTTGAATCTTTGTAAAAAATCACTTTTTCCACTTCAAAACTCTAATTTATTATTAAAGCATGTCATTAATTGAATTCTAAATAGTTTTAAGTTGAATACAATGTAAACCGATTTTAATTGTTATGCCATCCAAGGGCGTCCCTAGGATTTCACCTAGGGGGGAGGGAGCAGCTCATATTAATATCGAGGAAGAGGATGTGGTGAAAATAAGTGTACTCATTCTGCTGAGTGATATTGTATAATATTGTTACTGCCACTGAGAGAGGAGACAGAGGGGAATGTCACATTGTATTTCCTTCACTGATCTTTCAAATCCTGAAGAAGGAAGGAACCCAAACGTCGAAACGTCAGCATTGAATAAAAAATCCATTTGCATTCGATTGCATTAAAAAAAAATTGAAGTGTTCTGGTGTGGCCATCCACTTGACTTTACCATACAACCTGGCCTCTAAAATTATTTATAATCATGTAGGGGGGGTTAGTTTTTTTGGATTTTTATACTTGTGGGGTCCACTGATTATGTATACAAGAATTTGGTTGAGTTTGCTCAAATGGCCTAGATTTTTAATTTTTAACCCCCCTCCACACCCCTGCCAATTTGAGTCGATATGAACCAAAATATAATCAGCTCTTAATCTCAATAGACCAAAACTACGTGTGAAATTTGGTTTCGATATTCACACTAGTTTTTAAGCTAGCTCGTCCACAAAATTTGGTAACGCACAGATTAACTAACAGACAGACTAACAATGAGACTAACAGACATTTTGACAAAACAATTATTATTACTTTACCATACAGGGTATGGTCAAGTATTGTAATCGTGCGTGAAAACAATGTTTTTACCTTCTTTCACGAACTATCTCAAAAACTGCTGTAAGTATTTTGATTAAAAAATTGAAATAAACCAGGGCATTTCGCTCTACAAAAAAGCTGTAGAAATTGAACATCAAAATAATTATATTTTCGAGATAATAATTGTTTTGTCAAAATGTCTGTTAATCTGACTGTTAGCTAGTTGGTCTGTCTGGTTGTTAGTATGTGCGTCTTGGTACTTTTTGTGGACGAGCTAGCTGGAAAACTAGTGGGAATATCGAAGCAAATTTCACACGTAGTTTTTGGTCATTGGGATTAGAGCTGATTAGATTTTGGTGCATATCGACCCAAAATTAAGGGGTCTGGAGGGGTTAAAAATTAAATCGGCCATTTGAGCAAACTCAACCGAGAGACACACTTGTATATATAATCGGTGGGCCCAGAATTAAAATTCAAAAAACTAACCGCCCGTATATAAGGGGGGGGGTCAAAAAATGAAATTATGACCCTTCTTAAACTCAATAAATTTTATACATAATCAGTGGATCCCCATAAGTCTAAAATAAAAATGCTCCCCCTCCCCTACATGATTATAAATTATTTTATTAAATATTAAATATAAGTGAAGGGCCAACCTGGCTGTATGGTAAAGTCAAGTGAATGGCCACATCAGAACACGTCAACTTATCTCGAAAAATATCGTTTTTTCGATGTTCACTTATTAGAGCTTTTTTGTAGAAAGAAATCATATGGTTTTGCTCAATTTTTAATCAAAATAGTTTTAGCCGTTTTTTAGATATTTCCAAAAAAAGAAGGGAAAAAAACACTTTTTTCATGCTCGATTACAATATTTGACCATACCCTATGGCAGAGGTTCCCAACCCTGTGCCCGCGGGCGCCATGGCGCCCGCGGAACTATTCGTATTATTGCCGCCTCCTACTATTCGACAGAGACAGAATTTCCCATAAACATTATTTTAAAATACGCCGAGAAAACTCAATCTGAGCGCTAACTCTGGTGCTTCGACGACATCAGCTCACTTCGGGTTTTCAACGTGTACATGGAGTGATGCGCAAAAAGCATTCCCGCCTGGAACCGCGTTGTTGTCATTGTGATTGCTGCCTGTTCCGGGGTCGCGACAGTTAGATAAGAGACATGTTCGTCAGACGAAACACGAATTAGGAGTTTTCTATAAAAAAACTAACAGGCTAAAAACGAGGTGCGTAATTTATTGTATTCATAAGCATTGATCTATTAATAAACTATTATTATTGAGGAGATAGTTATAGTTCTTGTTATAATATATTTATGCATATAATGCAGAACAGACTTGCGCTATAACATTGATATTATATTGTAGTTCAATTATTATTTTTATTATTTATTTTAGCCTAAAATGAGTGGACCAAATAAAAGACAACGAACCTATAATTTTAACACTGACTACAGGAGGAATCATATTGTTTCGTTAATTTGAAAAATAAATGCGTTGTTTGATTTGTATGGTAGTAGCATTGCAGTGCCGAAAAAACATAACGTTGAACGACACTTTCGAACCAAATCATGGCACTTTTAATGTGAATTATCCTCTTAAATCTGAAGTAAAGAAAGAAAAAAAATTGTAATCTAAAATCAAGTCTAACAGCACAACAGACTGTCATCATTTTTCGGTTCGACATATTTGTGCGAATCATTGTTTTCAAACATGAACTTAATAAAATCAAGATATAGATCTCGACTCACCGATGAGCATCTTTATGATTGTCTGCTAACAGGATTATCGTCATACGCTCCTAATTATGAAGCTCTGGCCAATGAAATGCAATGCAAGAATCACATTAGCTTTATTATATTTTTTAATTAAATTTTTTCTTTGTATTTGTGTGTTTGTTTACTTTCTTTACGTTTTGTAAAATACATTTCTCTGTGTGTATGCAATTTGAAAAAAATGCCAAATAATTTTATTATTTTGAAACATTTTTGTTTATTATTTATTAATACATTATGACTATAAGAAAATAGAAAATAATTATGGGAAAATGACAAGTTATGGAAGGAGTTTGTCGATTTTAAAATAGGTGATTGCCCGCCACCCTACACGATATTATTTTAGAATGTGCTCTAGAGTAAAAAAAGGTTGCAGGAACCCTGCCCTATGGTAAAGTAAAATGGGTGATTTGGGGTCCTCTCAAAGAAAGTAAAAAAGATAGTTAGCTCAAAAACTAGTGTGGATATAAAACGAAATTTCAAATGTAGTTTAGGTGCATAGAAAGTAAGAAATCGAACCCAAAATTAAGGGGGGGGGGGGGGGGTAAAAATTAAAATTATAAGATTTTCAAACTAGAAAAAAAAAAAATGAAATATACTATAAAATGAACCTATTATTATAATAAATAAGCTGACGTGTTCTGATGTGGCCATCCACTTCACTTCACCATACAACCTGGACCCTCACTTATATTTAATATTTAATAAAACTATAATCATGTAGGGGAGTGGGGTTAGTTTTGCATTTTTAGACTTCTGGGGGCCACTGATTATGTATACAAGATTTGGTTTAGTTTGCTAAATGGCCAAGATTTTCATCTTTTGACCCTGAAACCCCATCCCCATTTTGGGCTGTTAGTTTTGCATTTTTTGACTTCTGGGGTCCCACTGATTATGTATACAAAATTTGGTTGAGTTTGATCAAATAGCCTAGATTTTTAATTTTAACCCCCTCCCCCCTCCAACCCCCCTTAATTTTTGGTCGAGATGCACCAAAATCTAATCAGCTCTTAATCTCAATGAACCAAAACTACGTGTGAAATTTGGCTTTGATATTTCACTAGTTTTTGAGCTAGCTCGTCCACAAAAATTTGGTAACGCCCAGACTAACAATCAGACAACCAGACAACCAGACAGACTAACAGACATTTTGACAAAACAATTGATATATAAAAAATATAATTTTTTCGATGTTGACTTATTAGAGCTTTTTTGTCGAACGAAATGCCATGAACACGCTCAATTTTTTTTTAATCAAAATAGTTTCAGCCGTTTGAGATATTTCGAAAAAAAGAAGGAAAAAAACGCTTTTTTCATGCATGATTACAATACTTGACCATACCCTGTATGGTAAAGTAAAAAATGAATATTTATAAAAAAATAATTTTCATAAAATTTTTTGATAAATATTTGAAAAACTATCCATGTCTGACCTTTTGTTAAGTGAATATTTTTTTATTTAAAATTTCGATTTTTTTTTCAATTGTTTTTACTTTACCATACACGTTACTTTACCAAACTGGAGACATTTGGAGGAGGCCTATGTTCAGCAGTGGACAAGAAAAAGGGCTGATTGATGATGATGATACAGGATATGGTCTAGTTTGTAGTGTGCATGAGAAAAGCGTTTTTTTTTGCTTCGTTTTTTTTCGAAATATCTTGCGAAACGGCTGAAACTATTTTGATTAAAAAAAAATTGAGCGAACCATGGTGTTACACAGTCTAGAAAAAATCATCGAAAAAATTATATTTTTCGAGATATTAACTGTTTTTTTCAAAATGTCTTTTAGTTAGTACGTGTACGTGCGTGCGGTACCAAATTGTTGTGGACGCTCTAACTCAGAAACTAGTGTGAATATCAAACAAAATTTCACATGTTATTGGTGCATTGAGATTAAAGTTTTAATGGTTAATCGGACCCAAAGTTAGGGGGAAAGTTTAAAGTAAAACTATAAGATTTTCAAACTAAAAAAAAACAAGAAAAATGAATTATACTATAAAATGAACTTATAATAGCGAAAAGATTATTAATTTTTTTTTAAGGAACAAATTCGGGAGGGAGTCAAAAAAATGAAAATCTAGGCTCTTTTGACCAAGCCCAACCAAATATTAAAAAAGTTTTGGCTGGTTTTGCTCTTTTATGTTTCTGGGGCTCACTGATTATGTATACAAAATTTCGTTGTTGAGTTTGGTCCAAGGACCATCACCCAGCCTCTAAATGATTTTATTAAATATTAAATATAAGAGTGGGCTTTATGGTAACCATAAAGTCACGGTTTCCGTGACGCCGCGATTGACGACGGATTCTTTATAGAGATCGTCAAATAAGACGAAAATCAAGAATGGTATAGGTTCTTGGTGAAACATATTTAAATAAAAATTTTAAGAAAAATAAAAACCGACTTCAAAAAATTAAATGCAACAAATAAAATACACTAAAATAATTATTATCTTATTTAGTTACAACTAAACGACGAAATATTAACGTAAATTACTTTTTGAAGTCAAGTTGCCGACATATCATTTTATGAATCGCACTCGACGGATCTTACTTGATACGTTTGGTGGGTACGCTCGCTTATAGGTATAGTTTGTTTGGCACCGACTTCAAAAAATATTTCATTAATTTAGTTATAATAAATAAGATAATAGTACTCTGCTAGGTATTTTATTTATTTTATTCAATGAAGTCTTTTTTTCTTAAAAAATTTTCTTTTTTCTTTTTTAGTGATGTTATTAATAGTGATCATATCATCAGAACTTGACCAAATTAATATGACACCATCCCTAAGACACCCCCTTTCGGATAAAAAAAGAACCATCGAAATCGGTTCATAAACAAAAGAGTTAGGTCTAAACAAACCTAATAAAAAGGTCTAATACCTATGAAAAATCGAAAAATGGGACCAATCGCAAGCTAGACTGGACCCAATGCAAAAAAAAATTTAAAATCAGTTTGACAATTGGCGGAGATATGAGGTAACATAGGCACAAAAAAAAAAATTCAGTCGAATAGAGAACCTCCTCCTTTTTTGAAGTCGATTTAATAAAGTAAAATAGTTTTTAATTTTAATTGCTTTATATATATTTTACATGTTCTATTTTGTAATTTACCAACATAATAGACTTTATTTCGTCATCTAGGGAGGGGGGGGGAGGGCTCCTACCCCCTCCCCTATATGTGGAGAGCACGCCCATGATGCCGGTGCTAAAATAAATTGGCATGTTCTGATGTGGACATCACATGACTTTACTATACACACTGGCCCCTCTCTTATATTTGATCAAATTATTATAATCATGTAGGGTGGGGGTTAGCTTTTTAAAAGCCCAATTTTCATTTTTATGCCCCCCCCCCCCCAATTTTGGCCCCAGAAAAAAATATTTTGATTATTATGAGTTCATTTTATAGTATATTTGAATTTTTTTTGTTTTTTAGTTTGAAAATATTATAATTTTAAATTTCTAAGATCATCTATGAGGTATTAAAGACTGAACTATTTCGCAATAATTTATATAGAAAAATGAAATTATCAATTAAATATTCAGGCATTTGTCAAAAGTTTCCAAGTCGAATTTGCTTTCTTGTAATGTTTGCACTTTTCTATTTTTTAAGTTTTTTTTTGTAATGTCATAACCCCCCCACCCCGTGCGCTACTGATTTCTACTGTATTTGGGTGAAGAAATTAGAATATTACTCAATAATTTTTTTAATAGAATTATCAAACCATTAATTGAATAAAAAAGATTAAAGTAATTTGAAAAAATCCAACAAAAAATACATTTAATAATAGATTTAAACCTTTTTTTAATAGTCGAGAAGTTTTCTGTCAGGTTTATCTGATTTAAGAATTGTAGATTTCGGTTTGTTTGTTTTCTGAAAGAAAAAATTAATTGTTAAATTAATATTAATTAAACAAACTAGTTTTATAATTTTTCAAATACAAACCAAAGATGCTGATATAACAGTACATGAAGTAGAGCTATCTCAGAATTCCTTTGTTAGTCTTAGGGGGTAGTTTTATGTGATTGCTTTTTAATTATTTCACTGGAATCACTTTTACTACTGCGATGAGTTTCAGCCTTTAATAAAAGTTTTTTTGAGGAAGTGAAGGAAGAGTTGTTGCAAGTTCAATAAAACTTGCAATCGGTTGAGTTGATGAAAATTCTTCTTTTCTTTTTCTTTTTTAACTTCAACGTTTCGAGCTCCAGACTTGTTTTCTGATGATTCTTTAGGCCCAACTTTATCTGGAGTTACAGGACGTATAATAATAGGTAATTCATCTTTGGGGTGATTGTCTAAAATATAATAAATTATATTTATTGAGAGAAATTAAAATCGGGTGTAAAATAATTTGTAGCAAATAAAATACTTTCAAATTGGTATTAATTGGATACAAGGATACAAATTTAATAGAATTGTAGTCCATAAAAGAAAATATAGACGGCAACAGCCGAGACGTCAGCCACCATAATGTAAGTAATACACCTTCAACAATAAAACACCCAAAACTTCCTAAATATCCAAATCTACCCAACCTTCCGACTGAAGAAATTCACTCGGAAGACACCCTCCAAAACGAACCTTAGACTTCAAGGTTAAGACCACGTAGACACACCCACCCCCTCTCTTGAAAATGGCTCAAAAAGGAGAGCCGAAACGTCGAGTAAAAATCTCAAACCCACGCGGAGAAAACCGAAAAACCTCTAATGACATATATATATATATACATCATATATATATTTTATATATGTGTGTATATTTATTTACATCAACCAGAGGACAACCACTTTGTTTCTCTTTATGAAATAAAAACTTTTCATATTACAATTTCTACTGTATTTGGGTGTAGAAATTAGAATATTACTTAATAATTCCGACAAATTTTCAAAAGTTATATTTCACAGACTTGTTTAAGTATAAGTTCGCCACGAATTTGAAATTCTCTTGACACAGGGCACGAAAAAGTTTGTATACGCAGAAATCTCAACTGTATGGTTATGCAAAAACATTTTTTTTAAACAAACCATTAATTGAAATAAAAAGATTAAAGTAATTTGAAAAATAATACATTACCTTGAGTAAAAGAAAGATTTAAACCTTGTTTAATAATCGAAGTTCTGTCAGGTTGTTCAGACATAACTATACTAGATTTTGTTTCTATCTTTTTCTGAAAAGAAAATAATTAATTGTTAAATTAAAATTAATTAAACAAACTATTTTTATAATTTTCAAATTCAAACCAAAGTTGCTGATGTAACAGTACATGAAGCAGTTGGAATTGGCTGACATGATGAAGGTTCGATACTAGATAAGGGAAAAATTGGAACTGGTGGTAAAGGCGGTTTTTTCTTTTTAAGAGCTCCAGTCTTCTTTTTTGATCCTTTAGACCCAGCTTTATCTGGAGTTACAGGACGTCTAGGAATAGGTGTTCCATCTGTGGGGTGATTGTCTGAAATGTAATAAAATAAATTTACTGAGAGAAAATATAATCGGGTGTAAAATAATTTGCAGCAAATAAAAAACTTTTGAATTGGTATTAATTGGATACATGGATACAAATTTATTAGTCCATGAAGTTAATATGTATTATAAAAAAAGCTAATTTAATAAATAATATAAAATAGTAAATATACTGTCTTAGTACTTAGTTTATTCATATGAATAAAGTGGCGTGGCGACCCAAGGAAACAGTGACAGTGATAGGAAGACCACAGGGATGTGTTTACGACATCCAACAATCATGGACATTAATAAATGAAGCAGGAGCAGGAGCCGAGTGGAGAAGGTCATAAATTCCTAGGAGTGAACCTAGACTGGTCGGAAGAAGTAAAACATATATAACAATATTATTTATGAATCATATGGACGAAGTTTTATATCAAATAGAGTATATAATTTATAAATTTTTATTTAAAAAATTAGTATATATTTTCAAACATTTATTTACTATTTAAAAAGGTTTATATTTAAAATAAATTGATAATTAATATTTATATCAAAATAAAAATAAACAAATATGACAATTGTAATTTAATAAAAATAGATAAATTAATGTCAATAAAAATAAGTATACATAAATAGTACAAACCATAGTGACGAGTTAAAGCCTGAGGCTTAACAATTTTTTCACAAACTTCACAAACGACAGTGTAAAATGGATCCGATTCAGGAAATACGCCAAAAACATCAATATCTGAAAAAATTATTGTTATTAATAATATTAATAAACGAGGAAAAAATTCAACTGCTTTTTACATTTAGGATTATGAGTTTTTTCACTAATAATTGAGAAAAAGATTTATTATTACATATAAATACTTTTTAAAAAAATTGTCATTGTCATATATAATTAAATTATTCAAGTTTCGTTTTAAATAATTAGTCGGTACTAAGGTGTGAAGTTGTGGATTTGTTGGAATTTTTTATCATTTAGTGCGTACGGATGTATGTATGGATAGGATGTGTGGATGTATGTATGTTATCGTTTTTTTCGTCCGCGATTTTTTCCACACCGTTACACCGATTGAAATTAAATTGAAAACCTACCATTATTTTAACAAAATGAAGCGATTGCTTTGTTTTTGGTACATATCGGCCCACAAACATTAGTACTTTATTTCAGTACTTTTTAGTTTTTTCTAAATATCTTGAAAATGGCTTTACCAATTTTGATGAAATTTAATATACTGATTAAGTACCTTGGGGACCACAAAAAGATTAAATAAAGTTTTTGGTAAAATGGTATTTTAAAGTACTTTACTCTAGAGTAAGATAGCACTTTTTTTAATTCTTTATTTTAAATTCTTTAAAATTTATTAATTTGATTGTTTTAATATAGCTCATTTAACCTAACTTAAGTAAGAATGGATAGGCTTCTCTCTGTGAAATGCTAAACATTTGGGATGAAATTTTATAAGTAGCCATAGCAACTGCGTTGTTTTCTTATCCGTCACCTTTGCTGAAGACATAGAGTAATCGACTATAAATTAAAAATAGCGATTGATTCTGATCTAATACTTGAGGAATCAGAATTCTACATTGGATTTTTGATGTTTCGGTTATTATTGGTAACCATTGCTGAAGACATGGAGGAATCAAGTTAAAATCAAAAATAGCGATCGATTCTCATCTAATACTCGAGGAACTAACAATTCTACATTAGGTTTTTGACGTTTCGATTATTATTGGTAACCATTGCTGAAGACATGGAGGAATTGGCTTAAAATCAAAAATAACGATTCTTATCTAATACTAGAGGAATAACCTTATTGCATTCCATCTTTGATGTTTTGACTTATTTTTTTATTTATTTATTTTTTTGAAAACGGGCCATCTCTTGGAGTTGGCTAATTTTTCAAACTAAATGGCAAAACACTGACCTCGCATAGGTGCTAGAAAGGACTCGTTTTCGAATGTAATACATGAATGAACATACTAAGAGACGAAAAATAAAAAAAAATGAAGATGACCCCTTTTCAAAATGACCGATTCAATTTTTTTCAAGCATAAATTTTTGTCAGTGATCATGGAACAATAAAGTCCAAGAAGTACTATTGGAATTAACGCATAAGAACATCGATATATGCGCAATATCTGAAACAAAAAAGAAAGGCCAAGGAATAATAACCCTATGAAGATCACATCTTGTTTTTTAGTGGTGTCCAAAAGGAGAATAGGGCCAAAGAGGGTGTTGGATTGATTCTTAAAAAATAATTCGAAAGATCTATAGAAGAATATAATTTAATCTCGGAAAGAATTCTAATGGTTTCTCTTAAAATTAAAAACAGCACATTATACATCTTTAGTGTTTATGCACCCGAAGACTGTAAGCCTAGAGCAGATAAAGATCTCTTTTACAAAACTCTTCAAGAGCATCTAGACCGAATACCCGTCAATAAACCTGTAATTATTCTTGGGGACCTAAGCGCGAGAATTGGTAATGAGGTTGTTAATGGAATTAAACAGCGTTTCAAGCAAACATCAACGAAAAATAGAACCATATTCACCCAATTCTGTATGGATAATGAGTTGAGAATTAATAATACATTTTCCAGAATAAAATGCAATATAAAATTACATGGCAGAACACCAGAGGGTCGAAAATTCGACTATAGATTATGTTGTATCGAACAAGAAAATTCATCCATCTCAAATATTGGACGTGAGAACACACAACTCTGCTGATATTGGAAGCGACCACAATATGGTATTGTGCAAATTATGCCTTCGCGTCCAGAAAAAATAGAAAAGGGAATTCGTAGTCGAGGAACGTCTAAATAAGGAACTTGTGAAAGATGAAAGAATAAAACTTCAATATAAAACCCGATTAGAAGCAACTATAGAAACCACAGAAAGCATTTGGATCAAGAAAATGACGTGAACGTCAATTGGCAAAAACGTAAAACCAATATCATGAACGCCGGAAAAGAGGCATTAGGCACAATAATGATCAAGATCACTCCGCAAACGAATAGAAAAACACCGTGGTTCAGTGAAAAAATAGCAACGCTTGCAGAATATAAGAGAAGGCCTTCATTCAATTCAAAAGCACCAGAACACCAGAGTCTAATACTACTCTAAAATTTTTGTTTTTTTTATTTCATTGTGCATTTTTATTTCAGTAGTTGCCAGCTTCCCCCGCTCCAAATAACTAGCTCAATAGTTATAAATAGGGTAAATCCGGGACAGACGCCACACTCGAGGAGAGATGCCGCACCCCTTGTAGTTTAAAAAGTACCAGCTAGATCCTAGCGCAGGCCAGTCCGCCTTATTAGTTGGACGTTTATATTGCTAGGAAAACTGTTTTGATCTGATTGTGAAGAATATTTTACTGACTACAAGCTAAAATCGAAGGCAAGACTCTCATTACACACTCTAAAGTTTTTCTTAAGCTTCACTTATGAATTTATTAAGAGCTAATATTTTAAATATTTGAATAAAGTCAAATAGATAGTAAACGACGAAACTTTAGTGAGGTTATGAGTCGGTTTTTGGATTGTTTGCTACTAATAGAGGCAAGAGGGAGGGTGTGGCATCTCACTCGTACTAAATCGTTCCACAGGCGACATCTTAACCTATGTCACCCACACCTGGAATAAAACTCTAGAGGCCGGAAAAGAAACCCTCGCCGTAGCCCTTGATATCTCCAAAGCTTTTGACCAGGTTTGGCACAAAAATCTTCTTGCCAAACTGCCAGCCTTTGGATTCACACCAACACTTCGCAAATGGATAGAAAGCTTTCTGACAAACCGAAATATAAAAGTTGTGATGGATGGAATATCATCTGAATAGTTCTCCACAAACGCTGGTGTTCCCCAAGGCTCTGTAATCTTCTCCACACTCTTCCTAATTTATATAAACGACCTTATCGATCAAACGTCAAACCCCACTCATTGTTACGCCGACGATAGCACTCTGCACGGCAAACCCTCACTCCCGAATAATCGAATCAATGTTGCCTCCTCAATTACTCTCGACCTAGACAAACTGAATAAATGGGGCTCTCAAAATTTAGTTAACTTTAATACAAACAAGACTCAATGTTGTCTAATTTCTAGGCACGATAATAAAGATTTCTCTGATATTCACTTCGATTCGAATACCCTGAAAATGTGTGACAGCCTATCCATGTTGGGCGTCTCTGTCGCATCTGACCTGTCTTGGAATGAACACATCTCCTCTGTGGCGAAATCTGCAGCAAGGAAGATTGGCTACTTATTCAGGTCCAAGCGATTTTACAAACCCCCACAACTTCTCACCATCTACAAGGGCCAAATCCGGCCCTGTCTCGAATACGGCTCTCATCTATGGAGAGGAGCCTCTAAATATTCTCTTGCTACCCTGGATGCAATTCAGAAACGAGCCGTCAGGCTAATTGACGATTCTACCCTCACCGACTCTCTCGACTCGCTGGCTCATCGAAGAAATGTTTCTGCCCTTTCCCTTTTCTATAGATACTATCACGGCAGGTGCTCTGATGAGATAAAATCAATAATTCCCCCCAAAGCATGCTTTGCACGTAGCACACGTTTTGCCGACTCCCAACACTCTTTCGCGGTCAAATTAGAAAACTGCCGGACCACTTCATTCGCCAATACATATATCCCCATGACTTCAAGGAACTGGAACTCTCTCCCAGCCTCCATCTTTCCCAGCACTTATAATCTTCAAACCTTCAAAACCGGAGTGCATAGACACCTACGTCTACACCCTCTTACTTAATCAACTTTCCCTTCTCTTCGGTAATGCAAGGGTCTTTCGAGATCCATAGGAGCTGCATTTTTACTGGTGCACCCCTTCTTGCATTCGATTGCATTAAAAAAAAAAAAAAAAAAAAAAAATGGGAGAGATGCCACACTGCAATGAAAACTAATCTTCAACTTCAAAGAAATGTGATTGGTTGCGTTGTGCAACATGCCAGAGATGGCTTCTTGAGGACTGCACTATTTTGAAGAATTTTGTGTCGATTGTGGTCGTCAAATTAGAAAAATTTCTAAAAAGGACTAAATATTGTCCAATATTATTGTTTTCATTTGGCAAAATCTTGTTTACAATCTTTAAAGAACTTTCTATGTTCAAAATATATATTTTTAGCTTTTTTTATAACTAAATTTTTTTTAGTTCTTACATTCTTTTAATAACAATGTTTTTACTACTATTGTAATTTGTAATTTGTAATTTAAAGAAGTGCCGAGTCTCTCCAGTAGGGTGTGGCATCACCCCTGACACCTGTGGATGAGACGCCACAGAGCAACGTTTTACAAATAAATGTTTTCTACTTATTATACTGTTTTTATTTAATAATAACCTATTACACACTTAATACATTTTATTGTGTTAACATAACAACTATTTACTTATAGTTATGTGCACCACGGGTTTTAGAATAATGGTTTTTTAAAATGTATGACATCTCTCCCGGATTTACCCTAAACACATAAATAATTAAATTCTTCAATGCTTGGGGGAGGGGGGGCTACCCCCCCCCTCTGGATCCGCGAATGTGGAACTATTTGGGTAGAAGAGGGGCAGAAATGAGGTCGACGCGAAATTTCTATTTATCGCTTTGTATAAAGAATAAAAAGGCCCACTTTCCATTGGGACAAGACGGTCACCCATGTCCGATCGAATGATTTTTTTGCCTCAAGGATAATTTTTTTGCAAAAACTTCACGATTTGGTAAATGCAATTAGGTCACATTCAAGAAGTGAAAATACCATTTTTGAAAGCGGGAATTATGGCTAAATAATTCAGGTCAATTTTTGTTGTGAACATTAAAGTCGCCTAGGAAAAATATTTCAGAAGACGGAAATTCATTCAGGGTATTGCTATGGCATTCGAGTAAGCAGTTAAAAACTTGACGGCAGTGGCTTCTAAGCGACTCAATTGTTGAGATTTGTGGATCGACCTTAAAATTTTATTGTTAAGAATGTATCAGGTATTAATAGTTTTAAAAAAAATGTTGAGAAAAAAGTATTTATCTGACTAAAAAAATAAATGTGAAAAAGGGGCCAAGTTCGGTACAAACGGCTTTGCCGACAAAAGGGTTGAGATCTTAACGGGTACCAAGTTCCATTTCAGTTGCTTAAATCATAGCTATAAGAATGTATAACGTTCTCCAATTGATTTAAAATAAAATTTGTAACGTTCTTTAAAATTGAATTTATAACTTGGCAAGTTATAATAGTCAATAACTTACGTTTAACGTGATGATATTTAATACAAGCTTAAACTTTAACTTTGCTAGTTGTTCTATTTTATACTACAAGCAATTTAATTGGATATAAAACTAGCCAAGTTATAAATTTAATATCAAAGAACGTAAAAAATGTTCTTTTAAATCAATTGAAGAACGTTGTTCATCCTTTTAGCTATGATTTAAGCAACTGCTATGGAACTTAGTACCGTTAAGATCTCAACACTTTTACTAAAGATAAGAGTAAATAAATATTATATGTAATATTCATTTACTATGACTTGTTTTTATGATATTGATGTGAGAAGGAGATACACCAGAAGGTGCATCACCTAAAGGCCTGTATGGGATGGCCCCTCCATCGTGAAAAGAACAGAGTAGAAGGAAAGAAGCCGGGGTCACGGGCCAAATCTCAGAAAGTTAGATACAATCCAATTTACTAAGTTTTTTTAAGGGCTTCGAGCAGTGGAAATTTCTCCGCGCGATAAATTAGTTTAAATTTATTTCCCACTTAAAAAATAAGTTATTTTCTGTATTTCCTGAAGATGGGTTGATAGCCCGAAATATATATATTGAAAAAATTTACATCTTTTATTTTTTTTAATTTTAATGTGAAACAAGTGACCAAGAATCCTTAACTCGTAGTAAATGAATATTACATATAATATTTATTTACTCTTAACTTTATTATAGATGTTTCACCTTGCACCAACACCACAATCCCTACTAATTCTCAACACTTTTGTCGGCGAAGCCGTTTGTACCGAACTTGGGCTCTTTTTCACATTTATGTTTTTGGTCAGATATCATTAATTTAAAAGAAGTTTTATCCTTTAATTTATCTAAATAATTACATTTTAACATTTATATTAATAATGATTAAATATTTCTCATAAAATATTTGTTAAAAACCCTGTCCGTTTTTCATAAATTTCACCCCTTCATTTCGGACCCCGAAGAATGGAAAATTTTCATTTTTTCAATTTCCTCCTTTATTAATGTGCCAAGCTTTGCCAGTATGCCAAATTTCAGCATTCTAGCTTGATTGTATTTTCACTATATGTTAATTAAGCCTATAATAAATTTCTTCCCTTCATTTTATTCCTGAAAAGGGGGAAAGTATCATTTTTTAGATTTTTTTCCTTTAATTGTCTAAACTCTACCAGTATGCGAAATTTCAGAATTCTAGGATCAGCGAAAGTACGTTAGGTTTTTGACATGTCAGTCAGTGAGTCAGTCAGTGTTAAAAATGGCACTTTTCAGAACTTTATAACTCAATGACTATAATAGATTTATTCATCAAATTTGGGATTCTAGGTGTTCTAGTGGGTCTTAGTGGGCATGTAAAATTTCAAGAGTCTAATAGTTTTTGAGTTACTTATGGGGGGTCGAAAGCAGCTTGAAATGATTCGTGTAAATATACACATACATGGCCGGTGCGTCGCCCGTTTTTCGAACATTGGCTGACACACTGCCATGTGTCTAGATTAAGTATTAAGCATAATTAAGTAATGGAGAGGGATTCAGCCAATGGGTAGCCTCTGCTGAATAAAAAACTCCCAATTATAGAAAACGTTTCGGCTTTAATTAAATAATGCCATCATCAGTTCCTAAGAGCTGAAAAAAGCGATAGAGCACACATGTAAAATTACAATAAAAATTTTTACAAAAAAATCCAAACTTGTTAATTACAAAATTATATCTTACAGTATTAGCGACACAATTAATTTTATAAATAAATTGTCCGCAGGCAGAGTTGTTGTGGATTTTATCATAATATATACAAAATTATATGAATTACAAAATGGTACATAAATCTTGGTGTGCTCTCACTTGATATGCGCAACGTCTCAAGTACAAATATAGCAAATTTCAATTTCATTCAATTAATAATAATAATAATTATGAGGACATTGATCTAATTAGGATCACTGACCCCTCACAAACATCTCTTAATTAAAAGATTTCTCAAAATAATTAACAAACATTAAGAATAACAAAAATTCGAATTCTAAATGACAATATATAAAAATAAAAATAAAAAATAAATTTTTTCCTTCTCTACCTTTTTACAATTCTTTCGCCCCTTTCTCAATGTTTATTATACCTGGGCATCAGTATTTGTCAATATTGACAAGTAAGCATTGCTAAGCCCAATGAAATCAGTTTGAAAATTTTGTGAGGGGTCAGTGATCCTAATTAGATCAATGTCCTCATAATTATTATTATTATTAATTGAATGAAATTGAAATTTGCTATATTTGTACTTGAGACGTTGCACATATCAAGTGAGAGCACACCAAGATTTATGTACCATTTTGTAATTCATATAATTTTGTATATATTATGATAAAATCCACAACAACTCTGCCTGCGGACAATTTATTTATAAAATTAATTGTGTCGCTAATACTGTAAGATATAATTTTGTAATTAACAAGTTTGGATTTTTTGTAAAAATTTTTATTGTAATTTTACATGTGTGCTCTATCGCTTTTTTCAGCTCTTAGGAACTGATGATGGCATTATTTGATTAAAGCCGAAACGTTTTCTATAATTGGGAGTTTTTTATTCAGCAGAGGCTACCCATTGGCTGAATCCTCTCCGATCACTTAATTATATACATATACAGGCATCAAATTGTATAAGTATTAAGCATATTATAAGTAGACATAGAAATTTTACAAAACAAAATCCAATCTTTTTTTATTTGCAAACATATTTAAAACTTTGTCGTTGGAAATGTCAATGTCTATGAATAGATATAAGAGCTAATCCGGTAAGTCGATCTTGGCCACAGGAGGTCCTTAGATACGATTTAAGCCTCCTCAATGTAGAAAATGTTCTCTCTGGAGTGCCACCGGCAAAAGTTGAAAAAATGTTTATTATTTTAAATATTTAAATTAATATTTATATAAAAAAACTAATGATCCGGGCTGTTTCAAATGTTTTTAAATTGTTTAAAAAAGCAAATGACCTCTTTATATATTTTAAATTAAAATATATATATATATATATATATATTTCGGTGGGGGGAGGGAGGTTTCGACCCTTCTAACCCCCCCCCCCCAGGGGGTGGGCCATCTAATGTTTGGAATTTGAATCGGCTATAAAAAAAACTAATGGATATTTTTCAAAATAATAAATTTATTAGAAAGATTGGAGATTTTCATTTAAGGATGAACCACAACAACATTCAAATAACTCCCACGGCTGAAGCTTGGCAGTACCCCACTGATCAACCCAATTGAAAATGTATTGAAAAATTGGGTTGATCGGATGAGCTACTGTCAAGCAACCGTGGCAATTATTTGAATGATTTTGATATTTCATTCTTAAATGAAAATGTCAATCTTTCTAATAAACTTATTATTTTTGAAAAATATCGATTAGATTTGTTTTTTTTATAAAAAAACTAATGAATATTTTTCAAAATTATGAGTTTGGACGTTTTCATTTAAGAATGAAAAACAACATTTTTGTTTCCAAAAATTGAAAAGGATGACATGGGTGACATTTGGTTTCAACAGGACACTTGCCACACAGCCAACGTAACAATCGATCTTTTGCGCACTGTTTTTGGAAATCGAATAATGATTTTGTGTTTCATTCATAAATGAAAATGTCCAATCTTTCTAATAAACTCATAATTTTGAAAAAATATTCATTAGTTTTTTTTATAGCCGATTCAAATTCCAAAAGTTAAATGGCCCACGCCTGTATATATATAAATGTATGTTTATTTACATCAAGCAGATGACATGCTCATTTAATTCCTCTTAAAGACCTTATACGATTTTCCAATAACTAACTGAGATAGATGCTGTTTTACTTTCAAGATCCAGAGTGTTTGTGTGTTCGACATTCCATAGCCGTTGAAAACGTAGTATATTCATACTTTAAAAGTAACTAATGTATAAATATTACATGTAGATTGTAAAAATGTGATATTGGTTATGGAAGGACAAATTGAAAAAATTATTTTATTTTGACTTTATGATTCAATAAAAACTAGCAAAATATGAAATATGTTATGAAAAAAATTTGGATTCTTGTTTGAATACCTTCTCTGGGCAGCGAGTTTACTTCCTCTCCTCGTTTTGTTTTTGTATCATCAAGCAACCCTAAAAATTGATAAAAATAGATTAGAATAAAAGTTTATTCAAAGGGGGATGTTAAGATGTACCTATAACCAGTGGCGTACCTAGGGGGTGCGGTCCCCACCAGGCGTACATATTTTGGGGCGTCATATTTTATATTTAGTTATAGTTGTAAAAAACAACTTGTTCACCTCATAAGTTTACTATTCGATTTCTATGAATTATGAATTACTATATGATTTCGAATATTTTTCCTCGTCGTCAAGTAAATGTAGTGTAGAAAATATTATTATTTAAATTAAATAGCATCAAGCAGAGGACAACCTCTTTGTTTCTCTTTATGAATCAACAACTCTGCTACTCTCGGCAAAATAAAAACTTGTCAAGAAAATATTATCTCTAAAAATCTAAAAAAAAGGGCTGAAGGCCCTCTTGATCTACTAAAATTTATTCAACAGTATAGATGGAAAATTCTGTATCCAATATTGTAATTTTGCTAAGAATTTTTTTAACAATTGCTATCAGTGTTGCTAGTTGCGAAAGGAGCTTCTCCAAATTGAAGTTGATAATTTTTTTTTTTTTGTAAATTAGGTAGGTATATGTTTTATCTCATAGGTGGGGAACCTGCAGCCTTTAAAAAAATATTTTTATAAAAGTTTCATTTATAGGTATATCAACTTATGAAGCCTCCTTTATTACTGCCTAATTTAAATATGGCATCCAATGGTATACTTATATTTTGTCTCAATTACAATTATTTACAGTGAAAACAAAGATTTAAGTATCTTTTTGGGTGTCTTTTTTGAAAAAAAAGATGGAAATTATTTCAAAAAATCAACCCAGTATATAATATTATTAAATGAATTTAACTTTTAAAGGACATCATAGATATTAGAGAAATATTTTTACATTGCATATGAAAATTGATATGCAATGTAAAAATATTTCTCTAATATCTATGATGTCCTTTAAAGATTAAATTCATTTACAATTATTTATTTATGTTTATTAATTTATAAAAACCACCATTTGATAAACTTAGAAAGGGGCAAATTGGAGACCGCCCCGGTCGGCAAAAATTCTAGATACGCCACTGCTTATGACACCTTTTTTCAATGAAAATGATGAGAGAAGGAGTTACACCAAAAGGTGCATCCAACTAAAGGGCTGGGTTGACCCCTCCATCGTAAAAGAGGAAGAACCTGACCTTATATGAGGCATATTCGTAAAATAAGAGATAAAGTTTGAAATTAAATTGTGTTTATAGTTTCAAAGATACTTGCATTCAGGATTTGTTTTTTCAATATCATCGAAAAATTCACTCCAAGACCTTCCCTGATATTTTGAGAACATCTCTGCAAGATCCATCGTTTAAGTAGAGCGACTTCACTTTTCAAGACACCAATAATGTTGTTTTTTCTTCTTTTAGTAAAAAACAATGAAACAATACAGTTAATAATAAAAAATTGCATAGATAATATATAAATTCATGATATTCATTATTATCACACCACAACATAAAATAAGAATATATACTTTCATATAAATAAAAAATAAAATTAGAAATATTAATTATTAAATTTATATAAAAAAAAAAAAAAAAATATTCTGGAAAAAAATTTAGTAGCTAGACAGATAGATTTCTACTTATATTTGTACTTATGTATATATATAAAATATATAAAATATATAAAATTCCGAATTCACAATGCTGGCTAACCATTCTTCTTCTTCGAGTGCCATACCCGAAACAGGTGTCGGCGCCTCTCCACATATACCTGTGCTGAGTGTGTTTAGTTGTTTTACACAGATATACGGGACCTACTTTTTAACGCCGGTTCCGAACGGCTAATTTGGAAGTGACTTGGCAATTATACTCTTGGTAGGTTGCCATTACTTTCCAAGAGGAGGCGACTGCAAATATCTATCTGTCGAGACTTGGTCTCGAACCAGCGATCTCAGAGTCAGCGACCCAACACTCTACTCACTGACCCGCAGTCGCCTCCTACCATTCTACTAACCATAAATACAATTTTGCCATTTCTAATCCAAAAATTTTAGATAAAGAACATAATTTAGAAAAAAGATTAATCTTAGAAATGATCGAAATTTTAAATAACAAAAATTCGATTACCTATACCAGATATGGATTGTTTTTCTAATGTTTATAAAAAAATTTTTGAGTAAAATAATTTTCATAAATATTTATATTTTTTATTTGAATTAAAGGTAATCTGGTCACCAGAACAATTTGTACAGTTGCCTGTTATCAAACTATTTAATTTCTCATGGATTGTTTTCGAAACATTAGCGAAAACTTTTTTTTCAAATTTTTAAAAAAATTTCTATTGATATTCTCCAGAAACTTCTAGTTTCAAAATAAACGTTCCATGAGTGTTTTATAAATAAGATAAAATATATTACTTTCAATGTATGTAATTTGTTTCATATATTTTAAATTACTTTGTCTTACCTTTTTAGATTTCCTATTTTGCTATTCGGTTTAAATAAGATAAAATATATTAACAATCAACTAGTAAATTAAACCTTTAATTACAGTTAGAAGTTATATTTAAATTATTTTTACCGTTAACAAAGTAAATTGGCTATCATTTGGTGGTTTTTCACTAATGCCAACTATAAATTCCTGAAAGTAGCTATCTATGTTCATTAAAAAATTACGGTAGAAGCCCCTGCGACATTATATTATTTTGAATACAGTATAGATAGAAAAAAATGTTTTTATAATAGAAACTTTTTTATGGACTACATTTGTTTACAACAAAACGAAAAATATACTCTATAAAAACATTTGTTGATAACAACAATAAAAAACATATTCTAAAAAAAAATTATTATCTATAGGTATAATATTTTTATATACAACATTAATCAGTCTTCTTAATTTTGGGTTGATATGCACCAAAAATCTAATTAGCTCTTAATCTCAATGCACCAAAACTACGTGTGAAATTTGGTTTTGATATTCACACTAGTTTTTGAGCTAGCTCGTCCACAAAAATTTGGTAACGCACAGACTAACAGACAGACAGACAGACTAACTAACTAACAGACATTTTGAAAAAACAATTATTATCTCGAAAAATATAATTTTTTCGATGTTTACTTATTAGAGCTTTTGTAGACCGAAATGCTATGGTTTCGACTCAATTTTTTTAATCAAAATAGTTTCAGCCGTTTTTGAGATATTTCGAAAAAAAGAAGCAAAAAAAACCACTTTTTTCATTCACGATTACAATATTTGACCATAGCCTGTATGGTAAAGTAAAAAGCGAAACGATTATTAAGAAAAATAAAATGAAAAAATAAACTTGTGTATAAATTATAAAATTATTCTAAAGATGAAATTCTATTTAATTTCAGTATTCGTTCTATTCAAGTGTAAATCCACTATACATTGTTGTTTAAATTTCGAATGAATTACAAATCTGACAACAAATTATATATAAAATAATAGATTTAAAAAACTTACATGGATGGGCGCGCGTATTTCTGGAGTCTTGGTCCTTAGAAAGTTCCGACTAGTACTGATATATACTGAGATATGGTGGACTCGAGAAACGCGAGGGGTCGCTCACTGCTCTGACGTCACTGGGAAGCTCTTTCTGAGAGAATCTATTGGCTATCCTTGGTTCTTTTTGACGTTTGCATTCAGAAACATCACATTCTATAAAGAATTATTAAAATCAATCCACTCCTTATAAAAAGAAGCAAAATTAGGAATGTAGACTTATGTAATTTTGTACCTATTTTTATTAAAACCATTTTGTTTTTCTGATTTACATGTGTCATTTTTTATTTGAATCGCAAAATCCTAAGTATACAATCATGCTCTAATTTCTTCGATTCATTAGTTTATTCATAAGAAAGATGCATATAATTTGAGATAAAGCCCCCAGAAGAGCCAACAAAAGAAAACTTTCTAAAATTTTTAATCACACTAAATCTATATATATAAAATTAAGGATTTGTCTGTACATTGGTCCAAATCACGCCAAATTTTGGAAGCACACGTTTCAAGCAAAGTTATGAACGAAAACACCTTTAACAAAATTCATGTCTGTCTGTCTGTCTGTTTGTTTCCGTCGTTTCCGAAAAGTTGCTCACGATTCACGTAAAAACGGCTGAAGGGATTATTATGAAATTTCATATTTAGTTAGATCAGATGTCTTCTAACTTACGTTTTTAGCTATATAACGTTTTGATATTTTGACCCCAGAAGGGGGTTTGGGGGGGGGCGCACGAATGAAAATCATCAAATTACTCCTAAACTTTTAACTCTACGGCAAATTTTATTATAAGCAAAGTTGTAGTGGATGTGATTTCTGACAACTTTTGTTTAAAAAAATTCACCCAAAAAGGTGGGAGGGTCAAAATATGAAAATTCTTGCTCTTTGACCAAACTCAACAAAATTTTGTATACATAATCTGTGGGTCACTAGAAGGCTAGAAATGCAAAAAATAACCACCCAAAATGGGGGGGGGATAAAAAAATGAAAATTCTTACCCTTAGGGCCAACTTAACCAAATTTTGTATACATAAACTGAGGGTCACTAGAAGGCTATAAATGAAAAAACTTGGGGCGGGAGGTGCAGGGTGGAGTGGATGATTTAGGTGAGGGTCCAGAGGCGTAATGGGGCGGGCTCAGGTGAGGATCCAGAGGCTTAGTGGTGTGGTGCGGGGTGGAGGGCACGGAGGTGGGGTGGTTCAGTGAGGAATGAGTGTTCAGGTGAGGATCCAAAGGCTCGGTGGGGTGTTGCGGGGTGGGGGGGCGCGGGTGGGGGTCCGGGGGGTGGTGGGGCTGGGGTGGTGCAGGGGGCTCAGGTGAGGGTCCAGAGGCGTAGTGATGTGGTGCGGGGTGGTTGGGTGGGGCGGTGGTTGGGCACGGGTGCATGGTGCGGGGGTGGGAGGTGCTGGGTGGCGTTCGGGGTGGGTGGGAGTGGTGTATGAGGGTGAGGTTCGTGGGTTGGGGGTCCAGGGGGCGTGCCCCCTGCTATGAGAGGGCTCCGAAGGCGGGCCTTGCAGCTAGCTAACAGACAGACTAACAGACATTTTGACAAAACAATTATTATCTCGAAAAATATTATTTTTTAAATGTTTACTTATTAGAGCTTTTTTGTAGAGCGAAATGCCATGGTTTCGCTCAATTTTTTTAATCAAAATAGTTTCAGCCGTTTTTGAGATATTTCGAAAAAAAGAAGAACTTTTTTCATGCACGATTAGAATACTTGACCATACCCTGTATAAAGTAAAATGGGTGATTTGGGGTCCTCTCACACGGTAAACTAAATTTAAAAAATTTAGTCTAATTCAATTTAATGATATTTTTACAGGGATATCTTAAACAGACTGATATTTTTTTCGACCCTTTCTAAAATAATAATAATAATAATAATAATAATAATAATAAATAGTAATAATACATTCGATTAAATTTTAATACGATTTTTATACACATATAATAGGCCAGTCAAATTAGACAAAATAGAGCCAATCGGTGGAAAAAATCCCAGAGTATTGGAAATGGTCTTGAACGCTTCCCTTAGATTTGGGTTAATGTGTGTCAAAAGTTCCCGAGGGTGGGGGTCGAGCTTGAGGAGGGGGTGGGTTAAAGTTCCCTTTTTTCAGTTTTTCGCTTATACCTCGAAAACGATCCATATTTTGTAATTAACCGTCCTATAGTAAACTAAAGAGGACAAAATTTCGCGTCAATTACAAAAAAATAGAATAATTGGTCCAGTAGTTCGATTTTTTATGGGGATCCAAAAAACAGCCCCCTGATCACTTTGGAATATCCCCAAAACACCACTTTTTTATAAAACTCTTAGATTAATAGATATTCAAAATTTTCCGGACAGGATATGATCTGAATCCTCAAAAGTCTCATGGAAATTGATATCTATAAATCTAAGAGTTTTATCAAAAAAGTAGTCCATGTAAACGTTTAAGTCAACAAAATTTCCTAGAGAATGAGATAGGAATCAAGTTTCTAGGATGAATGGTTTCCATTTTATGAAGGAAAATCTACGATTTTTTTGCAAAAAAATTGAAATTTTTTCAAGACTTCAACCTTATTGCGGTAAGGGTTACCATTATCAAATTAAGATGAAATTTTGTTTTAATTGTAAAAAATTTAATCTAGTTTAAAAATGTATAGAATAGTCTTTGTGGAAAACGTTCTCCTTCATGGTCAAAATGGGGAAAAATCGAAAAAAGTGCGAGTTTTTGGGATATTCAAAAGTAATCCGGGGGGGGGGGGGGGGGGCTGTTTTTGGATCCCCATAAAAAATCGAACTACTGGACCAATTTTGCATTTTTTTTTGTAATCGACGCGAGATTTTGTCCTCTTTAATTTAGTATAGGGCGGTTATTTACAAAATATGTACCGTTTTCGAGTTCTAAGTGAAAAACTGAAAAAAGGGAACTTTAACCCACCCCCTCCTCGAGCTCGACCCCCACCCTCGGGGACTTTCACACACATTAACCCAAATCTAAGGGAAGCGTTCAAGACCATTTCCAATACTCTGGGATTTTTTTTTGATCGATTTGTCTAATTTGAGTGACCTATAAGTAATAAAGTTTGTATCTTATTTAGTTTACGAGCTTCAAGACGTCCGTCATATAGAGTGATAATAGTAAGAGTACAATAATAAGATTCAGTTTTACTTTTATATGGAAACCTAAAAAAGAAGCCGCACCGAAAGGGTTTGAACGATCGCTAGACTATCAAATCAGAAATTATGGATCCCGACAAAAAATTTTAAGCGCCTTATTAAATAAATCGGAAGACAATGTGAAACCACCCCAGTTAAAAATTTACCAACGTCATTACTTCAGAATACTCGCCATAACTCAACGAGTATGGCACTATACGAAATGAATGAGATTCACAGCTAATGATTTATTATTTTAGAATAAAAGTCTCATTTAACAATGATGAGAGTAGTAGGTTCAAATTTTATGTATAAAATTCAGACAAAAAAAAGATTGTTTTAGAATACCAGTTTCTAAAATTTGAAGAGCAGTAAATGTTTCCCAATAATTCAGAGGGGAAACTAGATTTTCTTGTTCCCCGGGGTTATTTTGGCAATCTATACTTCCATCCGCTGTCACCTAGAAAAATTAATCATATATAATCAGAATTACTATTTACTTTTTTAAGGCTATTTTAATTACAAAAATAAAAAAATTTTTACACATTCAAATAGAATATTAATATTTCTTGGATTTTATTATGTGGAAAAATAAGAACTAAGTATGTAGTTGTATTAAACAAAATAAAATTGTATTCTTAATTTTTTTTTTAAATTAAATTAGAAAATAAGGAAAATTTTTTATAGACATAAGGACCAGCCAGAATTCGAACCTGCAACTTCACATAACCAGTGTAGTGTGAAGCTCTAATGAACTTTGCTAAAAGTTTCTACTCCCAGATTGACTCTAAATGTCAATTATACATAGCAAGTATTTCCTTTAATTTTTATATTTATTTATTTTTTAGTGCTTGGCTTGGAAAATAATTAAACTTTCTCATTCATGAATCGAATTACAAATGAGGCCTTTTTCAAACGAAAACAATTGATTATAAATTAAATTAGAAAATAAAGACAATTTTTTTGGGGATGTATTTGTAATTTAATTATTTTTTAATTATTATTATCATTTCCATCCATAATTTGTATTAATTTGAAAGTTTATAATAGAGAAATAAGGACCAGTTTTTATGTGTGACTTTTTTATTTATCAGCCAACGTTTCGTCGACTTTGCCGTCTTCTTCAGGGCTTCAAATAGTCATGCCACACATTCGTCTAAATTTTCTTGTTATCTTCGTTACCATTGAAGATAAGGTGACCAACTATTTTTTGTTCAAAAAGAGTAAGTACACTTTGCAAGTATTTCATAGAAGAAAAAAAAGAAGAAAAAACGATAAAAACTTTATTTTATTTTAAAAACATATTTTTCTTCGGAGTGGATTTTTTTGCTAAATGAGGATGTTCGTCTAATAATGTAGCCACATCCGAGCAACTTTCATTTTGCATATTAAATTTGACTGTTAAGACGGCAGATAATGTTTTTACAGAAAGTTGCGACTTCTCACTGCTCCAATAATCATTCCCTAGTGCCCTAGTGAAAATACCCTTTCAACAGCAGCATTAGTGCCTGGACAACAGAAGGAAATTTCTACTATTAAAACTTTTAAATTTTCATGTGGGATATGTTCTACTCTAAAATGCTGAAAGATTTCTACCCATCTTTTGTCAAGTTCTATTTTCTCATCGTTCCATTTCTTCAATTTTTCTTCATTTAAATATAAATTTACTCTTCGAATTTCTTCAAAGAGAAAATTGTCATTAATAACAATATCTTTTACTTTCTTCATTACAAATTCGACTGCTGAAGAAACTTCTTTCCATTCAATTGTACTATTTAGAAGGGTCCATTTGAAATAAAATAATCTAAAAAAATGTTTTAGAAATACAAATGAGTATAAAATTATACAAATGAGTACTTTCAGAGTACAGGATTTGAAAAGAGTACGGTTTGCGAAAAAAGAGTACAAAACTCAGTAAATGAGTATAGTTGGTCACCTTATTGAAGACCATCAGAAACACAAATTTCACAAGTTTCTACTCCCAAATTGATCCTAAATGTCAATTATACATAGCAAGTATTTCCTTTAATTTTTATATTTATTTATTTTTTAGTGCTTGGCTTGGAAAATAATTAAACTTTCTCAGTCATGAAGCGAATTACAAATGAGGCCTTTTTCAAAAGAAAACAATTGATTATAAATTAAATTAGAAAATAAAGACAATTTTTTTGGGGATGTATTTGTAATTTAATTATTTTTTTAATTATTATTATCATTTCCATCCATAATTTGTATTAATTTGAAAGTTTATAATAGAGAAATAAGGACCAGTTTTTATGTGTGACTTTTTTATTTATCAGCCAACGTTTCGTCGACTTTGCCGTCTTCTTCAGGGCTTCAAATAGTCATAGCCACACATTAGTCTAAATTTTCTTGTTATCTTCGTTACCATTGAAGATCATCAGAAACACAAATTTCAAAACATATTTGGCCTATTCACAAAAACAATTTTTCTTTCTTTTCTTTTTATATTAACAATTACATTAGATATAAAACAGAAATAACATATATAGAATGAGGCAACACTGTTTTTAAAAATCCAGAATAGAATATTTTTTCTTTTGATCCTTACATATAGTAAAAAAAGATTTTTTTTATTTAAATTTGAGATTTCTTTATGTAAGGATCAAAAGAAAAAAATTATATTCTGGATTTTTAAAAACAGTGTTGCCTCATTCTATATATGTTATTTCTTTTTTATATCTAATGTAATCTAAATAAATTTTTATAATTTTTATAACTGATATAACAAAGAATAATTGACCTATCAATGAGAAGTGTTTTGACCGCGCTTTATTATATATTCAATCTCCCAGTACAGAGCGCTCGGCCTATTAACATGTGGCAGGCATCTAACATACATGTTAATAGGCCGAGCGCTCTGTACTGGGAGATTGAATATATAACATCTGAGATCTCAAGTTCACTTGGTGATCCATCCGAATGTCTAAGGGGCTATACGCAAAATGCGTCGGATTGTAGCTAAGTGGATCACATCTTTTTTCTCTCTTGGTCCAGATTTAAGACTCCACAGACTTTAATAGCATAATCCGCAATAGTCTCGTGATAAAATATCTTTTTCAAATAAAGCGCGGTCAAAACACTTCTCATTGATAGGTCAATTATTCTTTGTTATATTAGTTAGAAAAATTATAAAAATTTATTTAAGATCATTATTTCAAGTTTGAAATATATAAGTTCAAATATTATTTTCACTCAATATTTGACAAAAATTCACTACAGTTGATTCCTGATTGAATCAAATGTAGAAAACATTCGGTTAATGTAATCTATATATATAAAATTAAGGTTTTGTCTGTACATTGCTCCAAAGCTCGCCAAATTTCGGTTACACACGTTTCAAGCAAAGTTATGAACGAAAACACCCTCAAAAAATTCCTGTATGTCTGAATGTAGATATGTTTGCGTGGTTTCCGCGAAAAGTTGCTCTGGATTCACGAAAACACGGCTGAAGGGATTGTTATGAAATTTCATACTTGCATCAGATGTCTTTTAACTTACGTTTTTAGCTATATAACGTTTTGATATTTTGACCCCAAAAGGGGGTTTGGGGGGAGCACGAATGAAAATTATCAAATAACTCCTAAACTATTAACTCTACGGCAAATTTTATAATGAGCAAAGTTGTAGGGGATGTGATTTCTGACAACTTTTGTTTAAAAAAATTCCACCAAAAAACCACCCAAAAAAAAAGGGGGGGGGGTCAAAATATGAAAATTCTTGCTCTTGGACCAAACTCAACCAAATTTTGTATACATAATCTGTGGATCACTAGAAGGCTAGAAATGCAAAAACTAACCACCTAAAATGGGGGGGGGGCAAAAAACCCTTACCCTTATAGCCAACTTAACCAAATTTTGTATATATAATCTGTGGGTGAAGGCAGGAAATGCAAAAACCGTGCGGGGGTGGAGTGATGGTGCGGGGTTGGGGTGCGTGGGGTGGAATGGGTGAGTTAGGGTAAGGGGTGCGGGGTGGCATGAGGTTCCGGGGTGGTGCGGGTGGAGTCCGGGGGGCGTAGCGGGGGTGGGATCCAGGAACCTAGGCGCGGGGGAAGGGTGGAATGGAGGGTACAGGTGAGGGTCCAAAGGCGTAGTGGGTAGGGGCGGCGTGGGGTGGTTGTGTGGTTGCGGGGGTTGGGGTTACAGAGTGGGGTTCAGGGTGGGGGCGGGGGGTGGGGGCGTTTTGGGGGGGTGAGAGTCGGGTTCGTGGGTTGGGGTCCAGCGCACGCCCCCTGGCTAGCAAGAGGGCCGCCGAAGGCGGGCCTTGCAGCTAGTTGTTAATATAAAAAGAAAAGAAAGAAAAATTGTTTTTGTGAATGTGCCAAATATTTTTTGAAATTTTTGATCTGATGGACTTCAATGGTAACGAAGATAACAAGAAAATTTAGACGAGAGTGTGGCATGAAGCCCTGAAGAAGACGGCAAAGTCGACGAAACGTTGGCTGATAAATAAAAAAGTCACACATAAAAAACTTGTCCTTATTTTCCTATTATAAACTTTCAAATTTTTTTAATGTATTATCGGAATAAATTTTTTAAAAATTATTAAAGATTTTTAAAAAATTATTATAATAATCTCAATTTTAAATCAAAAGGGATATATTGATGGCCTATATTTATCTTAAGAAGGGATACTATAATTTTCAACGTTTCTTAGATAATTCCAATGAATTAAAATTAGATTTTCTCAAAGTGACAAGCCACCAGCAAATAAATAGTCGACGCCGAGAAATGAAATTCCTTCACAGAAGCTTTTAATTCAGCAAAAGGTTGCTCTCATCGCAATTGTCTTATGGCCTATTCGACTTGATGCACTCGCAATGTATCGCATGCATATTTAGAAATTTCTCTCTGTCAAGTGCGCATGCTCAGTTCACCAAGTGCAATGCGAGTGCATTAAGTCTAGGTCTAAGGCTATTAGATATTTTTCTAAATTTTGTGTAAATAAAATTTGGAATTTAAGGTAAAACTTAATAAATAAAGGATTTTTATTTATTTTTATGAAGAATAGTTTTTTAATCAACCAAATGAAAAAATAAATTATCTTACCAACATAATTGTTCCTAATTGTTCTTTAACATTTTTAACGATAAAATTCATATTTTCTTGATTCATAAGATTTCCAGTAAAATCGACTCCAAAATTCCAATTATCTATTGTATTTAATATAAATCGGTCATCATTTACCATATTAGATAGAGGATTTCCTTCATAATATGGATTAAAGAGATGTGGCTCTCCAATCCCACTGAAAATTATATATTTAATTAAAATGATAAATTTATATTAAAAGAAACACAAATTCACAAATAAAATTAAATGAATAAAAAAATTATGTTGAAATTGAAAAAATTTACTGAAATTTAAAATATAAAAAAATATTTATAAAATTATTATTTAATAAATAATTCTCAACGTGGGGTATACTAGCTGTGTAAATACGAAACCGGAAACCATTATTTTTTCATTCCGTTGAACATGTGGAATTTTGTGCCTATAAACTACGATTTGCCGATAGCATTGATTTGCTGTTACCATTTGAAGAAAAATACTGCAGAATCGCATCGAATGATTGTCGAAGCATACGGTGAGCATGATCTTGGCAAATCACAGTGCTTTGATTGGTTTAAAAATAAAAAAGTTGCTATTTTGACCTGAGAAAAGAAGAACGTGGAAGACCATCGAAAAAGTTTGCAAGCAATGTTGGACGCTAAAACCTGGCGACACCGTTAATACTGAACGCTACCGACAACAAATGATGGATTTGAACCAAGCATCGCGTGGGAAAAACGACCAGAATATCAAAAGAGGCAGCACAAAGTGATTTTGCATGATAATGCACCATCGCACACAGTAAACCCGGTCAAGACAACGATTGAGCCATCGAGACACACGGCAGTGTGTCAGCCAAGTTCGGAAAAGAACGGGCGACGCACCGGCCATGTGTATATTTACACGAACCATTTCGAGCTACTTTCGACCCCCCCCCCATAATTCAAAAACTATTATACCTACACAATTTTGGATGTTTAATAAGGCCCACTGGAACATCTAGAATCCAAAATTTCATGAATAAAACTATTATAGTTCTTGAGTTATTAAGGTCTGAAAAGTGCCATTTTTAACACTGACTCACACACTCACTCACTGACTGACTGACTGACATATCAAAACCTAAAGTACTTCCGCTGATCCTAGAATTCTGAAATTCGGCATGAGCTTGGGCTAGAATTAAAGGAAAAAATCGAAAAAGTGAAACTTTCCCTTTTTCAAGACTTAAAATGTAGGGGTGGAATTTATTATAGGCTTAATTAACATATAGTGAAAATAAAATCAAGCTAGAATTCTGAAATTTGACATACTGGTAAAGCTTGGCACATCAATAAAAGAGAAAATTGAAAAACCGAAACTTTCCCTTCTTCGGGGCCAGAAATGAAGGGGTGAAATTTATGAAAAACCGACCGAGTTTTTAACGAATATTTTATGAGAAAAATCTAACCATTATTAATATAAATGTTTAAATGTTTTAATTTAGATAAATTTAAAGATAAAACTTTTCAAAAATTTGTAATATCTGACCAAAAACATGAATGTGAAAAAGGGGCCAAGTTCGGTACAAACGGCTTCGCCGACAAAAGAGTTGAAATCTAAACGGGTACCAAGTTCCATAGCAGTTTCTTAAATCATAATTATAAGGATGTTCAACGTTGTTCAATTGATTTAAAAGAAAATTTGTTACGTTCTTTGATATTGAATTTATAACTTGGCTAGTTTTATATCCAACTAAATTGTTTGTAGTATAAAATAAAACAACTAGGAAAGCTAAATTTTAAGCTTGTATTAAATATCATCACATTAAACTTAAGTTAACTATTATAACTTGCCAAGTTATAAATTTAATATCAAAGAACGTAACAAATTTTCTTTTAAATCAATTGAAGATCGTTATACATTCCTATAGCTATGATTTAAGCAGCTGCTATGAAACTTGGTACCCGTTTAGATCTCAACTCTTTTATCGGCCAAGCCGTTTGTACCGAACTTGGCCCCTTTTTCACATTCATGTTTTTGGTCAGATTTAGTTTACAAATAGAAGACGGTCTTCTGAGTCTGTGAAGCATTGGTCGCCATTTCATAGATTCAATTATGATAAATTTATAAATAATTTTCAAGAACATTTACATGGTTTAATTCTTTTTTTTTTTTTAATTCTGTACCACATGTACAGACAACAAACAAAACAAAAAAAATCGAAAAAATATAATATCCATTTCAAATCACCCAGGTGATGTTGCTCATGATTTTATATTTTTCTGATTTTTTTATCGTGAGTTCCCTATAAGTAGACAGTCACAAAACAGCACTTGAAAAATTTTTATATGTCATAGTTTTTTTGGCAAGCATTTTAAAATGGTGGTTAGGCATATTTTAATAAAAAACGTGGCTTGCGGAAAGTTTAATTGCCAAGCTATTTTTAAAGATATCAGAATAATTCCAAAACCACTGTGTTCAGCATGAAATGAACTTCGGTATCATCATTGAGTATACAGTCCTAAGACTGGTTTGATGCAACAATCCGTCTCCACTCGACTCTGTCCCCCGCCAGCTGTTTAACCTCTCTAAATGTCTGGCATCCCATATCCCCAATTATTTGGTTGAAATATTCTAATCTGGTTCTTCCCCTTTTCTTTCCCACCTCCCCCTCCAAGATATCCCTAAGCAGTCCCCCATGTTCGGTATACATTATTTAAATTTTTCTATCATGAAAGAGAATCAGTCAAACTCTTCCTGTAAAAACTCGGAAAAAATGTATAAATCATTACTTTTTAAATCCATAAATTTTTATGAAGAAAAAGAGACTCACTAATAATAAGTTATTTCTGTGTTGTATACTTATATAACTACCAGAGAATGCACTCGTTTTTTTTCTAGAGCTTTCCAAAAATGACCAGAAACCCTTTAAATGTCAATATCTGAAAAGGGAGTTATTGAAAAAAATTGGAAATTTTGCAAAATGTTCTTTTTTTTTTTTTTTAATGCAATCGAATGCAAGAAGGGGTGCACCAGTAAAGATGTAGCCCCTATGGATCTCGAAAGACCCTTGCATTACCGAAGAGAAGGGAAAGTTGATTAAGTGAGAGGGTGTAGTACGTAGGTGTCTATGCACCCTGGTTTTGAAGGTTTGAAGATCATAGGTGCTGGGAAAGATAGAGGCTGGGAGAGAGTTCCAGTTCCTTGAAGTCATGGGGATATATGTATTCGCGAATGAAGTGGTCCGGCACTTTTCCAATTTGACCGCGAAAGAGTGTTGGGAGTCGGCAAAACGTGTGCTGCGTGCAAAGCATGCTTTGGGGGGAGTTATTGATTTTATCTCATCAGATGCACCTGCCGTGATAGTATCTATAGAAAAGGGAAAGGGCGGAGACATCTCTTCGATGAGCCAGCGAGTCGAGGGAGTCGGTGAGGGTAGAATCGTCAATTAGCCTGACGGCTCGTTTCTGAGATTGCATCAAGGGTAGCAAGAGAATATTTTGAGGCTCCCTCCACAGATGAGAGCCGTATTCGAGACAGGGGCGGATTTGGGCCTTGTAGATGGTGAGAAGTTGTGGGGGTTTGTAAAATCGCTTGGACCTGAATAAGAAGCCAATCTTCCTTGCTGCAGATTTCGCCACAGAGGAGATGTGTTCATTCCAAGACAGGTCAGATGCGACAGAGACGCCCAACATGGATAGGCTGTCACACATTTTCAGGGTATTCGAATCGAAGTGAATATCAGGAAATCTCTATTTTCGCGCCTGGAAATAAGACAACATTGAGTCTTATTTGAATTAAAATTAACTAAATTTTGAGAGCCCCATTTATTCAGTTTGTCTAGGTCGAGAGTAATTGAGGAGGCAATATTGATTCGATTATTCGGGAGAGAGGGTTTGCCGTGTAGAGTGCTATCGTCGGCGTAACAATGAGTGGGGTTTGCCGTTTGATCAATAAGGTCATATGTGGTCATCATATGGTCAGATATGGTCATTCCATGAAAGGTCAGACCCTAGAGTTACGCCTAGCATTTGAAATTTTATCCCTTTTTTTTTTTTTTTTTTGTATACAAATAGGAATATCTTACAATAAAATTATGTTCGAGACTCAACTACATTTAGAGTAATAGTGCAGTGAATTTCAGTAAAAACGCTAACCTTCTAAACGCTCATGCAGTGTCAAGTTAGCAAATAAGGGCTTGAAATTTTATAATTGACATTGGACGAATGATGATTAAATCATTACATAACAATAAATGAACAAAAATATTTCTTAATTTAAATAGCAATGGGCAGTGATAACAATAGGAGTTCTAATTCTTAAACTTGATTTACCGATACATTTGTTGTACTACACTTGCGTACAGAATACACACAATCAAGAGGCGTATCAACGGTGTCGAACCCCCCCCCCCCCCAAAGGCAGGGCTCATGGGATGAGTAACGACAACGACAAACCGTTTCTTTCTTTTTTTATTAATGAAAATGATGAGAGAAGGTGTTACACCAAAAAGGTGCATCCCCTAAAGGCCTGGGTTAAAACAAATAGGTACTTCAAGAAATTTAAAAAAAAGAACATAATTCTTCATTAAACTTGTAAAATATAGTTACGGTTAGTTTGCCATAAGAATCTGCCCTTTCCCTGTACTACAAATACTATCATGGTGTCTGTTCAGTCGAGATGAAATCAATTATCCCACCTAAAGCCCTCTTTACGAGAAACACGCGGTTTTCTGAGCAGCCCCCCACCGTTGATACGCCTCTGATTGTGTGTATTCTGTACGCAGTGTAGTACAGCAAATGTATCGGTAAATCAAGTTTAAAATTAGAACTCCTATTGTTATCACTGCCCATTGTTATCACTGCCCATTGTTATCACCTGCCCATTGTTATTTAAATTAAGAAATATTTTTGTTCATTTATTGTTATATAATGATTTAATCATCATTCGTCCAATGTCAATTATAAAAATTTCAAGCCCTTATTTGCTAACTTGACACTGCATGAGCGTGTAGATGGTTAGCGTTTTTACTGAAATTCACTGCACTATTACTCTAAATGTAGTTGAGTCTCGAACATAATTTTATTGTAAGATATTCCTATTTGTATACAGAACATTTTGCAAAATTTCCAATTTTTTTCAATAACTCCTTTTCAGATATTGACCTGTGAAAATTGACATTTAAAGGGTATCGGTCATTTTTGGAAAGCTCTAGAAAAAAAACGAGTGCATTCTCTGGACTACAACTTATACTACAGGTAGTTATATAAGTATACAACACAGAAATAACTTATTATTAGTGAGTCTTTTTTTCTTCATAAAAATTTATAGATTTAAAAAGTAATGATTTATACATTTTTTCCGAGTTTTTACAGAAAGAGTTTGACTGATTCTCTTTCATGATAGAAAAATTAAAATAATGTATACCTGAAGTTCATTTCATGCTGAACACACTAGTTTTGGAATTATTCTGATATCTTTAAAAATAGCTTGGCAATTAAACTTTCCGCAAGCCACGTTTTTTTATTAAAATATGCCCAACCACCATTTTAAAATGCTTGCCAAAAAAAAACTATGACATATAAAAAATTTTTCAAGTGCTGTTTTGTGACTGTCTGCTTATAGGGAACTCACGATAAAAAAATCAGAAAAATATAAAATCATTAGCAACAAATTTTATTTATATTGGGCGATTTGAAATGGATTGACCCATATATATTGAGCGAACGATTTCAAATTGCGTTTACTCAGAGATCGAATTTTGCTTCAATCAGAAAAATTGTCATCTCTGATAAAATATGTAATTCCTAAATCCAAAGGTAGGGCAACGGGAAACCCCACCCCGTGGACAATTATCCAGGGAAATTACTATGGAGAGTATACTCTCTATAGTAATCGCCAACGCTCAGAATGGAATATGGCACACAAAGAATATTTATTAATTTAATGATATTTAAAAAAAAATGTGAGAAATATTTAATTTATTATCTATATTTCGTAAAATAATATTTTCGAAAAAAAAGCAAGACACAACCTTATTCCATCCAGACGCTTTAATCACTACACACATAATGAATACAGTTGCATTATTACAAAAATAAAGGTCAAATCAGATTTTTTTACAGGTAAGTGAGAACTTCAAGTTTGTTATTATTTAGCTTAATACGGGTTCAGACATAACGGTTGTACGGGAACACTAAAAACCCTATAATAATGGTAATCCGAATAATTCTTTATTAGCTATTTAGCTATACATCATACATTAAACATCTAGGCAGAAGACGAAGATCATACTGGACTATTGTTGTACTACATATAACTTTAATTGTATCTATATATATATATACAGTGTCCGTTAGTTAAAAACAGATTTAACGGTATAATCCTATAATCACAGATTGAAAACCACTGATTTAATGTATTATATTAGATAATAATTTAAAATTGTTTAGTAGTAAAATAATATGAAGAAAAAAGTGCATGTAAATAAATATTAATAGAAATTAATTTTATATTTAGAATCATCCAAATTTATTTAGATAATGATGACTCTTTTTTAATATTTAAAGAATTATAAACAAGAGAATCATCATTAATAATTCTCTTATATTTATCTTCAACTTTCTTTTTTTTTAGGTTAAAAATAAAATGAGAGAGTCTTCTGTTTTTTAAAATAAAATAATTTTTAATTATTTCTAGAGACTATAGTTTCAAAGGCATTGCCTTCATCATCCAGTCTATCACAAATATTTCAAATTAGTTACAAATTAAGATTTATACATTGAAAATTTCGAAAAATATATAATGTCTTTTTCTTCATGTTTCCTCTTGGTTATATTCTAATGTCCCAAGAGGAAACATACGAAAAAGACATTATATATTTTTCGAAATTTTCAATGTATAAATCTTAATTTGTAACTAATTTGAAATATTTGTGATAGACTGATGAAGGCAATGCCTTCGAAACTATAGTCTCTAGAAATAATTAAAAATTATTTTATTTAAAAAACAGAAGACTCTCATTTTATTTTTAACCTAAAATAAAACAATTTCTGTTACCATCGACAGTGAAATCTTTTCTTCAACTTCTCCGTCATGAGCAAAATAAATTTATTTGAAAATGCTATATTTTTAAATAAAAATATAAAAACCTTAATATTTAGATGATGCGTTTTTAAATAATGATTTAAAGATGCGATAAATGCTCCAGGGGCTTCACATAAATGGACTGAATTGAATGTGTTGTTATAGTACAGTTTCATCCGATAAATTAAAGGAAAAGTACTAACAATTTCATAAAATTTACACCATGCCTAAAAATGTAACAGTATTTGATTTATTATAGAAATAAATGGAGAATTTTAATAAAATAAAATAAAAAGATGATAATACAGAAAAAAATATGGAATTCTATAAGTATAAATTATAAAATCAAGTAAATAATCTAGTAAATACCTGAGTTAATACAATAATTCTGGTTTAATTTGATTTTTATTTTCCATGAAATATTACCAGCTCTGTTTGTAAATCTGGTATGTTTATGCCATACCTCTAGATTGAAATGATTCAATTTGATTTTTTACTGAGTTCAATTCTATCTGTAATATTTTGAAGGGAATCAATCTAAAAAAGAAATAATGAAAAAAATAAGTGAAAATATTATCGTCTTTAATACATATGCACGGAGCTTAGCCATGTACGGGTGTGAAACCTGGACAATTAGAAAAGCGGAGAGAAAGAGATTAGAGGCTTTCGAAATGTAGTGCTACAGAAGAATGATGAATATCAAATGGATGGATAAAATTACAAATGAAGAAGTTCTTAGAAGAATCGGAGAAAAGAAGAACCTTGTGGAAGAGTCTGAAGAAGAGAAGAGGTCAGATGATGGGGCACACACACTGAGACATGGGGGACTGCTTAGGGATATCTTGGAGGGGAGGTGGGAAAGAAAAGGTGAAGGGAAGACCCAGATTAGAATATTTCAACCAAATAATTGGGGATATGGGATGCAGGACATTTAGAGAGGTCAGAGCAGCTGGCGGGGGACACGAGTCAGTGGAGACGGATTGTTGCATCAAACCAGTCTTAGGACTGTATGCTCAATGATGATGATAATTTGGGAATGAGACCGTCGCGGTAGCTTTAGACATTTCAAAAAGCCTTCGATATGGTCTGGCACAAAAAATCTTCTTGCCAAATTGACCTCATTCGGCCTTGCACCGAAACTCTGTAAGTTGCTCCAAAGTTTTCTTTCAGAACGTAGTATGAAGGTTGTCATCGATGGAATATCATCTTCCCCCTTCCACACCAACGCTGGAGTTCCTCAGGGATCGGTTATCTCCCCTACGCTTTTTCTTATCTATATCAACGACCTTCTAAACTTGCCCTCCAATCCGATACATTGTTACGCAGATGACAGCACCCTACATAACGCCACTGCATCGCAGACATTGCCTCTTCAATTAATTTAGACTTATGCAAACTTAAAAACTGGGGATCCCAAAACTTAGTTAACTTCAATGCAGGGAAAACTCAGTGTTGCCTTATTTCTAGGCGCGTCGACAGAAACCTCCCAAACATATCATTCGACTCAAACTCACTAGAATTCAGGGATAAAATTTCAATGCTAGGCGTAACTCTAGGGTCTGACCTTTCATGGAATGACCATATCTCAACCACTGCTAAAGCTGCAGCGCGCAAGCTTGGTCTCCTATTTAGGTCTAGACGCTGTTATACTCCCAGTCAACTTCTTATACTGTATAAGGCTCAAATTCGTCCCTGTCTCGAATATGGCTCTCATCTGTGGAGGGGTGCCTCCAAGCATTCTCTTGCTACACTGAATGCAATTCAGAAGCGAGCAATTAAACTAATAGGAGACCCGGCTCTAACCAACTCACTCGACTCCCTGGCTCACCGAAGAACCGTTTCTGCCCTTTCCCTGTACTATAGATACTATCATGGTGTCTGTTCAGTCGAGCTGAAATCAATTATCCCCCTAATGCGCCTCTTTACGAGAAACACGCGGTTTTCTAACGCTCAGCACCCCTTCGCTGTCAAATTGGATAAAAGTCGAACAAGCGCTTTCGCCAACTCTTTTATCCCTATGACCTCCAGAGACTGGAACTCGCTCCCTGCCACCATCTTTCCCGCGACTTATAACCTTCAGCTATTTAAGACCCGTATCCACAGATAACTTCGACCCCCGGCCAACCCATAAAATTCTTTCTTCTTCTTTTCACGATGGAGGGGCCAACCCAGGCCTTTAGGGGTTGCACCTTCATTATCATAAAAAAATAATAATAATAATAATTATTATTATTATTATTATATTATAATATATACTATTATAAATTGTTGAAACATAAAAATAAGATTGATAAAGTACATATAAGTAATTAAAATTACGTTTTATATTTATAATACCTATTAATTAATTTCCAAAGACATTTTTGTTATCCGGGGCCTCAAAATTTTTTTTTGCCCCTAGGGCCAATATTGTCTTAATCCGCCACTGATTGTATGCAATTTTAGTCTGGGGAAATATCTACATGATATTATTTTGAGAGGTCTTACTGTTATTTTTTTGTTTTTTTTTATGAAAATGATGAGAAGAAGGAGTTACACCAAAAAGGTGCAACCCCTAATGGCCTGGGTTGGCCCCTCCATCGTGAAAAAGAAGAAGAAAGAATTTTATGGGCTGGGCGAGGGTCGAAGGTATCTGTGGATACGGGTCTTAAATAGCTGAAGGTTATAAGTCGCGGAAAAGATGGTGGCAGGGAGCGAGTTCCAGTCTCTGGAGGTCATAGGGATAAAAGAGTTGGCGAAAGCGCTTGTTCGACTTTTATCCAATTTGACAGCGAAGGGTGCTGAGCGTTCGAAAACCGCGTGTTTCTCGTAAAGAGGGCTTTAGGGGGATAATTGATTTCAGCTCGACTGAACAGACACCGTGATAGTATCTGTAGTACAGGGAAAGGGCAGAAACGGTTCTTCGGTGAGCCAGGGAGTCAAGTGAGTTGGTTAGAGCCGGGTCTCCTATTAGTTTAATTGCTCGTCTTTGAATCGCATCCAGTGTAGCAGAGAATGCTTGGAGGCACCCTCCACGAGATGAGAGCCATATTCGAGACAGGACGAATTTGAGCCTTATACTGTTGCTCAGAATATTATTATAAAAATTATTTTAAAGAAGCGTCCAAGATTTGGTTCTCTGACATTATACGATGAGTTTAAAATACTAAATTTGAGACACAGCTATTCCTGCCTGTATTCACTTATATAAAATAAATTGTACTTACATCTTTATCCTACGCGTATCTCTAATAGAACAAATATAATTTTTGCCTAAGTTTAAAACTGAATTGAATATGCAATTTCGAAAGGACACATCTTGCATATTTGGACAAATACACTTTTCATATGAATGTAATCTAAAAGCTTCCCTCTACCTACTATGCTCGAAAAAGGCACAAATCTGGTATTAATTTTACTGCCCCCAAAATGTAACTCAAAAATAAATTTTATACCTACTACTTTGGAAAATAATTAGTTTTTTTTCATTCCTGAACATTTTCAATTTTCAGACATGTGCCCTTTTCGAAATTGCATATTCAATTGTATTCGAGACATGCTAAGATTGTTGGCCTGAGAATGGCAATTAAACATAGATTTAACTATGATCAATTCAGAAATGTTATTCATAGTTTCCTGTATTTGATTCAATCGCGAATCGAATGCAGATGTTTTTTGTCAAATATTAAGTGAAAATAATATCCGAATTTATATATTTCTAACTTGAAATAGTGAAGTTAATTTTCTCATTAATATATCAAAGAATAATTAACACATTAACGAGAATTGTTTTTGATCGCGCTAGTCTTAAGTCAGGACCAAGAGAATGAAAAAGATATGATCCATTTGGCTATAATCCAGCATCATTTAGCGATTGGCCCGCATGACACTTTTTTATATCAAACACTGATATGGATCACCAAATGAATTTGAAATCTGAGATGTTATATATATATTCAATCTCCCAGTCCAGAGCGCCCGATCTGTTAACACGTATGCTAGGTGTTTGCCATTAATTAACATACGTGTTAACAGATCGGGCGCTCTGGACTGGGAGATTGAATATACAACATCTCAGATTTCAAATTCATTCGGTGATCCATATCAGTGTTTGATATAAAAAGCGTCATGCGGGCCAATCGCTAAATGATGCTGGATTATAGCCAAATGGATCACATCTTTTTCATTCTCTCTTGGTCCAGACTTAAGACTCAGCAGACTCCAATAGCTTCAACCAGCAGTAGTCTCGCGATATATATCTTGTTTAAAAAGGGCGATCAAAAACAATTCTCGTTAATGTGTTAATTATTCTTTGATATATTAATGAGAAAATTAACTTCACTATTTCAGAAATGTTAGAAATATAAAGAGATATTTAATTGATTTTTTAGAGTATAATTTTGTAGGACATTTTCATTTTTACTTTATCCAATGCAAAGCATGGGTAAAGTATTGCAATCGCTCTCGGGGCAAGCGTGGCTTCAAAGGGTCCTCAGGTAAAGACTACGGAACCCATGGACTAAATTAAAGTCACAAATTGTAGTATTCAATTAGGTTGAATTTTAGCACGTGACGGTTTTGCCAAAAATTACATGGGGTCTCGTCGAGAGGCCAAAAAGTGCCATTTTTTCATTTAGTGCGTGCGGATGTATGTATGTATGTATGTATGGATGGATGTATGTTATCGTTTTTTTGGCCCACGATTTTTTCCACACCGTTGCACCGATTGAAATGAAATTGAAAACCTAGCATTCTTTGAACAAAATGAAGCGCTGATTAGATTTTGGTACATATCGACCCACAAACATTAGTACTTTATTTCAGTACTTTTTTAGTTTTTTCTAAATATCTTGAAAATGACTTAACCAATTTTGATGAAATTTAATATCCTAATTAAGTACCTTGGGGACCACAAAAAAGGATAAATAAAGTTTTTAGTAAAATTATATTTTAAAGTACTTTACTCTAGAGTAAGAGAGTACTTTTTTAATTTTTTTAATTCTTTAAAATTTATTCATTTGAACCTTTTAATATAGCTCATTTAGCCTTGCTTAAATAAGAATGGATAGGCTTCTCTCTGTGAAATGCTAAAAATTTGGGAGGAAATTTTATAAGTAACCATAGCAACTGCGTTGTTTTCTTATCCCTTACCTTTGCAGAAGACATAGAGGAACCGACTTTAAACCAAAAATAGCGATTGATTCTCATCAAATACTTGAGGAATAACCATTCTATATTGGATTTTTGACGTTTCGGTTTTTATTGGTGACCATTGCTGAGGACATAGATGAATCGACTTTAAACCAAAAATAGCGATTGATTCTCATCAAATACTTGAGGAATAACCATTCTATATTGGATTTTTGACGTTTCGGTATTTATTGGTGACCATTGCTGAAGACATAGAGAAATCGACTTTAAACCAAAAATAGCGATTGATTCTCATCAAATACTTGAGGAATAACCATTCTATATTGGATTTTTGACGTTTCGGTTTTTATTGGTAACCATTGCTGAAGACATAGAGGAATCGACTTTAATCCAAAAATAGCGATTGATTCTCATATAGTACTTGAGGAATAACCATTCTATATTGGATTTTTGACGTTTCGGTTTTTATTGGTCACCATTTCTGAAGACATAGAGGAATCGACTTTAAACCAAAAATAGCGATTGAGTCTCATCAAATACTTGAGAAATAACCATTCTATATTGGATTTTTGACGTTTCGGTTTTAATTGGTAACCATTGCTGAAGACATAGAGGTATCGACTTTAAACCAAAAATAGCGATTGATTCTCATCTAGTACTTGAGGAATAACCATTTTATATTGGATTTTTGAGGTTTCGGTTTTTATTGATAACCATTGCTGAAGAGTATAGAATGGTTATTCCTCAACTATTAAATGATAATTATTTTTGAATTAATGTCAATGTGAACTACAAATTGCAAGTGATATCTGATTAATAATAAAGGAACAAACATATTAATATTTCAAATGAATTTGGATAAAGTTTAGCAACGATCCGTTGCAGTTTATTTGTTTTTGTTTTTAATTTTTAAGTTGATTTGTTTAATAATTGATTTATTTTAAATTTTGCTGTTAATTTCTTGATTTTTTTTACTAAGTTTAACCCACTCAAGATTATTCTTATAGAGGGTTAAATTTATTTATTATTAATGTTATATATGTGTGTATGTACATACATTTATAGATATTTGATTTTGTTAAATTTTAATATACAGTAAAAGCTCTTTATTCACGCGATATATGTTCCATAAATATGCCGCGAATACAGAAACCGTGAATACGGAATGGTAATTTATATGGGATTATAGGGGATACATTCCTAGGTGACAAAATAAATAAACTGCAACGGATCGTTGCTAAACTTTATCCAAATTCATTTGAAATATTAATATGTTCTTGAGTAAAGTACTTTAAATATAATTTTACTAAAAGCTTTATTTAACCTTTTTTGTGGTCCCCAAGGTACTTAATTAGGATATTAAATTTCATCAAAATTGGTTAAGTCATTTTCAAGATATTTAGAAAATACTAAAAAGTACTGAAATAAAGTACTAATGTTTGTGGACCGATATGTACCAAAAACTAATCAGCGCAAAGGCGTGGAAAAAATCGTGGACGAAAAAAACGATAACACACACACATACATACATACATACATGCATCCCCACGCACTTCCAAAAAAAATGGCACTTTTTGGCCTCTCGACGAGATTCCAGGTAATTTTTGGCAAAGCCGTCACGTGCTAAAATTCAATCTCATTGAATACTTCAATTTGTGACCTTAATTGAGTCTATGGGTTCCGTAGTCTTTACCTGAGGACCCTTTGAAGTCGCGCTTGCCGCGAGAGCGATTCCAATACTTTCTCCCAGTGCTTCGCATTGGATAAAGTAAAAAAAAATATATATAAAAAAATCAATTTAATTGAAGTTTTTGAACATTTTGATTAATTATCTTAAGGCTTAGGCAATGGTTTTTACCATAGAACGGAACAACAACATTTAAAAATATACTTTATTAATTGAGTAATAAGGTTGCTTTCATTCTGTTTGTTTACATTCACAAAAACACCGATCGCGGCGAAGGCGGCTTATGTCAAAGTCCTCGGCGATATAATTTAACAACATACTTTAGACAAAGTTGTAATAAGATCTATTTTACTTTTTTTATTAGTCCATTTGACGGCATTTACAAAGGATATTGGGTTGGGATACCTATTGGAATCCTTTTATTATTATGTATGTACTTATTAGATCCGCGAATAAAGAAATTTTTAGACGCGAATATAGGAATTGATTCGCATTTTTTAATCCGCGAATAGTGAAAACGCGAATGAAGGAAGCGCGAATAAGGAGCTTTTACTGTATATATAATTTATTCACTGAAGCTCGGGTGGAGGATATTGAAGGGGAAGGTACCAACATACTTTGTGATACTTCAAATTTATCAGATCAAAAAAAAATAAGATCCATGGAGGGGGTCAAGTTCCAAATTTCTACTCTCCCTTTTAACCTGTACCTCACAGCGATGGAAGCTTTTCATTTAAATAACATGGGGTTTTTGGCAATGAACGATCAATTTTTTATTCCGGTCAAAGTAATGGTTTAAAAAATTTGAAACTCTTGTAGACTTTATCAGTATAATAGTATCTAGGTATCTCTCAGAATTTTTACAGATTTTTAGCTATTATAATTTTTGGAGTCTATAACTTACTAACACTAAGGTATAGCAGTATTTTATGTAGCTAAAGAGGTAAAAATTCTGAAGGATATCTACTATTATTAAGATAAAGTCTACAGAGTTTACAAATTTTTTGAATCTTAGCTTTGACCGGAATAAAAAATTGATATTTCAATACCAAAAACCCCATGAGTATTTAGACGGGAAATTTGCAACGCTGTGGGGCACTAGGTTAAAATTGAGATAGAGACTTGGGGGATATTTTATTTATTTATTTCAAACCATATGAGCCTCTGTCGAGCGTAAAAATTCGAAAATACCCAAAATAAGGACCACCCTAATTATATTACATATATTAATTAAATTATTTAAGAATTTAAAGTTTGTTTGAAATCACACATAATTAATTATAGCTATTTATTGAACACAATCAACAAATAATACAATATAACTACATAACAATTAATTATGTGTGGTATAAACAAAATTTAAAATTTTAATAAAAGCTTTTAACAACTACATATTTAATAATTATTTTATAATTGTTTTATTTTATTTTTCAATTCAATGGCGTTTAAACTTGCCCTGGTTTTTAGTTATCAACTGAGCTCTTTAATTGAAAAGTTTTTATTTTGGCGAGAGTAGCAGAGTTGTTGATTCTTAAAGTTATTTGCATCAAGCAGAGGACAACCTCTTTGTTTCTCTTTATGAATCTGAGCTTAAATTAAAATAAATCGTAGAGAAATTAAATTAGTTTTATTACCTTCCAAATAAATGTCATAGGGTCTCGGTAGGGTGCAGTGGTCGCATGATCGTGTAATCCAATATTTTTTCAAAAATAAATTGGATATCTTCCTTGTTTTCATTTTTTTGAATAGATTTTGATGAGTTTAGGGAACCACCGAAAGAGGATGGGAGCCCAAATTGGCTTAAACCTTGGCCCATAGAACTAACTCATTTTAGTCCCTGAAAAGGTAAAAAGCTTTGAGTTAAATAGATTAAATATAATTTATTTATTTAATTTTACTTACTCAACCTTGATTTTACTTCCAGTTTTTATTATTTATCACATATAAACTAATATTAATTATTATTGCAAAGAAAATAGTAATTTAAGGAAGTAATTTCTGTTGCGTCTTTACAAGTTGAATATTTTATTCGAAATGATTTCTCGAATATGCTGCCCCCTCTCACTCCCTCCTGTGATCCCCCTCCAGTGACACTATTATATTTTTCCGTTGAATTTTTTCCTCAATTTTGAAACATTTCGCTCCTTTTAACATTTGAAATGGTTTCTTGGTTAAAAATGTTTAAATTTAATTATAATTATACTAGCTATCTACTCTGTGTTTTTAGACTTTTTTTAATTTTGATATAAAGATTTTATTAATAAATAAATAAATAAATAAATAATAAATGTTTTCAAGCCTTGATTTTGAGATTTCTAGCTTCTTCCTTAGAAAAAATCGTGGGGTGAACCGCGACTTAATATGCTGTACACCTACTTCCACTTGTACTTCCAAATATTTCCAAGTAATTCCAAATATTTCCAAGTACTTCCAAATATTTCCAAGCTACTTCCAAATATTTCCAGTACTTCCAAATATATTCCAAGTACTTCCAAATATTTCCAAACACTTCCAAATATTTCCAAGTACTTCCACGAATATTCCCAAGTACTTCCAAATATTTCCAAGCACTTCCAAATATTTCCAAGCACTTCCAAATATTTCCAAGCACTTCCAAATATTTCCAAGTACTTCCAAATATTTCACCAAAAGCACTTCCAAATATTCCCAAGTACTTCCAAATATTTCCAAGTACTTCCAAATATTTCCAAGCACTTCCAAATATTTCACTAAGTACTTCCAAATATTTCCAAGCATTTCCAAATATTTCCAAGCACTTCCAAATATTTCCAAGTACTTCCAAATATTTCCAAGCACTTCCAAATATTTCCAAGCACTTCCAAATATTTCCAAGTACTTCCAAATATTTCCAAGCATTTCAAATATTTCAAGCACTTCCAAATATTCCCAAGCACTTCCAAATATTTCCAAGCACTTCCAAATATTTCCAAGTACTTCCAAATATTTCCAAGCACTTCCAAATATTTCCAAGTACTTCAAAATATTTCAAAGCACTTCCAAATATTTCCAAGTACTTTCAAATATTTCCAAGCACTTCCAAATATTTCCAAGCACTTACAAATATTTCCAAGCACTTCCAAATATTTCCAAGTACTTCCAAATATTTCCAAGCACTTCCAAATATTTCCAAGTACTTCCAAATATTTTCAAAGTACTTCCAAATATTTCCAAGTACTTCCAAATATTTCCAAGTACTTCCAAATATTTCCAAGTACTTCCAAATATTTCCAAGTACTTCCAAATATTTCCAAGTACTTCCAAATATTTCCAAGTACTTCCAAATATTTCCAAGTACTTCCAAATATTTCCAAGTACTTCAAAATATTTCCAAGCACTTCCAAATATTTCCAAGTACTTCCAAATATTTCCAAGCACTTCCAAATATTTCCAAGTACTTCCAAATATTTCCAAGTACTTCCAAATATTTCCAAGTACTTCCAAATATTTCCAAGCACTTATCAAATATTTCCAAGTACTTCCAAATATTTCAAAGCACTTCCAAATATTTCCAAGTACTTCCAAATATTTCCAAGTACTTCCAAATACTTCCAAATATTTCCAAGTACTTCCAAATATTTCCAAGTACTTCAAATATTTCCAAGTACTTCCAAATATTTCCAAGCACTTCCAAATATTTCCAAGTACTTCAAATATTTCCAAGCACTTCCAAATATTTCCAAGTACTTCCAAATATTTCCAAGTACTTCCAAATATTTCCAAGCACTTCCAAATATTTCCAAGCACTTCCAAATATTTCCAAGTACTTCCAAATATTTCAAAGTACTTCCAAATATTTCCAAGTACTTCCAAATATTTCCAAGTACTTCCAAATATTTCCAAGTACTTCCAAATATTTCCAAGTACTTCCAAATATTTCCAAGTACTTCCAAATATTTCCAAGCACTTCAAATATTTCCAATGCACTTCCAAATATTTCCAAGTACTTCCAAATATTCCAAGTACTTCAAAATATTTCCAAGTACTTCCAAATATTTCAAGTACTTCCAAATATTTCCAAGTACTTCCAAATATTTCCAAGTACTTCCAAATATTTCACAAGTACTTCAAAATATTTCCAAGCACTTCCAAATATTTCCAAGTACTTCCAAATATTTCCAAGTACTTCCAAATATTTCCAAGTACTTCCAAATATTTCCAAGCACTTCCAAATATTTCCAAGTACTTCCAAATATTTCCAAGCACTTCCAAATATTTCCAAGTACTTCCAAATATTTCCAAGTACTTCCAAATATTTCAAGTACTTCCAAATATTTCCAAGTACTTCCAAATATTTCCAAGTACTTCCAAATATTTCCAAGTACTTCCAAATATTTCCAAGCACTTCCAAATATTTCCAAGTACTTCCAAATATTTCAAAGCACTTCCAAATATTTCCAAGCACTTCAAATATTTCCAAGTACTTCCAAATATTTCCAAGTACTTCCAAATATTTCCAAGTACTTCCAAATATTTCCAAGCACTTCCAAATATTTCCAAGCACTTACAAATATTTCCAAGTACTTCCAAATATTTCAAAGCACTTCCAAATATTTCCAAGCACTTCCAAATATTCCCAAGTACTTCCAAAACTTCCAAATATTTCCAAGTACTTCCAAATATTTCCAAGTACTTCCAAATATTTCCAAGTACTTCCAAATATTTCCAAGCACTTCCAAATATTTCCAAGTACTTCCAAATATTTCCAAGCACTTCCAAATATTTCCAAGTACTTCCAAATATTTCCAAGTACTTCCAAATATTTCCAAGCACTTCCAAATATTTCCAAGTACTTCCAAATATTTCAAAGCACTTCCAAATATTTCCAAGCACTTACAAATATTTCCAAGTACTTCCAAATATTTCCAAGTACTTCAAAATATTTCCAAGCACTTCCAAATATTTCCAAGCACTTCCAAATATTTCCAAGTACTTCCAAATATTCCCAAGTACTTCCAAATATTCCCAAGTACTTCCAAATATTTCCAAGTACTTCGAAATATTTCCAAGTACTTCCAAATATTTCCAAGTACTTCCAAATATTTCCAAGCACTTCCAAATATTTCCAAGTACTTCCAAATATTTCCAAGCACTTCCAAATATTTCCAAGTACTTCCAAATATTTTCAAGTACTTCCAAATATTTCCAAGCACTTCCAAAATAATTCCAAAGAGGTGTACACCTACTTCCAATCGCGGATCACCCCTCGGAAACAATGCAGAAAAATCGGAAAAAAATATGGAGGAAAAAGTTCAAACTTTTTCAAGATTCGATACGTTTGCCAGCTAGTCTATTAAATTTAAAAAAACTATTAGACATTATTTTTTGTTTTAATTAACAAGATTAAAATTAATTTTAATTTTTTAAGAACACTCCCCTTAAGGTAGTTCTTTCACAAATGCAAAAATTCAAGAAGTCCTTGAAACTTGGAATATAAGTCATTAAAAGCATAATACACATACTGTTAAAATTTGAAGACGATTTACCACACCAAACATGAAATAATTGGAATTAAAAATTAAATTGTTTACATATGGTTTTTAGGGGAAGGGTGGTGAAATGATCATTATTTTATTTTATTTTTCATCTAAGGACTTTCACCATCATGATGAAAAACTAATATTTGTTAGAATAATATATTCAGAGTAACTTAAAAATAATTGAAATTATTTACCTATGTAGTTTTGATAATAAACAAAAAAACAACCATATTTGGGCGATTATTTTTAGTGGAGGGGATATAAGATCAATGGCTTGGAAACGATCCGGCAAGTATGTGTGTATCCATATAGAGATTTCGTAGTGTGAATGGTACAGTCACGTTAAAAAACATAACCTAAAATTTTGGTTCCGTTCATATTTATAGAGTGGTTACGAGGCTAAAACTTTGTGTGTGGATTGTCGTGAAAGAACCTCCTTAATTGTGGATTCATCCAAATTCAAATCACCTTTAATCTCAATACTAAAAAAACTACATGTAAAATTTCGTAACAGACAATTTGACAAATTAATTGATATCTCCAATTCTGATATGAAATTCGAAATTGTAAAGATTCAATATTAGTTGAATAAAAGATTTCACTGTCGATGGTAACAGAATTGTTTTTATTTTAGGTTAAAAATAAAATGAGAGAGTCTTCTGTTTTTTAAATAAAATAATTTTTAATTATTTCTAGAGACTATAGTTTAGAAGGCACTGCCTTCATCATCAGTCTATCACAAATATTTCAGTATTTAGTTACAAATTAGTTACAAATTAAGATTTATACATTGAAAATTTTGAAAAATATATAATGTCTTTTTCTTCATGTTTCCTCTTGGGAGATTAGAATGTAAATTCAATATTATTTAATTTTATTATTAGTAATATTCGTAATATTATTATATGATTTTAGCTTTCTTTCTGATTTTTCTGTGACTCAATAGGTTAAAACGCCTTATTATTGGATAAAAATACTTGGTAGGTTTCACATTAAGATATAAAAAAATAAAACGAATTTATTTTTAGAGAATCTTTAATCTCGATATATATATATATATATATATATATATAGTTGTATTCAAATTCGAAATCCTCATTGCTCAAAAGGCCATTCAAAATTAAACAAAAGTAGACTTTCTACCTTTTCTCCCTCAACCAATTTTAAATATTTACCCTTTTGTTATCTTAAAAATAAATTTTACCATTGAGTTGTATTCAAATTCGACTTATCCAGGTCAGTTACTTTCTGTTTCTCCTGAAGATGGGTTAGTCACCCGAAATATATATATCGAGATTAAAGATTCTCCAAAAATAAATTCGTTTTATTTTTTTATATCTTAATGTGAAACCTACCAAGTATTTTTATCCAATAATTTTAAAAAATGTTTCACCAAGTACCAACACCAAATTCCTTAAAAACTAAAACGCCTTAACTATGGCAACCGATGATAATTATTTTTCCTCGCGTTGCGGAGAAGATTTATAGGCGAAATTGCAAGACTAAAACGCTAAAACTAAATGTAAATAAAACAAAATATATTTTTTCTTCAGGCAGCATGATGTTGGTTCGAAGTGAAACATATTTAATAAAAAAAGCTTATGACCTTATGATCAAGATTCAATAGATCTATCGGACGATGAATTCATCTTCATGCTATTTTTGAATAATTTTGAATTTTTTAACCTGAACCTAGAGAGCACAAAATCTAATCAGTTCCCCGCGATGGAAATATAAACATTTAAGCATAAGAATAACTTTTTACGATTTTTAACCGACTTCAAAAAAGGAGGAGGTTCTCTATTCGACTGAATTTTTTTTTCTTTTTTTTTTTAAATCTAATCAGTTCCCCGCGATGGAAATATAAACATTTAAGCATAAGAATAACTTTTTACGATTTTTAACCGACTTCAAAAAAGGAGGAGGTTCTCTATTCGACTGAATTTTTTTTTCTTTTTTTTTGTGTCTATGTTACCTCATATGTCCGCCAATTGTGAACCGATTTTGAAAAAAAAATTGCATTGGCTTCAGTATAGCTTCCGATTGGTCCTGTTTTTTTTCATTGATATTAGACCTTTTTTGTTAGGTTTGTTAAGGCCTAACTTCTTTTGTTTATGAACCAATTTTGATGATTCTTTTTTTATTGGAAAAGGGGTATCTTAGGGATAGTACCATATTAATTTGGTCAAGTTCTGATGATATGATCAACGACGAAATAACGTAAATCTCCAATTCTTATGAGCAAATAATCGAAATTATGATAAATAAATTTTTTTATAAAGGTATTATATTAAGTCACTGTTAATAACATCACTAAAAAGAGAAAAATAAAAATAATTTTTATAAAAAAATAAAAATTTTTAAGAAAAAATAAAAACCGACTTCAAAAAATTAAGTGCAACAAATATAAAAATACACTAAAAGGTATAAAAATAATTATTATCTTATTTAGTTACAACTAAACGACGAAATATTAACACGAAATTACTTTTTAAAGTCGGTGCCAAACAAACTATACCTATAAGCGAGCGTACCCGCCAAACGTACTAAGTAAGATCCGTCGAGTGCGATTCATAAAAGGTATATGTTTGGCACCAACTTCAAAAAGTGATTTCGTGTTAATATTTCGTCGTTTAGTTGTAACTAAATAAGATAATAATTATTTTATACCTTTTAGTGTATTTTTGTATTTGTTGCACTTAATTTTTTGAAGTCGGTTTTTATTTTTTTCTTAAAAATTTTTATTTTTCTCTTTTTAGTGATGTTATTAATAGTGATTATATCATCAGAACTTGACCAAATTAATATGACACCATCCCTAAGACACCCCCTTTCGGATAAAAAAAGAACCATCGAAATCGGTTCATAAACAAAGAGGTTAGGTCTAAACAAACCTAAACAAACCTAATAAAAAAGGTCTAATACCTATGAAAAAAAATCGAAAAAAAAATGGGACCAATCGGAAGCTAGACTGGACCCAATGCAAAAAAAATTTTCAAAATCGGTTGACAATTGGCGGAGATATGAGGTAACATAGGCACAAAAAAAAAAAAAAAAAAAAAAAAATTCAATCGAATAGAGAACCTCCTCCTTTTTTGAAGTCGGTTAAAAATAAAACCGACTGTAATGTCCTTTATATAGAAATCAGCGAACTAAAAATGACATCTTTTATTCAACTAATAAAAATGACATTTTATCAAGGGATATCTTAGAAGGGGAAGATCATATAAATAACATAAAAAATTATCTCTAGACCTATTTAAGTACATTTAAATGGTACTTATCGAAGGCTTTCAGACATATATTTCTATTCCTGTTTTTTTTTTTTTTTATATTTATTGAGTTTATTTATTTACCTATTTATTTATTAGCTATCTATTTATTTGTTAATTTTAGTCTAGTCTTTCTCCTTGGATGGCCCTTTTACAGTCATTCAGGGTGATCAGTGATAAATATAGCTGTGATATTTTGAACGAATGCAAGAATGAATGATATAGTATGTAAGTCTATTTTATATTAATTTATTTATACTTAATTTTAGTCTTCCTCCCAATGTGGTCCCTTTACAACCACATGGGGTGGTCTGTGATACTCCAGTGAAATCTTGAATGAATGGAAGAATGCATGATTTAGTATGTATCTTTATCTATTTACACTAAATTCTTTTTTGGTAAGCAACTCAAGCTTGAGTTGTTTGCCATAAAAGAATTTAGTCTTTTTGATTTTAAGTCGATTCTTCCACGTTTTCAGTAGAGGTTGCCATTAATAGTCAAAACATCAAAAATGGAATGCAATAAGGTTATTCCTCTAGTATTAGATGAGAATCGATCGTTATTTTTGATTTTAAGTCGATTCCTCCATGTCTTCAGCAATGATTATCAATAATAATCGAAACGTCAAAAACCTAATGCAGAATTGTTATTCCTCAAGTATTAGATGAGAATAGATGGCTATTTTTGATTTTAAGTCGATTCCTCCATGTCTTCAGCAATGGTTACAATAATAACCGAAATGTCAAAAATCCAATGTAGAATGGTTATTCTTCGACTATTAAATGAGAATTATTTAATGTCAACATGAACTACAAATTGCAAGTGATATCTGATTAATAATAAAGGAACAAACATATTAATATTTCAAATGAATTTGGATAAAGTTTTAGCAACGATCCGTTGCAGTTTATTTTTAAATTATTTTTATTCTTTTTTTAAGAGAGAGAGAGAAGTTTACACATAAACGTTTTCAAAATTCAACTTTTTGGATAATGTAAATAACAAATTAATCAGATTAAGTGAAATACTCTTTGCTTAAGCCTTATAGCAGATAATAATCCTAGGATAGAGGGGACAGATATTTTTTTATTCTGATTATTTTCCTAAAAGCTCGTATAGTGAACTCTCACATACCTATTTAGTAATTTCTTGATACCTGTCGACTCGAAAATCTCTTCGGAAAATTAATTAAAAGTGAGACTATACTTTAAATCACTTGAAATTATTAATCACCACGAATTAAAATAAAATACCAAAGATGAATTGCATTAGCATGGGGTTTTCGGCGTATTGTAAAGAGTAGGACTGAATGGACCCAAAAAATCTAGAGAGATCACGTGATTAGAATTGTACTAATAGCAAAGCTTTTTGAATTTAGGAATAATAATATTGCCAATAATCAAATTTGAAGGTAAAATCGCAGAATTGCCTTCTGTGACGTCAGATGGGGAAAAACTGCCACTATGATCGCCGTTAATAGAGTTCCCCCAACCCTACATATATATCGTATAATTCAATATTTCAAACGTCCACAATTAAAATAAAAATTGCAGGAAAAAGTGAAACTTTTCAAAAAACTCGGTGTGGTATTTAGGGACCTAGAGGAAAAAGGCCGTTTCTAGAATAATAAAAAAATAAGGTATTAATCTCTATAATAGTCTGAAACAGGTCTGGATCTTGTATTTGGCATCCTTGCAATGCCTTAGATCTAAATGAAAGAGAGATCCGCACACTATTTAGTCATTTTCCTCGCCGATTAGATTCCAATGTAAGAAATGCTCATCCGCACATTTATTAAATAAAAAAGGGAAACCTATTTACGCTTCAGACGCTCTAATAAGTGATTAATAACAAACTTAAATCTATATATTTAAAATTAAGGTTTTGTCTGTACATTGCTCCAAATCACGTCAAATTTTGGTTGCACACGTTTAAGCAAAGTTATGAACACCCTCAACAAAATTCCTGTCTGTCTGTCTGTAGGTATGTATGTTTCACGCCGTTTCCGAAAAGTTGCTCACGATTCACGTAAAAACGGCTAAAGGGATTATTATAAAATTTCATATTTACATCAGATGTCTTCTAACTTACGTTTTTAGTTATATAACTTTTTGAAATTTTGACCCCAAAAGGGGGTTTGGGGGGAGGGCGCACGAATGAAAATTATCAAATAACTCGTAAACTATTAACTCTACGGCAAATTTTATTATGAGCAAAGTTGTAGGGGATGTGATTTCTGACAACTTTTGTTTAAAAAATTCCCCAAAAACCACCCAAAAGGGGGAGGGTCAAAATATGAAAATTCTTGCTCTTTGACCAAACTCAACCAAATTTTGTATACATAATCTGTGGGTCACTAGAAGGCTAGAAATGCAAAACTAACCACCCAAAATGGGGGGGGGAGGATGAAAAAATGAAAATTCTTACCCTTAGAGCCAACTTAAGCAAATTTTGTATACATAATCTGTGGGTCACTAGAAGTCTAGAAATTAAAAAAATGGGTGCGGGGGGTGGAACGCGTCGGGTGGGGTCCGGGGGTGCAGGGTGGAGTGGAGGGTTTAGGTGAGGGAGGCGTAGTGGGGTCAGGGGTGGGTGGGTGCGGGTGGTGGTGTGGGGCGGGGTGGAGGGCATGGGGGGTGGGGTGGTGCAGTGAGGAGTGAGGGTTCACGTGAGGATCCAGAGGCTTAGTGTGGTGGGTGGGGCGCGGGGTGGGGTCCAGGGTGGTGGCGGTGGTTGGGCACGGGTGCGAGGGGAGGGAGTGCTGGGTGGGGTCCGGGGGATAGTCCAGGGGCTTGCCCCTAGCTAGCAAGAGGGCCGCCTAAGACGGGCCTTGCAGCTAGTTTAAAATAAAGTGTTCATTTATGACAATATTGTAACAGTGTTTAGATTCTCAATAAAAATTATATTTTCTGCATTTTTTAATCAGAAGTTCTAAAGCTAGTAAGCCCAAATCTAATCAGCTCTTTCCTATTGGAAATACAAATATTTTAGCACGAGAACGAACAATCCAGTGGAGTAGCGAGGGGGGGCAAAGGGGGTCATCATGCCCCGGGCGCTACTCACAAAGGGGCGCATTTTTAAGTGTGGAAAGAGAAAAATTTGAAATGATCAACTTTGATGATATTATTGATAAATTTGCTTCATCAAAAGCAAGGAAAATTTATACATAGTAATTAGTTTTATTAATGTATTATAATCATATTATTATTAAATATATGTATCTCCTTAGAGATAATAAATAGTTACTTTTTTATTGTTTTAAAACTGCGTGTTTTTAAAATATTTCTTTATAAATATGTAAAATAAATAATAGGTATCTTTTGAACAAATTCTAGATCAGTGGTTCCCAACCTGGGGGCGATCGCCCCCCAAGTGGGCGATTTGAGTTATCAGGGGGGCGATTGGGGGCGATGAGTATTCAAAGGGGGGGGGAATTAAAATACACTCACGTGCAAAGAAATGGAATCACTTCCCTTGCTGCGAGTTGTTAAATGTAATTTTCATTCTCAAATATAAATAATGTTATATTAATATTTTTTAGAAAAAATATTTAAATTTCTAATAAATTACAAAGAAACATACTGTTGTGAACATGTACTCCTGTTTTTTAAATGTACGTCAATGATCTTAGTTAATTATTTCACTTATTTGTTCTTAAAAAAATAAACTGCAACGGGATCGTTGCTAAACTTTATCCAAATTCATTTGAAATATTAATGTTTTGCTGGCTTGGTGTGTACTGGATATATTAATTATTTATCCTTTTAAACAAAAAAATAATATCTTTATTCCTTTATTATTAATCAGATATCACTTGCAATTTGCAGTTCATGTTGAAATCTTTAATTCAAAAATAATGATCGATTCCCGTCTAATAGTCGAGGAATAACCATTCTACATTGGATTTTTGACGTTTCGGTTTTTATTGGTAACCATTGCTGAAGACGCGGAGGAATCGACTTAAAATCAAAGTAGCCATCGGATCTCATATAATACTCGAGTGAATAACAATTCTAAGTTTGAGTTGTTTGCCATAAAAGAATTTCGTCTCTTTTGATTTTAAGTCGATTCTTCCACGTTTTCAGTAGAGGTTGCCATTAATAGTCAAAAACATCAAAAATGGAATGCAATAAGGTTATTCCTCTAGTATTAGATAAGAATTGATCGAGTTATTTTTGAT
>JALMQS010000525.1:0-77699 GCA_024734495.1 Forficula auricularia | reverse complement strand
TCAATCAGTAAAAAAAAGTTTTTTGATCGGTTGCAGAAGTTTTCGTTTGGCGTTCGTTGAAAAAATGGAAAATCAAAAGGAACATTTTTCGTCATATTTTGCTTTTTTTATTTCCGCAAAAGGGAAAAACGCCATCGCATAAAGCACACAAAAAGTTATGTGCTGTTTATAGCGACGGAGCCTTAAAAGAACGGCAGTGTCAAAAAAATTGGTTTGCCAAATTTCCGTTCTGGTGATTTTTCACTCAAAAGATGAAAAACCCTCTGGTCGTCCAGTTGAAGTTGATGACGACCTATTAATCAAAGCAATAATCGACTCTCCGATCGTCGCCACAGTACAACACGTGAGATTGCAGAGAAGCTTACGACATCACACACGCGTGCGAAAATCACTGCAAAAACAACTTGGCTATGTTCAAAAACTCGATACATGGGTTCCTCACGAGCACAGAAAGCAACGCATTTAACGCAACGCATTAACATCACCGCGATTTGCTAAAGTAACGTGATCGAAAATGATCCATTTTTAAAACGACTGATAACTGGCGATGAAAAATGGGTTGTTTACAACAATCAAGCGGAAAAGATCGTGGAGCAGGCCAGGTGAACCAGCTCAAACAACATCCAAAAGCTAGTATTCATCAAAGAAGTTTTGAAATCAGTTTGGTGGGATTGCAAAGCAATTGTCTACTTTGAACTCTACACCCAACCGAACGATCAATTCTGTTGTCTACATTGAACAACTAACGAAATTAAACAATGCAGTTGAAGAAAAGCGGGCCGAATTGACAAATCGAAAAGGTGTTGTATTCCATCATGACAATGCAAGGCCACACCATCTTTGGTCACTCGGCAAAAATTATTGGAGCTTGAAGTTGGGATGTTTTGCCACATCCACCGCTATGGTCCTGACGCTTGCACCACCTGATTTGCTTTTTATTTCGATCTTCACAAAACTCCTTGAAATGGTAAAAATTTCAATAATGATGATGATGTCGTAATCGTACCTGATTCAGTTTTTTGCTAATAAAAACCAGAAGTTTTATGAACGTGGGATTATGATGCTGCAAGCCTTGAAAAAAGATGGCAAAAGGTCATTGATCAAAATGGGCAAATACATTACAGAATAAAGTTATTTAGTTCGATGAAAAAAATGGATAGGGATCTCGAAAGAAGGTTAAAAATAAATTTTATCACATTGGTTAATTATTATGAAAGATATTAATTTGCCGATGGTAATAGATTCAAATTTACTAGAAAATCATAAGATGGTGTTATCTATTAAATCCGATGGAATGGAATATTTTTAATTATATGTCAGAGGGGTTGTTTTTCACCCCTCGGGAATCGAACCCGAGTGCCAGTAACAGCAATCCGGGCCATCTGGCTCACCGTGGGATACGAACCTCTCTGACGTATGTAAACGCGTAAAATATTTTACTCAAAGATTGTTATCTTAATTTGTAAAATTTCGCGATATAGTGATTCTAAATTTAAACATATAGCCATGCCATATAATTTAAATAAAGGTGGTTGAGTGTTTCGAATTTTGAAGAAATTCAAAATTCGAAGGGCAATGAAATGACTTTTTCCTAATTTAATATGAAAGATATTAATTTGCCGATGGTAATAGATTCAAATTTACTAGAAAATCATATTTTACTCAAAGATTGTTATCTTAATTTGTAAAATTTCGCGATATAGTGATTCTAAATTTAAACATATAGCCATGCCATATAATTTAAATAAATAATAATATTATTTAAATTATATGGCATGGCTATATGTTTAAATTTAGAATCACTATATGGTTAATTATTTTTTATTGGCCTATATTTTATTAATTATTCAATATAGCTGTATACAAAATAAATTATTTTAATTATTTTCTAATTAGCCTATATTTTATTAAATATTCAATATACTTTTATCCAATTTTTAAATAATTTAAAAATTTATTAAGTTTTTCTAAATAAATAAAAATATTATAGAAATCAAAATTTTAATTTTTAACATTTTAACCGACATTAACTTTAAAACCATTAGATTTATTTTGACAAAATTTTCTCAAATATCTTGATTAATATTTTATTCGGGTTGTATGAGAATGAAATTTAACATAACATAAGGGAGATCTTTGGAAATCATAATCGTCGAAAAGACAAAATTAATAAAAATTAAAATTAATAAATTAATGAGAAATTATTTTTTGGAGCAAATTTTATATTTTATTAGTTTTTGCACGACGTTTTCGTCCGGTTCCGGACTTTATCGCGTCTCAATCAACTAACAAATCAAACGCGCATTTATAAAATAGTGAGAACAATTCGAGAAAAACAATTTAAAAAATTTAAAGTTATCAATATTAAGACAATATTGATAACTTAAATTTTGTTAAATTGCTTTCTCGATGTTCTCAATTATTTTATGCACGTTTAATTTGCTTATTTATTCAGCCGCTTGTTAAAAGTCCGAAAACGGACGAAACAAGCGTCGTGCACAAAATTAATAAAATATAAAATTTGTCCAAAATACCTATTCAAAACTTGTTAATAGAAAGTTAGTTGGTTTCATCAAAATCGGTAGAGCTTTTTCAAAATAGAACTAAGATACAAATATATATACAAACAAACAATTTTTGCTCGTTTATTAAGAGTAGATAGGATTTACTTAGAACTATAAATATAAGTTTTCACTTCTGTCGTGTGTGGTCTTAAGCACACACACTGAATTTTTTTTCTTTACTTTGTTATCCCGAAGATGATGATTTAGGCTAAATGCTTTGAAGGTTACAGCAACAAATTGCTAAACGCCTGGCCTGGCGGTCCCTCAGAGGTCTATTGTTCTGAAGAGAGATGCCTCCGATATGCTCACGCAATGTAGACCGACCTCTTCTTCTTCTTCTTGGCCAATGCTTTACCAATTATTTATTATCGATTCAGACTCAAAGATTAAAAATGAAATATTTTTTTATTAATAGATTCATCTTATATTAAAGATTCCCAATTAGGAATATTGCTATTATATCGTCTTTTAAAAAGCTCTAATGCTTAATGACTTGATGGAAAATTTAATGTCAAATAATCAAGGTTAGAAGGGTGGGCAGTCATAAAACAATGACCTTATTTAAAAACAAAGTAGTCAGGTATTTCAAAAAAAAATCTTATGAATTAAACGTTCAATATTTTGTTTAAGAGTAAATGTTTGATACAGCTATAAACTTTATTCTTAGTATCTGGAACACCGAGCGATGCTCGGCAATTTTTTCATTCAGTTAAAAGCGATATATTAATATTATTTTTAATAAAAAGGTCGATTTTTAATAGCAGGCAAAATAAAATAAAATTGAAATAAAACTTTATTTATATTTTTACCAACGCTTTGACCCGTTATGGCCATCATCAAGACGTATCACTGGCTACAAAGTTTTGATTGTAATAATTAAAAAATCGGTTGTCTGTAAAGTCGGTTTACTGACGATAGTTGAACGTGACAACGTCATAAGAAAATACCATTCCATCAGTATTTTCTTATGACGTTGTCACGTTCAACTATCGTCAGTAAACCGACTTTACAGAAAACCGATTTTTTTCATAAAATTCTTCGTTCAGAAAATCATTTTAAATTTACAAAATACTTGAATAAAATTTATTGTTTAAATTTCTACTCGACTGTTAAAATTTAATTTTTGATTTTATTATTTTATAATAATAAATTTTGTATTGACATTATTTCTTTCAGCAAGTAAACTGAATAAAAGTTGTTGTTCAATTAGTTACTTAATTATTTTTGCAAATTTAATTGTAATTTGTTGTAAAAAAGTAATAATTTTGAATAATTTATTATAAGAATAAACTGTGATTAAATTATTGTTCATAAATCTTAAATTTAATATTTAAAATTTGGAAACATCATTAAAATTTTTGTAACTGTAGCTTTTAAAAAGCCCGCCTCAATCTTTGTCGCTCGTTCCAGCGCTCTCGCTTGCACTTCAAGCCTTAAATGGAACGCCTCAGAGCGAGGTAACGCCGCATGAGTCATGTCACGTCAAAAAATATTAATATACACGGAGGTTGTTTCGTTGACCCTTTTAAATCCTGAAGAAGGAGGTACGATCCCTCGAATTGTCGGATTTTTTAGGAAAATGAAATTGATATTCTAATAAATTATTTTATAGAAAAATACTTTTAATTAATCAAATTGGCAAATCCTAATAAATAATAATATTTCTAATGATCTATTAGTGGAATTTAAAATTGAAAAACCAATTAATTATTAAACGAAAATTGAATAAAAATGTAATTATACAGTTTTATCGAGATAATCACCTGAGAACAGATTATTTCAATTAACAAAAAACCCATCTAAAAACAACTTAGCCGAAGATGAGACCATGACAGTTCGAATTGTCGACACAAAAACCCCATAACCCGTGAATTTCATCCAAATCGTTTCACCCATTTTCTAGAAACCGATTCTATATATACATTATACATATACACAAAAATTGCTCGTTTAATATAATAAGATATAATACGATTTTAGATCAGGTGTTTATGATTTTAAATTTAATTAATGAAACCTTGAATTCAACTACCAGTAAGCTCAATTTAACTTAAATATTTGATATAAATCTTTAATTTTAAGATTAAAAAAATATGCTTATATAAATGTATGTTTATATTGTGAATTCCTTGAATCAAAAATCACTGCACTCCAAAGAATGTTGGGCAATAGAATGATAGAAAAGTAGAATAAAGTAATAGAAAGACACCTTGAGATGTATTAATATTAACTCCTTGTGAGGCCAATCTAGAAATCAATGGAAATACTTTTAAGATTTGAAAATGATCTCAAATTGATGCTATATTTATTATTTAGTACATTTTTTTATTACTGATTACGATTATAAATGGTTTTAAGACCATCTTACATCATTAATCGTATATTTTCGCTTATTTTATTTTGGATATATACCTATCCCGCAGTACACTCCAAAAAATACAGGGTGACGCATAAAGATCTGTCACATTTTGAAGAGGTATAAAAAAATGAAAATATTTAACTAGAAAAAATTTAATATATTTTTGAAAAGAACATAAAATATTTTTTTTAATGTGTTTTAAACATTATCAGACAAAAAAAGGGGGTAGGAAGGGTGGTCAAAAATTTAAATTCTAGCCCTTTTGACCAAACTCAACCAAATTTTGTATACATATTCTGTGGGCCCCAAAAAGGCTAGAAATGCAAAAACCAACTTCCCAAAATGGGGTGAGGGTCAAAAATGAAAATTCTAGTCCTTTAGACCAAACTATATTTATATATAGAATTTGGTTAGTTTTTTGCATTTCTAGTTTTCTGGGTGTCCGCAGAATATGTATACAAAATTTGGTTGAGTTTGGTCAAAAGGGCAAGAATTTTCATTTTTGACCTCCCCCCCCCCCTTTTTTTTGTCTGATAATATTTAAAACACATTAAAAAAAATTTATGTTCTTTTTAAAAATATTCAATTTTTTTTCTAGTTAATTATTTTCATTTTTATACACGTTCAAAATGTGATAGATCTTTATGACGTAGCCTGTATTTTAGCCTTTGGATTGCGTTTTGTTAAGTTTTTACTATTTCTATATTGTTTCTAAATTTCAGCTTAGAAACTTCTAAAAATTGAAAATCATTTGAATTAAAAATTTTCCCAAGAAAGAAAATTATAAATAGAGGATGATAAAAATAACATGACAAGTGCGAGTCAGGCTCGCATGCCGAAGGTTTTGTAACTAATATCTTTCTAGTATACTTATTATAATCGGCTTTCGCGACCTCGCCGATGTGATTATTTTAATTTTAAAACCCACTAATAGTTCATGATAAATAAAATTTTAGGAAATATAAATAGTTATATTAAAACCCACTGTTGAGTCCAAGAGGCGTAGGCCCCTGGTCAGCAAGATGCCTGCTGAAGACGGGCTTCACAGCTGGTCTATAATATAATTGACGATTAACAGATTTTTATTTGAACCTATTTTAAAAGATCTTCGCTGATTTTTTTAAGTGCTTCTCACGGTAAAATACCAAATCTACTCTTATTAAACGAGCAAAAATTGTTTGTATATTTATATAGTAAATATATATATTTGTATCATTGTTCTATTTTGAAAACGGCTCTACCGATTTTGATGAAACCAACTAACTCTATTAACAAGTTTTGAGGATGAGAAAGCGATCTGGCTAGGTCTGGACCTCGACAAATTTAATCTTAATTGATCTTTTTCTTAATTAAAGTAATTATTGACAGATGAAAATCTCAATAAAAAAGTTTGTTTACATTTTTTTCAATTATGTTTTATTTTTAATTGGTTTTTTAATTTTAAAACCCACTAATAGGTTATAGCAAATATTAATATATTATATTAAAATTAAGAATTTTTTTGTTTGTTTTTAATTAACAGGTTTGGGGGGTCGGGTAGGCTAGTCGGTAGCATGTCAGCCAGCTAACCAAGAGGACCCGAGTTCGAATCCGGCTCGAGGCATCCGGCTAAAATCTGACCCCCGAGGTAGAGACAAATTTAAAAATAAAAATAAATAGTATCGTAAATGGCCTATGGCTACCATGGCCGAAAAAGCCAAAAAAAAAAAAAAAAAAAAAAAAAAAAAATTAACAGGTGTCTAAATCATAACAAAACAGGTGTGTTTACAAATAATGTGGTTGAAGTGGCTTTTTTTTATATAACTTGGAAACAAATCTTATTTAATTTTATGTTTTTATTTCAGATCCTATACGATTATTTTTTTTATTATTATTTTCCTATTTATTTTTTATAATGTTTATCAATATGAACGAATGTGGGCAAATTGGTGTACGAGTAAACAAATATACACATAATATGTAGACCATTAGAAAGCTAGAAATGCAAAAACTGCGTGCGGGGTGGGGTGGATGTGGGAGGTGCAGGAGGTGGGATGCAGTTGTGGGGGATCCGGGGGTGGGAGGCGCGGGTGGGGCGGGGTGGGGGTTCATTGGTGGGGGGCGAGGTGTGTGGTTCAAGGGTTACCGTGCATCGCTCGGTGGCTCCAAGTACTTAATATTATGATTCGGGCAGAAATGTTGTTTTTCATTTTTACTACATATCGCGTGATTGTGCATTTCAGCCTTGGCTAATTTCACTGCCTTTTGATATAAATACGATTATATCTTGCGAAATACTTAAGATATTAAATTAGTTCTTGTTTGTCGTTGATTAAGCAGGGATTAGCGAATTTGACAAAATTTTCATTTTCATTCAGCTGGCACAAAAATCACCGAAATCCATTTTTACCAAGGGAACATATTAAGTAAAATAGTAGAATTTTGCTTTTCTTTACCTGCATCAAATGCCCCCATAGAAAGAAGAAGAATCCATAGAATATTTTCTTGGATGAATATAATCTATGGCCCTGAAAAAAAAACTCAACTTTCCATAGAAACTCTAAAGGCTTTGTTAATAACAAAGCGCAATTATGATATGACGTGTTCTGAATTTTATGAATATACCTATTGTAAAGAACAATGAGCTGGTTAAAAAATTTATTCTGTAGAAAAATATGAAAAATCATAATATAGTCCAGGCAAATTACTTAGTGACCTAAAAAAATGTGAAATAATTCCCGTTAAAGATTTTATTACTGGAATACCTTTATTAGTATTCCAATATTACTACCCTAAGTTTTCCCTCAAATCTGTGTTGTGGAAATTTTTCTCTGCGCCTCAAAATGAAAAAATTTCGAAGTTTATTCAGTTTTTCTTGAATAACTCTAAAACGGCTTTATCAATCAAATAAATTAAAGCTCTTTATTTTTTTTATTTAATGCAATCAAATGCAAGTAGTGTTGCACCAGTAAAGATGCAGCCCCTATAGATCTCGAAAGACCCTTGCATTACCGAAGAGAATGGGAAGTTGGTTAAGTGAGAGGGTGGAGACGTAGGTGTTTATGCACTCGGGTTTTGAAGGTTTGAAGATTATACGTGCTGGGAAAGATGGAGGCTGGGAGAGAGTTCCAGTTCCTTGAAGTCATGGGAATATACGTATTGGCGAATGAAGTAGTCTGCCACTTTTCTAATTTGACCGCCGAGTGTTGGGAGTCGGCAAAACGCGTGCTACGCACAAAGCATGCTTTGGGGGTGGGGGTGGGGGATTATTGATTTTATCTCATCAGAGCACCTGCCGTGATAGTATACTATCCACCCATAGACCTGATTTTCCAGGCCTGACTCCGGGCCTCGTCCCATGGTTAGCCATGCCATTTCCCACCAGGGTATCTATAGAAAAGGGAAAGGGCAGAGACATTTCTTCGATGAGCTAGCGAGTCGAGGGAGTCGGTGAGGGTTGAAAGGGCTCGTTTCTGAATTGCATCCAGGGTAGCAAGGGAATATTTAGAGGCTCCTCTCCATAGATGAGAGCCGTAGGGGCGGATTTGGGCCTAGTTGATGGTGAGAAGATGTAGGGGCATGTAAAATCGCTTGACCTGAATAAGTAGCCAATCTTCCTTGCTGCAGATTTCGCCACAGAGGAGATGTGTTCATTCCAAGACAGGTCAGATGCGACAGAGACGCCCAACATGGATAGGCTGTCACACATTTTCAGGGTATTCGAATCGAAGTGAATATCAGGGAAATCTTTATTTTCGCGCCTAGAAATTAGACAACATTGAGTCTTGTTTGTATTAAAGTTAACTAAATTTTGAGAGCCCTATTTATTCAGTTTGTCTAGGTCGAGAGTGATTGAGGAGGCAATATTGATTCGATTAAATTACACGTAAATTTATAACAATTTCACTAATTTAAGTTCAGTAGAACTGGTACTATCGCCTGTCAAAAATACAAGTTTTTTCAGGGTTCTTTATGTCTAAAAATGGCTTTTAACCCCTATTGCTTAACATTTGAGTACCAATACCATTTATTAGTATAACCTAGTGTTGGTGAGGTGACTGTGGGTCAGTGGTTAGAGTGTGGGGTTGCTGACTCGAAGATCGCTGGTTCGAGACCGAGTCTCGGCAGATAGATATTTGCAGTCGCCTCCTCTTGGAAAGTAATGGCAACCTACCAAGAGTATAATTGCCTAGTCACCTCTCCAAATTAGCCGTTCGGAACCGGCGTTAAAAAGTAGGTAGTAGTAAAAGTAGGTCCCTTATATCTGTGTAAAACAACTAAACACACTCAGCACAGGTATATGTGGAGAGGCGCCGGCACCCGTTTCGGGTATGACACTCGAAGAAGAAGAAGTGTTGGTATACAACCTGACCTCATAAATATGTACTATATATAATTTTCTGTAAAATACCATTACCCCTTGTAACTAAGATATTCTAATACATGATATTGGTACTAAAATGTTGAGCAATAGGCGTTAAGACCCATTTTTTTAACAAAAGATACTTATTTTTGAAAAAAATCGGAAAAAGTGGTATTTTTGACAGGCGCTAAAACCGATTCTAATGAACTTTTTTCAAAAATTGGTACTTTATGTCTAAAAATGGCTTTTAACGCCTATTGCTCAACATTTGAGTACCAATACCATGTATTAGAATATCCTAGTGGTGGTATACATCATCATGACCCATAAATATTTACTATATATAATTTTCTATAAAATACAATTACCACTTGTAACTAGGGTATTCTAATACATGGTATTGGTACTAAAATGTTGAGCAATAGGCGTTAAGAGCCATTTTTTTAACAAAAGATACTAATTTTTGAAAAAAAATCGGAAAAAGATGGTATTTTTGAAAGGCGCTAAAACCGGTTCTAATGAACTTTTTTCAAAAATTGGTATTTTCTATCTAAAAATGGCTTTTAACGCCTATTGCTCAACATTTGAGTACCAATACCATGTATTAGAATATCCTAGTGGTGGTATACATCATCATGACCCATAAATATATACTATATATAATTTTCTGTAAAATACAATTACCACTTGTAACTAGGTTATTCTAATACATGGTATTGGTACTAAAATGTTGAGCAATAGGCGTTAAGACCCATTTTTTTAACAAAAGATACTTATTTTTGAAAAAAAATCGGAAAAAGATGTATTTTTGAAAAGCGCTAAAACCGGTTCTAATGAACTTTTTTCAAAAATTGGTACTTTCTATCTAAAAATGGCTTTTAACGCCTATTGCTCAACATTTGAGTACCAATACCATGTATTAGAATATCCTAGTGGTGGTATACATCATCATGACCCATAAATATTTACTATATATAATTTTCTATAAAATACAATTACCACTTGTAACTAGGGTATTCTAATACATGGTATTGGAACTAAAATGTTGAGCAATAGGCGTTAAGAGCCATTTTTTTAACAAAAGATACTAATTTTTGAAAAAAAAAAAATCAGAAAAAGTGATATTTTTGATAGGCGTTAAAACCGGTTCTAATGAACTTAAATAGATAAAATTATTATCATTTTACGTCTAACTTAAAGAGATTTAATTTATGTAATAGAAATATTTTCGATTTGATAGTCCGTTTTAAAAGTTATTCAAGAAAAACGGAAAAATCTCCGAAATTTTCTCATTTTGAGGAGAGTAGAAAAATTTCCATAACATCGATTTTGGTGAAAACTTAGGGTAATAATGTTGGAGTACTAATAAAGGTATTCCAGTAATAAAATCTTTACGGGGAATTATTTCCTGTTAAAATCGTAATTTGCCTAGACTAATAATATTGTTTTTTTTTTCAGTACACTGTGAATAAAAATATTTTAAGTTAAATGAACATATTTACCTATGTATTCTTTAAAATGATTTTTTTAATCTTATCTAGCACCATGTCTCGTATTTTGCTTAAAAATAAATAGTCATCTTAGCATAAATGAATTAATTAGAAATTGAATGTTTTAAATTTTCAATTTGGTATTCCTTAAATCAAACTATCCTGACAATCTATATATATATATATATATAAAATAATTTTTAAGAAAAAAACAAAAACCGACCTCAAAAAATTAAATGCAACAAATAAAATACACTAAAAGGTATAAAATAATTATTATCTTATTTAGTTACAACTAAACGACGAAATATTAACATGAAATTACTTTTTGAAGTCGGTGCCAAACAAACTATACCTATAAGCGAGCGTACCCTCCAAACGTACTAAGTGAATGCGATTCATAAAAGGTATATGTTTGGCACCAACTTCAAAAAGTAATTTCATGTTAATATTTCGTCGTTTAGTTGTAACTAAATAAGATAATAATTATTTTATACCTTTTAGTGTATTTTATTTGTTGCATTTAATTTTTTGAAGTCGGTTTTTATTTTTTCTTAAAAATTATTTTTATTTTTCTCTTTTTAGTGATGTTATTAATAGTGATCATATCATCAGAACTTGATCAAATTAATATGACACCATCCCTAAGACACCCCTATCGGATAAAAAAAGAACCATCGAAATCGGTTCATAAACAAAGAGGTTAGGTCTAAACAAACCTAATAAAAAAGGTCTAATACCTATGAAAAAAAAACGAAAAAAAAATGGGACCAATCGGAAGCTAGACTGGACCCAATGCAAAAAAAATTTTCAAAATCGGTTGAGAATTGGCGGAGATATGAGGTAACATAGGCACAAAAAAAAAAAAAAAAAAAAAAAAATTCAGTCGAATAGAGAACCTCCTCCTTTTTTGAAGTCGGTTGAAAATTAAGGTTTTGTCTCTACATTGCTCCAAATCACGCCAAATTTTGGTTGCACACATTTCAAGCAAAGTTATGAACGAAAACACCCTCAACAAAATTCCTGTCTGTATGTCTGTCTGTATGTCTGTATGTTTCCGTCGTTTCCGAAAAGTTGCTCACGATTCACGTAAAAACAGATAAAAAATAAGTGAGGGTCCAGTTTGTTTATTGGATGTCGAATAAAAAAATAGTTCTCATGAAAGTTGCTCAGTGTTTTATGTAGATTATGAATATGAAAAGAAATATATAGGTTTCTATTTAAAAAATAGAAGTTGACCTCAAAATACCCTTGAAAGCTTGTTCTGAGATCCTGACAAACAATAGTGTAGTTTAGTTTCCCCCTCGATATAAATAAACTTTTATTTGAAACTTTTTTTCATATAATGCACTGTTTTTGAGTTATAAGACTGTCTCAAGATAAATAAACTGCAACGGATCGTTGCTAAACTTTATCCAAATTCATTCGATATATTAATATGCTTATTCTTTTATTATTAATCAGATATCGCTTGCTATTTGCAGTTCATGTTAACTTTAATTCAAAAATAATTATCAATTCTCATTTAACAGTCGAGGAATGACCATTCTACATTAGATTTTTGACGCTTCGATTATTATTGGTAACCATTGCTGAAGACATGGAGGAATTGACTTAAAATCAAAAATAACGATCGATTCTTATCTAATACTAGAGGAATAACCTTATTGCATTCCATTTTTGATGTTTTGACTATTAATGGCTCAAGCTTGAGTTGTTTACCAAAAAAAATTTAGTCTTTTTGATTTTAAGTCGATTCTTCCACGTTTTCAGTAGAGGTTGCCATTAATAGTCAAAACATCAAAAATGAAATGCAATAAGGTTATTCCTCTAGTATTAGATAAGAATCGATCGTTATTTTTGATTTTAAGCCGATTCCTCCATATCTTCAGCAATAGTAATCAATAATAATCGAAGTGTCAAAAATCCAATATAGAATGGTTATTCCTCAAGTACTAGATGAGAGTGATATATCTTGATGATTGTCATAGCTGGTCTAAACGTTGTCCTAAAATAATTTTTATAAAAAAAATAAAAACCGACTTCAAAAAACTTAAATGCAACAAATAAAATAATAATAACTTAAAAATAAAATAAAATCCACTAAAAGGTATAAAATAATTATTATCTTATTTAGTTACATCTAAACGACGAAATATTAACATGAAATTAGCTTTTGAAGTCGGTGCCAAACAAACTATACCTATAAGCGAGCGTACCCGCCAAACATACTAAGTAAGTCCGTCGAGTGCGATTCATAAAATGTATATGTTTGGCACCGACTTCAAAAAGTAATTTCGTGTTAATATTTCGTCGTTTAGATGTAACTAAATAAGATAATAATTATTTTATACCTTTTAGCGGATTTTAATTTATTTTTAAGTTATTATTATTTTATTTGTTGCTTTTAAGTTTTTTGAAGTCGGTTTTATTTTTTTTATAAAAATTATTTTTATTTTTCTCTTTTTAGTGATGTTATTAATAGTGATCTTATCATCAGAACTTGACCAAATTAATATGACACCGTCCCTAAAATACCCCCTTTCCAATAAAAAAAGAATCATCGAAATCGGTTCATAAACAAAGAAGTTAGGCGTGAACAAACCTAACAAAAAAGGTCTAATTCCAATGAAAAAAAAACGGAACCAATCGGAAGCTAGACTGAACCCAATGCAAAAAAAATTCAAAATCGGTTCACAATTGGCGGAGATATCAGGTAACATAGAAACAAAAAAAAAAATCAGTCGAATAGAGAACCTCCTCCTGTTTTGAAGTCGGTTAAAAATAACGAAAATTATGCCGTATTAGATGAAATTTGCAAAAATAAAAAGCGAAGATTAAAATAAATTTTCAAAAAATAAAGGGTACGTTTTTAGACAGCATCCCTTGGTTGAAAAGTCACCAACTGCCACTGATATATATTTATTTATTTATTTTATTTATTTATTAATGATGTTATGTACTATAGGTCAGAGTAGACCCTTATAGTGTACAATCAAAAAAAAAAAAAAGAAAATGACAAATATAGAGATTAACAATATAAAGAAAAATGAAATATAAATTAGATTCAAAAATACAAGAATCAGAACAAAACATAAAATAAAAATAATTTTTAAGAAAAAAATAAAAACCGACTTCAAAAAATTAAATGCAACAAATAAAATCCACTAAAAGGTATAAAATAATTATTATCTTATTTAGTTACAACTAAACGACGAAATATTAACATGAAATTACTTTTGAAGTCGGTGCCAAACTAACTATACCTATAAGCGAGCATACCCTCCAAACGTACTAAGTAAGATCCGTCGAGTGCGATTCATAAAAGGTATATGTTTGGCACCAACTTCAAAAAGTAATTTCATGTTAATATTTCGTCGTTTAGTTGTAACTAAATAAGATAATAATTATTTTATACCTTTTAGTGTATTTTATTTGTTGCATTGAATTTTTTGAAGTCGGTTTTTATTTTTTTCTTAAAAATTATTTTTATTTTTCTCTTTTTAGTGATGTTATTAATAGTGATCATATCATCAGAACTTGACCAAATTAATATGACACCATCCCTAAGACACCCCCTATCGGATAAAAAAAGAACCATCGAAATCGGTTCATAAACAAAGAGGTTAGGTCTAAACAAACCTAATAAAAAAGGTCTAATACCTATGAAAAAAATACGAAAAAAAATGGGACCAATCGGAAGCTAGACTGGACCCAATGCAAAAAAATTTTTAAAATCGGTTGAGAATTGGCGGAGATATGGGGTAACATAGGCACAAAAAAAAAAAAAAAAAAAAAAAAATTCAATCGAATAGAGAACCTCCTCCTTTTTTGAAGTCGGTTAAAAATACAAAATATAAAATACAAAATAGAAATACAAAATATATATTACAAAATATAAGTTACAAAATATAAAATATAAGTTAGAGGCTATAGCATTAGCATGATAAAGCTTCAGTGAGTCCACGCAAAAAGCGGGCAGCAGAGGATGGTTGTCTTAGGGCAGAGGGCATTGAGTTCCACAGTCGTGGGGCTGTGATCTTAAATGACCTCGATCTGAGGGCAGTCTGATGTCGCGGGCATACCAGGTATATATTATTAATGTAATTATTTTTAAATTAATAAAACGTATATAAATTATTTACTCAATATTTCAGTAGCCGATGACATTGCCCTTCTAGGAAGCAATAAAAAAGAATTGAGGATGCCTGTTGAATGGAATTAACCAAACTTAATAGAAGAAATCAAAATGAAAACAAACAAGAATAAAACCAAGGTCCTAGTATGTACAAAAAAGAACAAACGAGACAGGAATGCATCAAAATTAACCAAGAAAACCTAGAAGGAGTTAAGGAATTTCGCTACCTAGAAGTAAAATAACATGGGATGGGAGGAGCGAAAACGAAATTAAATCAAGAATTGCCCAAGCAAAAATGGGGTTTAATTCAAAACAAAAACTACTATGCTCCTCCTCAATCAGCTTAGCAAACAGGAAGTTGCTATTGAAGACATATGTATGGATCATAGCCATGTACGGTGTGAAACCTGGACAATTGGAAAAGCGGAGAGAAAGAGATTGGAGGCTTTCGAAATGTGGTGCTACAGAAGAATGATGAATATCAAATGGATGGATAAAATTACAAATGAAGAAGTTCTTGGAAGAATCGGAGAAAGAAGAACCTTGTGGAAGAGTCTGAAGAAGAGAAGAGGTCAGATGATGGGGCACACACTGAGACATGGGGACTGCTTAGGATATCTTGGAGGGGGAGGTGGGAAAGAAAAGGGAAGGGGAAGACCCAGATTAGAATATTTCAACCAAATAATTGGGGATATGGGATGCCAGACATTTAGAGAGGTCAAACAGCTGGCGGGGGACAGAGTCGAGTGGAGACGGATTGTTGCATCAAACCAGTCTTAGGACTGCATACTCGATGATGATTCAATAGGTAATATCTGAGTGACAAAAAGTTTGAAATTGTGTAATCTCCTATCAATGGCAGAATTCCCATTGATTTTGGCAGAAGCACTTTCGCACGTGCATCTAGCTGCATGATCATGCATACATTCATGTGTAAATCACTCTGAAACCTGAGTTTCCAGTCTTATGAATTGGAAATATTTTACCAAGCCAGACAGAGAGAGAAAGGCATCTATCCCGGCTCACAGCTCACAGTTCTTAAGACATTCATCTATCGGCCACTGCAACTCTCACTTCTTTTATAGTTTGATTATTTTGAATAATCGTTTTGACACCTGGACAAGCATATTTAAAACGGAGAAAAGATTTCACTGAAAAAGAAACTAGTAATCGATTAACTAGAAAATTATGATTAGGATCTTTGTTCATGAAAAAATCATGCTCACTTTATTTATCTAATAACAAGCTTACTTAGATACCTACTAGCTGCAAGGCCCGCCTTTGGGGGCCCTATTGCTAGCCAGGGGGCAAGCCGCCTGAACCCCCTACCCACCAACCCCACCCTCATACCCCCCGCGCACCATGCACCCGTGCCCTATTACCGCCCCCACCTCACCACTCCGCCAGGCCTCTGGACCCTAACTTGAATTCCCCATTCTACCCTGCACCACCCCACCCCCGCGCCCTCCACCCCCGCACCACACCATTAAGCCTCTGGATTCTCACTGAACCATCTCTGCACCCCCCCCCCACACCACTCATCACTCCACCCGCATTCAGTTTTCATTCATTTCTAGCCTTGTAGTGACCCACAGAATATATATACAAAATTTAGTTGAGTTTGGCCAAAGAGCAAGAATTGTCATTTTTTGACCCCCCCCATTTTTGGTGGTAAGATTTTGCATTTCATAGTCTTCTAGGGACCCACAGATTATATATACAAAATTTGGTTGAGTTTGGCCAAAGAGCAAGAATTTTCATTTTTTGACCCCCCATTTTTGGTGGTTAGTTTTTGCATTTCTAGTCTTCTAGGGACCCACAGATTATATATACAAAATTTGGTTGAGTTTGGCCAAAAGAGCAAGAATTTTCATTTTTTGACCCCCCCATTTTTGGTGGTTAGTTTTTGCATTTCTAGTCTTCTAGGGACCCACAGATTATATATACAAAATTTGGTTGAGTTTGGCCAAAGAGCAAGAATTTTCATTTTTTGACCCCCCCCCCATTTTTGGTGGTTAGTTTTTGCATTTCTAGTCTTCTAGGGACCCACAGATTATATATACAAAATTTGGTTGAGTTTGGCCAAAGAGCAAGAATTTTCATTTTTTGACCCCCCACTTTTTGGTGGTTAGTTTTTGCATTTCTAGTCTTCTAGGGACCCACAGATTATATATACAAAATTTGGTTGAGTTTGGCCAAAGAGCAAGAATTTTCATTTTTTGACCCCCCCCCCCCATTTTTGGTGGTTAGTTTTTGCATTTCTAGTCTTCTAGGGACCCACAGATTATATATACAAAATTTGGTTGAGTTTGGCCAAAGAGCAAGAATTTTCATATTTTGACCCTCACCCCCATTTTTGGTGGTTAGTTTTTGCATTTCTAGTCTTCTAGTGGACCCACAGATTATATATACAAAATTTGGTTGAGTTTGGCCAAAGAGCAAGAATTTTCATTTTTTGACCCCCACCCTCATTTTGGGTGGTTAGTTTTTGCATTTCTAGTCTTCTAGGGACCCACAGATTATATATACAAAATTTGGTTGAGTTTGGCCAAAGAGCAAGAATTTTCATTTTTTGACCTCCCCACTTTTTGGTAATTAGTTTTTGGCATTTCTAGTCTTCTAGGGACCCACAGATTATGTATACAAAATTTGGTTGAGTTTGGCCAAAGAGCAAGAATTTTCATATTTTGACCCCCCCCTCATCAAAACGTTATATAGCTAAAATCGTAAGTCAGAAGACATCTGATGTAAATATGAAATTTCATAATAATCCCTTAATATTTAATAAAATTATTTATAATCATGTAAGGGGGGGGGTTAGTTCATGCATTTTTAGACTCCTGGGATTATGTATACAAAATTTGAGTGAGTTTGGTAAATGGCCGAGATTTTCATTCTTTGACCCTCCCTCCATTTTGGGCGGTTAGATTTTGCATTTTTAGACTTCTAGGGGTCCACTGATTATGTAAACAAAATTTGGTTGAGTTTGCTCAAACGACCTAGTTTTTAATTTTTAACCCCCTCGACCTCCCTTAATTTTGGGTCGATATGCACCAAAATCTAATCAGCTCTTAATCTCAATGGACCAAAACTACGTGTGGAATTTGGTTTCGATATTCACACTAGATTTTGAGCTAGCTCGTCCACAAATTTGGTAACGCACAGCTAATAACTAACTAACAAACATTTTGACAAAACAATAATTATCTCGTAAAATATAATTTTTTCGATGTTCATTTATTTGAGCTATTTGGTTGACCTAAATGCCATGGTTTCGCTCAATTTTTATAGTTTCAGCCGTTTTTTAGTTATTTTGAAAAAAAGAAGGAAAAAAACACTTTTTTCATGCACGATTACAATACTTGACCATACCCTGTATGGTAAAGTAAAACGAAATTGGAACTGGAATTCATAAAGAGCACTTGCGTTAAAACTTTGGAATATCACAGAACATTGCAAAAATTATAAAATTATTAATTATTATAAAAAATTTTATTTAATATAGTAATTAATTACTTATTCATTATACTATATATAAGAGCCTAGATTAATTTGTAACAACGCTCTGAGAATGCTGCCGACAGGGAGCGCTGATGCAGTCGGTATATTTGCGACAAATTTGAAATATAATTTTAATTGTAATTTGAAATGAAAGACTCCAATTGATTTTAAATTAAGAAACATTAAATAAATTGATAATTATTCCTCCCTCCCCCCTCACCACTCAAAAATTAAATATTCAATTCGCTTTTCTTTGCACACAGAAAAATAAATTAATCACATCTTATTTGATTTATATATTATTTGTTTATTTTTTAATAATTTGCCACTTTTTTATAATTTTTTAAAAATCTAAATTTTGTTATTCTTATTTTTTGATTTTTTCAAAATTGAACGACTTAAGACACGCATGCCCGAGTTTCTCATGGCAAAACTGGATAGAGCAGCCTGTCATACAAACAACACTTGATCTCTTTTAAATATTTGGAGCATTATATCCATTATCGAATTTTAAAAAATGATTTAATATAATTCTCCTCCTCACACAATCCCACTTATTTAAATAAATCTATTTCCACACAAAATATATCACAATGCTGTAGATTATAGAAGAAAAAAATACTTTCAGATTCATATCTAGAGCCTCATTTCTGTAGCTGTGTCAGGACGAAAACGAGGCAGAACTTTTAAGAGAGTATGTATTTTCGAGAGTTTACAGGTATACATTTGGAGTGTGGTGTTTTAAGAGGAATACATATTTGGACCGAGACGCTGCCCGCCAGGGCACCAGCCCGGAGGGCCGAGCTTCGAGGGCGTGCCGAAGGCAAGCACGAAAAGCTCGTTATTTGATAATTAAGTTGAATAATTATTAGGATTTTTTGAAATCTAATTGATTTAATATTTTCTGTTATTGGATGTCGAATAAAAAATAGTTCTTATGAAAGTTGCTTAGTTTTTTTTTTTTTTTGTAAATTATGAATATAAAAAGAAATATATAGGTTTCTATTTAAAAAACAGAAGTTGACCTTAAAATACCCTTGAAAGCTTGTTCTAGATCGACAAACAATAGCGTAGTTTAGTTTCCCACTCGATATAAATAAACTTTTATTTCAAACTTTTTTTCATATAATGCACTGTTTTTGAGTTATAAGACTGTCTCAAGATAAAAAAAACTCACCCGGTATATATAGGGTGTTCCATTACGAAATATAAAGTTACATAGTGTTGCGCTTAAACGGAACAGCCTGTATACAAATACATTTGGTACGTAGATAGACAATAATATATCATATAAATTATATTTGAAGAGTTTTTTTCTCTGAGTTAAAATAAAAGAGGTATAAGAGCTATAAAGAGAAGACAGATGAATCACCCTGTATACAAGAATTACTAGTTTAATTAATTAAAATTAGAAAAAAAAATAAAACCGAATTCAAAAAAAAAATTAAATGCAACAAATAAAATACACTAAAAAGTTTAAAATAATTATTATCTTATTTAGTTACAACCAAACGACGAAATATTAACATGAAATTATTTTTTGAAGTCGGTGCCAAACATATACATTTTATGAATCGCACTCGACTGATCTTACTTAGTACGTTTAGCGGGTACGCTCGCTTATAGATATAGTTTGTTTGGCACCGACTTCAAAAAGAAATTTCATGTTAATATTTCGTCGTTTAGTTGTAACTAAATAAATTAATTATTATTTTATACGTTTTAGTGTATTTTATTTGTTGCATTTAATTTTTTTGAAGTCGGTTTTATTTTTTTTTATAAAAATTATTTTTATTTTTCTCTTTTTAGTGATGTTATTAATAGTGACTTAATATAATACTTTACATGAATCTCGTAAGAGAAAGCGTCAGGCGAATGAATCAGAAAATGATAATAAAATTCAATTCATAAATATAGAAATTCTCTCGAAACGTTTGAGGGTTTTAAATGAATGTTTTAAGATTTTTTTTATAAAAGATTTTATTTATTATAATTTTGATTATTTGCTCATAAGAATTGGTGATTTACGTTATTTCGTCGTTGATTATATTATCAGAACTTGAACAAATTATTATGGCACCATCTTTAAGATACCGCCTTTCCAATAAAAAAAGAATCATCGAAATCGGTTCATAAACAAAGAAGTTAGGCCTAAACAAACCTAACAAAAAAGGTCTAATACCAATGAAAAAAACGGGAACAATCGGAATCTAGACTGAAACCAATGCAAATTTTTCAAAATCGGTTCACAATTGGCGGAGATATCAGCTAACATAGAAACAAATAAACTGCAACGGATCGTTGCTAAACTTTATCCAAATTCATTTGAAATATTAAAATGTTCTTGAGTAAAGTACTTTAAAATATAATTTTACTAAAAACTTTATTTAACCTTTTTTGTGGTCCCCAAGGTACTTAATTAGGATATTAAATTTCATCAAAATTGGTTAAGTCATTTTCAAGATATTTAGAAAAAACTAAAAAAGTACTGAAATAAAGTACTAATGTTTGTTGACCGATATGTACCAAAAACTAATCAGCGCTTCATTTTGTTAAACTAATGGTAGGTTTTCAATTTCATTTCAATCAGCGCAAAGGTGTGGAAAAAATCGTGGACGAAAAAAACGATAACACACATACATACATCCATCCCCACGCACTTCCAAAAAAAATGGCACTTTTTGGCCTCTCGACGAGATTCCAGGTAATTTTTGGCAAAACCGTCACGTGCTAAAATTCAATCTCATTGAATACTACAATTTGTGACCTTAATTGAGTCCATGGGTTCCGTAGTCTTTACCTGAGGACCCTTTGAAGTCGCGCTTGCCGCGAGAGCGATTCCAATACTTTCTCCCCATGCTTCGCATTGGATAAAGTAAAAAAATTCAGTGAATAGAGAACCTCCTCCTTTTTTGAAGTCGGTTAATAAAATAGGGCCACCAAACACGGTTTTATTTAAATATTAAATTATGAAAGTAATAATTCAAAATTAATTTTAATACAAGTAAAATAAATGCATGTTTTGTTGTTAAGTTGTGAACTCGTAATTAACCTCTATTGCGTTAAAAGCTGCGCCGGGGGCCCTAAAAAAAGTGATGAAAGTAATTTAATCGAGATAAATATGATTGATTAGTTAGGTGAAATGAATTGAACAGCGACGACATCTAGATAACAATGTTACGAGTTTACTGAAATGGTAAACAAGAAGTTGTTGAGCAAACGATGATTCTTTTTTGATAATAATTTGTTAATTCTTAATTAGACGTTTAAAAAAGTGATGAATCATGAAAATGAATGAATCCCCTTGGACTGGCTGGCTTCAATTCATCATGTTCTTCCAAGTTACCCTTCATTGTTTTTTGCTAAATCTTCACGAATATTTCGAAGGCCGATTTCCGTGATAAAAAAAAAAAATAGAAGAAAAAAAACCAGGGATTAATCAATAGTACTTCGTTTATAATTAGTACCTGGAATACTAAGCGATGCTCGGAAATTTTTGCTTTAGTTAAAAGCGATATAACTATTAATATTATTTTTAATTTTAAATTCAGATAAAAAGGTCGAGTTTTAATTAAATTGAAATGAAACTTAATTTATATTTTTCCAACGTTTACATCCGCTATGGACATCGTCAAGATGTATCACTGGCCATAAATTTTTGAATGTAATTGGAATTATTAATAATATAAATATACACCGAGGTTCTTTCGTTGACCCTTTTAAATCCTGAAGAAGGAGGTACGATCCTTCGAATTGTCGGATATTTTAAGAGAATGAAATTGATATATAAGATATAGTATAGAAAAATACCTTTAATTAATTAAAATGGCAAATTCTAATATATAATAATATATGCAATGATCTATTAGTGGAATTTAAAATAAAAAACCAATTAATTTTATTAAAAATAAATTGAATAAAATGTAATTATAAATTTTTATTCAAACAACCACCAGTGAATAATTATTTCAATTAACAAAAAACCCATCAAAAACAACTTACTCGAAGATGAGACTGTGACAGATCGAATTGTCGACACAAAAACTCCCTGAGAGCAAGTCCCCTGATTACTTATTTAATAAATTTCTGTTTAAAACCTCTGTAAGTTCCAGAGCTTTGCGGACGTATGGTCTGGACCTCCAAATTTCAATACATAGGACATCATCCTATGCTAGGTCATTTTCTGTTTATTCCGCGAAGCTCTGGAATAAAATTCCAGCAAGTGTGAGAGGGGCGAAGTCTCTCGTTGTAAGCAGAACCTTTTTTTTAATGTAATATAATTTGTTTCTGTTATGCTCCAGGCGAATTTTATTCTCAGAGCAAAATAAAATCTATCTATCTATCTAACTCGTGAATTTCATTAGAGCCGTTTTCGAGAAACAGATTCTATATAATATATAACCGAGATTTGCTCGTTTAATATAATAAGTACCTGGAGGCACAGAGCGATGCTCGGTAACTTCTTCCTTCAGTTAAAACCTTTATTTTAATATTATTTTTATTTTAAAATTCAGATAAAAATGTCGATTTTTATTTGGGAGCCGTTTTCAAATTAAAAAAAATACAAAAATATATAATATTCGCCCACTGTACCCCGCCCCCCCACCCACCTCCACCCCCGAAACCTCGCCCTACCCCCGGATCCCCACCACTACGCCCCGCCTCCTGCAGCTGTTTTGATTCAACTATATGATTCATTTTTATTCATCCAATTGTTAATAAATAAAACCTATCAAAATGTGTTGTTTTTTCAGAAAATTGAGACCTGCTTATGTGGAATATATTTTTAAATAAATTCTTGATTATTTTTTTATTCTATTAAATAAATAAAGTTCTTTATAAAAACAATTATAAAACGTTTATTAATATTTCTAACGTTTAGGGAGAACAAAATATGTTAAAATCCACAATCACAATACTTCTTCAAGAGCTTTGAGAATAAAGGATTAACCCGACCCATTGTCTGCCTGGATACAAAAGGAAAAGAGTAACCTTTTTTTAAAACCCTAAGAATGGGATTTGTCTACCTGAGAATAATTAATTTGATTCCGAAAAAACCCATCAAAAACAATTTTGTCAAAGATGACACCGTGACAGATCGAATTGCCACCCCAAAAACCCCCTAACCCGTGAATTTCATCAAAATCGGTAGAGTCGTTTTTAAAATAGAACCAAGATACAAATATATATATACTAATAAATAAATATATAAACAAATAAATAAATATACACTTTTTGCTCGTTTAAATATTTTACGCTCATTAAAAAAAAAAAATTTCGTCATGATATTTTTTCATAAAGACATATTTTTTTTTGGTACATAGTAATTAATTACTTAATTTTTCAGTTTCTATAGATACAAAAAAAAAAAAATCAATTAGCTAGAAGGTGTGCAGGTTTTGCAAGCATAGAAAGAAGATCGTCTAATAAATCTCCTCTAGGCCTCACCAGTCAGGTATAACGTTACTCAGACAAGCATGAGGTTTTAAAAATAGTTAAATATATACCTAGAGCTTAAATCACACTAGGCCAAAAACCTTGGCAGTTTGAATAAGCAAGGCAATTAAAAAGAATAAGCTAAAATAAAAACTTTGGCTTACATGGGGCGTAGATAAAATTTTTCCTGATTCTATTGATTTTTTTAAATAAATAAGCTGACGTGTTCTGATGTGGCCATCCACTTGACGTTACCATATAACCTGGCCCTTCACTTATATTTAATAGTACCTGGAGCCACCGAGCAATGCACTGTAGCCCCTGACCCCTCCCCTCCCGAAACCACATACCTCGCCCCCACCACTGCACCCCCTAGAGGCCCGGAGATTATGTATACAATATTTGGCTGAGTTTGATCCAAGGGGAAGAATTTTTTATTTTTTCACCCTCCCCCCCCCTTTTTTGGGTGGTTTTTTGGGGAAATTTTTTTAAACAAAAGTTGTCAGAAATCACATCCCCCTACAACATTGTTTATCATAAATTTTGCCGTAGGATTAATGTACAGACAAAACATTAATCTATATATATATATAAAATTAAGGTTTTGTCTGTACATTGCTCCAAATCACGCCAAATTTTGGTTGCACACGTTTCAAGCAAAGTTATGAACGAACACACACCCTCAACAAAATTCCAGTCCGTGTGTCTGTATGTCGGTATGTCTGTCTGTCGGTCTGTTTCAGTGGTTTCCGAAAAGTTGCTCACGATTCACGTAAAAACGGCTGAAGGGATTATTATAAAATTTCATATTTACATCAGATGTCTTCTAACTTACGTTTTTAGCTATATAACGTTTTGATATTTTGACCCCAGAAGGGGTTGGGGGGGGCGCATGAATGAAAATGATTAAATAACTCCTAAAATATTAACCCTACGGAAAATTTTATAATAAACAAAGTTGTAGGGGATGTGATTTCTGACAACTTTTGTTTAAAAATATTTCCCCAAAAAACCACCCAAAAAGGGGGGAGGGTGAAAAAATGTAAATTCTTGCCCTTGGAGCAAACTCAACCAAATTTTGTATACATAACCTATGGGCCTCTAGAGAGCTAGAAATACAAAAACTATCCACCAAAAATGGGGGGGGGATCAAAAAATGAAAGTTCTTTCTCTTGGGCCAAACTCAACCAAATTTTGTATACATAATCTGTGGGAAATGATTTACCCACATGTGCAGAGATCCTATTAGCATCTCTAGACCAAGGAGGGCCAACTGCAGACTCTTTTATTAAACATTTAGTTTCCATTGGTTTCCAACTATAATCCAACGACTTTAGTTATTTGTTTTGTTAGTTTATTTTGTTTTAATTAGTTTTGTTTTATTTAGTTTTATTTTATTTGTTTATACACCTATTCGACGTGAATCTGTGACGACTGGCTAAATGGGCATCAGGTTCCCGAGGCCAAGGGGTAGAAAAAAAAAAAAAATCTGTGGGTCACTAGAAGGCTAGAAATGCAAAAACTGGGTGGAGTAGGGTGGGGGTGCAGTGGGTGGTGCGAGGTGGAGTCCAGGGAGCATAGCGGGGGTGTGGTGTGCAGGGTTGGAGGGCACGGGGTGGGGTCCGGGGTGGAGGGGTGCAGGTTGTGGTTAGGGGGCGGGGGTTGGGAACGGGTGCATGGTGCGGGGTGCTGGAGGGGTTTTGGGCTGGGGGGATAGTGGGCGGATTGGAGTGTTGGGGTGGGGGTGGGTTTTGAGGGCTGGGGTCCAGGGGGCGTGCCTCCTGAGGGCCGCCGAAGGCGGGCCTTGCAGCTAGTTTCATATATATATAGATTTCTGATTTCTTCGCCCGAATCTTTCTCTTAAGAGATGCATGCAAGGTATTATCATAAGTCGCTATTCTTAACATCACTAAAAAGAGAAAAATAAAAATAATTTTTAGAAAAAAAACTTTTTCAAGTCGGTGCTAAGCAAACTATATAAGCGATCTTACGCTATGTTGTCTTAATTACACGCCAAACGTACTAAGTAAGATCCGTCGAGTGCGATTCATAAAATGTATATGTTTGGCACCGACTTCAAAAAGTGATTTCATGTAACAATTTCATCGTTTAGTTGTAACTAAATAAGATAAGTAGTTATTTTATACCTTTTAGTGCATTTTTTTATTTTATTTTTGAGTTATCTATTATTTTAGTTGTTGCATTAAATTTCTTTTTCTAAAAATTATTTTTATTACTACTTCTAGTTGTTGATTAAGTAAAAAAGGACCGGAACACCGTTCCGGAAAGATCGCGTCGAAATTAAGACCTGATTGTGTGTGAATTGAATTGAATGATCTCAATGAAATGCCAAAACTGACGGACGTAGCTTCCTCCTCTTTAGAGATTGAAGTAAAAAGAAAAACAATACGTAATAAATCTCATTAATACCTAATTAGATTTATTTTCCTCTTGTCTAAACCTTTAACTCTCCATCTCTCTACTGTGCTTACTTAAATAAAATAAAACCACATTTAAATAAAACAGAAAGCTTCTTGAATGAACGGATGAATAAAATCAGGAGTTTTTGCAACACTGCATTAGCAATGACACAAATACACATATTGTTAATTTAAAGAGTTCTACAGGAAATCGGGGTTTTTTAACCGACTTCAAAAAAATTAAATGCAACAAATAAAATACACTAAAAGGTATAAAATAATTATTATCTTATTTAGTTACAACTAATCGACGAAATATTAACACGAAATTACTTTTTGAAGTCGGTTCCAAACAAACTATACCTATAAGCGAGCGTACCCACCAAACGTACTAAGTAAGATCCGTCGAGTGCAATTCATAAAATGTATATGTTTGGCACCGACTTCAAAAAGTAATTTCATGTAAATATTTCGTCATTTAATTGTAATTAAATTAGATAATAATTATTTTATACCTTTTAGTGTATTTTATTTGTTGCGTTTAATTTTTTTGAAGTCGGTTTTATTTTTTTCTTAAAAATTTTTTATTTTTTTAGTGATGTTATTAATAGTGATCCTATCATCAGAACTTGACCAAATTAATATTGCACTATCCCTAAGATACCCCCTTTCTAATAAAAAAAGAATCATCGAAATCGGTTTATAAACAAAGAAGTTAGTCCTGAACAAACCTAACAAAAAATGTCTAATAGCTATGAAAAAAAATGGGACCAATCGGAAGGTAGACTGGACCCAATGCAAGAAAAAATTTCAAAATCGGTCCACAATTGGCGGAGATATGAGGCACAAAAAAAAAATTCTGTCTAAAAGAGAGCCTACTCCTTTTTTTGAAGTCGGTTAAAAAGGAGGAGGTTCTCAATTCGACTGATTTTTTTTTGTGTGTCTATGTTACCTGATATCTTCGCCAATTGTGAACCGATTTTGATGATTTTTTTTGACTTGGGTTCAGTATAGTTTCCGATTGGTCCCGTTTTTATTCTCATTGGTATTGAACCTTTTTTGCTATGTTTGTTTAAGCATAACTTTTTGTTTATGGACCGATTTCGATGATTATTTTTATATTGGAAAGGGGGTGCCTTAGGGATGATCCGATATTAATTTGGTCAAGTTCTGATGATATGATCAATGACAAATTAACGTAAATATCCAATTCTTATGAGCAAATAATCAAAATTATAATAAATAAAATCTTTTATAAAAAAAAAAATCAATCTGAAAACATTCATTTAAAACCCGCAAACGTTTCTAGAGAATTTCTATATTTATGAATTTTATTTTATTATCATTTTCTGATTCATTCGCCCGACCCTTTCTCTTACGAGATGCATGCAAGGTATTATATTAAGTCACTATTAATAACATCACTAAAAAGAGAAAATTAAAAAATAAAAAATAAAACAGACTTCAAAAAAATTAAATGCAACAAATAAAATAATAAGAACTCAAAAATAAAATAAAATGCACTAAAAGGTATAAAATAATTATCTAATTTAGTTACAATTAAACGAGGAAATATTTTCATGAAATCGCTTTTTGAAGTCGGTGCTAAACAAATTATATAAGCGAGCGTACTAAGTAAAATCCGTCGAGTGCGATTCATAAAATCAAATGTTTGGCACCGACTTAAAAAAGTGATTTCATGTTAATATTTCGTTGTTTAGTTGTAACTAAATAAGATAATAATTATTTTTTACCTTTTAGTGGATTTTATTTTGTTGCATTTAATTTTTTTGAAGTCGGTTTTTTTTTTAATTTTTTTTATATTATTCTAAGGATTGATTGAAATTAAAATGAAAAAGTCAACATCATTTCATCATGAACTGGCGTTCTGTTATCAAATGAAACTTGATGTGTTCTATGAAGAGAGGAAAAATCTCAAGTCATTGGCGGCGGCGAAAAGCGTAGGCGTGATTCATTCAGAAATCCCTATGCAATTCTATCCCTGCATTCAATGCGATTAATCAAGAAAAACTTTGATTTATAAGTATAATAAAATATTCAAATTTATTCGAACAAGAAATTACCAATAATACAAAAAAAAAAGGCCTATGCAAATATGGGACTTGGATACAGAGGAATCCGTAATTTATATCTTTTTATACGTACATCTTATCTTATTATATTAAACAAGCATTTATATATATATATATATATATATATATATATATATATATATATATATATATATATATGTAAATTGTATCTCCCGCTTATATAAATTATATTAAATTATCTGAGGTTGGTAGTATTGCATAGTGTCCTCGACTCAACTATGTTCACTCTTAATAGACCACATGTTATGACATGAGTGTGTATATTGATGAAAGGACTCTTATTCAATTCTACTATACTTTCAGGTAACTATCATTTATAACTTATCTTGTATATTATCTATTGCATTTATAAATAAAACTACTATACTTTCAGAATCGTCTAACGTTCAATTTACCCAATCCACACTCTTACAAATTGAATAAGTCGTTTGCAAACATGGACACCCAAAAATTCCACGTACACATAGTGAAAAAAGAAGAAAATTTTTTTGAATTGGCTGGAGTATCAATGGACAAAAAACAGTGGTATATTCTTCCAAGAGAGAACAGAGATATTCAAAACCATCAAGTATTAATGGCAAATAATATTGTTATAAATGCTATTAAAGCAATTAAACCAATAAATGGATTTAGAAAAGTAAGTCTTAAATTAAATAAGGATATAATAGACAATTATTTCGATGAAGGAGAGAATGTATGCTACCAAAATATTCCTTTAGAGGAGTACAATGAAATATCAGAAGAGAAGGATAACCTACAAAAAAATTAAAGAACTGGAAACGAGACTGGAAGAAAAATTCTATATTCATGAAAAAATTGAAAAGAACTTCATCTTGGAAAAATTTAATAATAAGAAAAATAATGCAAGTGAATGGATAGAAAAGTATGAAAAGGAATGCTCCAGACATAAAATCATGAAAGAAGAACAAAAAATAGAAATTTTGGAACAATTTTTGGAAGACACAGCAAAAATTTGGTATGAATTACATAGCAAGAACAAAAAAATTCAACATGGATAGAATGGAAAAACTCATTTCTAAACCACTTCTCAAAAAAAGGTTGGTCAACTATTAGAAAAGCATATAATTACAAATACATAGAAGGATCTTTGATAGATTATCTATTGATTAAGGAAAAACTATGTACAGAAATAGAAGATAAGATGACTACAACTTCTAAAATCAATCTAATGGTAATGGGCCTTCCCATCCACATGCAAGAAAAATTAGATATTGAAGAAATAACATCGATCGAAAAACTTATGATAGAAATAAAGAAAATAAATAATTCGACATTCGAAAGAAGAAGATTGGAAGTTACAAAAAAAGAAGACTTCAAGAAATTAACTATACCGAACAAAAAACCATGTGCAATATGTGAAAAATTAGGATATAAAAACCGCTTCCATTCAACCCAAATATGTTGGAACAACACAGCTTCCATAAAGAAAAGCATAAATTTAAATGAGGAAGAAACGGAAAATGAATATTTACAAATATCAGAGGACGAACAAAAAAACGATTGAACCCGGGAAAATCCAATCCACAGCCACTTATCAAAATAAAGGTAATTATAGACAAAAATAAACTTATAAAAGCTATCTACGATAATGGGTCGACGTGCTCATTAATCAACGAGAAGCTAATAAGAACAATTAAAGCAAAATTATATAATAGCAAAAGCTTATTAAAGTCTATAAGTGGAATGGATTTTTATAAAACCCGGGCTACATTAAATCTAAAAATCGGAGAAATAGAAGATGAACTAGAATTTATAGTAATAAAAAATGACAAATTTAATTATGATATGTTACTAGGTCTTGATGCTATAAAAAAATTCAAATTAATTCAAGATGAAAACCTGAAAATAAAACAAAGAAAAATTGATAAAACAATAGAAATAAAAGATGATAATAACATTCAAAAAAAAAAAATAATCGAATCTCAAGAAGAAACGGAAACAAACACACATATTATGGAAAACAAAGAAATAAATATCGATCATTTAAATAAAGAAAGACAAGAAGAACTAAAGAACATGATCAACGAATATCAATCATGTTTTGCAAAAAACAAATTCGATGTCGGCAAGATTAAGGATTTTGAAGCACAAGTCAAACTTAAAGAAGATAAGTACATAGCAAAAAAACCTTATAAGTGTTCACCAAGAGACCAAGAAGAAATAGAATATCAAGTTACGGAGTTACTGAAGAATAAATTAATTGAAGAATCTGATTCCCCATATGCGTCCCCAGTTACACTAGCTTACAAGAGAGAAGAAGGAAAAAAACAAGGTTATGTGTTGATTATTCTGAATTGAACCGAATCGTAATCCCAGATGCACAACCATTTCCAAAGATTGATGATATAATTATGGAAGTAAACAGATGTAAATGGTACACATCAATAGATATGAACTCAGCATTTTGGTCCATACCTATAAGAGAAAAAGATCAAAAGAAGACAGCATTTGTGACCCAGAAAGGACATTGGCAATGGAGAGTGTTACCATTTGGATATAAAAACAGTAGTGCGATCTTCCAAAGAGTTTTGGCAAATACTATAAGAAGAAACAATATGGAAAAATTTTGTGTAAATTACATAGATGACATCCTAATATTCTCAGAAACGTTTGAAGAACATATGAAACATCTAAAACTATTATTTGAAGTTATAAAAAAACAAGGATATAAAATAAAAATGGAAAAATGCGAATTTGCAAAACATTCAATAAAATACCTTGGACATATTATAGAAAACGGAAAAATATACCCTATTAAGGACAACTTACAATCCATCAAAGATTTAGAAAGACCCAAGAATAAAAGAATGGTACGTAAACTAATTGGAAAGATAAATTTTTACAGAAAATTTATTGACCATTGTACACAAAGATTGAGCCCACTTTACAATCTATTAAAAAAAGACTCCAAATTCAAATGGACAGAAGAATGCGAAAAATGTTTTCTGGAAACAAAGCAATATCTAATAACACCACCGGTTCTGGCTATATTTGACAATAAAAAGGATATAGTATTAGAGGTGGATGCAAGCAGATTAGGAGTAGGAGCAGTGCTGAAGCAAGTCCAAGAAGATGGAAGCTTACATCCAGTGGGCTATTTCTCAAAAAAATTGACACCGGGTCAAATGAAGAAAGAAGTGATGTTTATAGAATGTTTAGCCATGAAAGAGGCAATCATATATTGGCAATACCTACTTATAGGAAAATCATTTACTGTCATTACCGATCATAAGCCGCTGGTAAACTTAAAAACAAAAGCAAGAACGGATGAAGCAATAGGTGATCTAATGCTTTATTTATCGCAATATAATTTTAAAGTGGTGTATAGAGAAGGTAAGGATAATGTAGAAGCAGATTTTCTTTCAAGAAACCCAATATTAGAAACTAACGAAAATAATGAAGATTGTATTCAAATAGTGAATATGATCGAAATAGATGAAATAATCAATGATCAAAATAGAATAAAAGAAGAAATTAAGAATACAAAAGGAACAATGAATAATGGAAACATAAAATTTAAAATCATGAAAAATAAGAGAAGAATATACATCTCTAAAGAATTTGGTATAAATCTGATAGATAAAATACATAAATCCTATGGACATACAGGTTACAAACAAATAGCAAATAAGATAAGACCTTTTTATTATTTTAAGAAGATGGATGGCATCATTAAGGATTACTGCAAAAAATGTGAAATATGTATAAAAAACAAATCCAGAAGTTGTAAACCTTTGGGTGAATTATCAAGATTGGGACCAGCAAAATATCCATATCATATAATGTCTATGGACACAATTGGAGGATTTAAAGGATATAATTCCACAAAAAAATACATGCATCTATTAATAGACCATTTTAGTAGATATGCGTGGATAATGACATCGAAAAGTCAAGTCCCAGAAGATTTTATAAAATTAATTAATTTAGTAACAAAGGAAAACAAAATTGAAACACTATTGGTAGATCAATATAGCTCATTAAAATCAAAAAATTCAAAGAATACATGAAAGAAAAGAAAATTAATTTAATCTTCACGGCCGTAGATAGTCCCCAATCAAATGGAATGAACGAAAGACTGAATCAAACAATAGTTAATCGGATCAGATGTAAAATAAATGAAAATAATAACAAGAGACCATGGACAAAAATTGCTGAGATATGCATCGAGGAATACAATAAGTCAATTCATAGCTCAACAAAATTTTCACCAGCAGAATTATTAATAGGAGAAACATCGGAAATAATTCCAAAAGAAATACAAAAAGAAAAACAAGACCTTGAGGAAATCAGAAAAGAAGCTTTCAAAAATTCAGAAATCAGTCACCAAAGAAACAAATTAAGAATTGATAAGAAGAGAAGAACATACAAATTAGAAAAGGGTGATTTAGTTTATGTCTCCAATGGAAATAAATTAAATAGAAATAAATTAGACGAAGTCAGAAGAGGACCATATGAAATAAAAGAGAAAATTTCTGATACGATTTATGAAATTAACAGCAAGAAAAGAGGGAAGGAAGCAAATCGATTCCATATATCAAAACTAATTCCTTACTCTTTTTCCTAGGAAAAAGACTCCCGAACGAAGGGAGGTGTAAATTGTATCTCCCGCTTATATAAATTATATTAAATTATCTGAGGTTGGTAGTATTGCATAGTGTCCTCGACTCAACTATGTTCACTCTTAATAGACCACATGTTATGACATGAGTGTGTATATTGATGAAAGGACTCTTATTCAATTCTACTATACTTTCAGGTAACTATCATTTATAACTTATCTTGTATATTATCTATTGCATTTATAAATAAATCTACTATACTTTCAGAATCGTCTAACGTTCAATTTACCCAATCCACACTCTTACATATATATATATATATATATATATATATATATATATATATCCGGTCGGGTTCTCGAAAACGTCTCTAACGATTTGGATGAAATTCACGGGTTAGGAGGGTTTTGTGTTGGACATTCGATCTGTCAAGGTCTCATCTTCGGCTAAGTTGTTTTTGATGGGTTTTTTGTTGATTGAAACAATTATTCACAGGTCGTTGTCTCGATAAAAATGTATAATTACATTTTTATTCGATTTCCTTTTAATAAATAATTGGTTTTTTAATTTTATATCCCACAATAAGATCATTATAATTATTATTATATATTAAAAGTTGGGAAATTTAATTGATTAAAAATCGAGTTTCAAATCCCACAAATATTAATTTGACAATTTAATTGATGAACTCAAAAATTGTTATTTAATTAAAAAAAAAAATTATACCGTATTTATTTATATACCTATATATACATAATCTGTGGGCCGCTGAAGGCTAGAAATGCAAAAACTAGGTGAGTGGGAGGGGGTGGGGGGTAGATGTGGGGGTGCAGGAGGTGGGTTGCAGTGATGGTGGGGAGTCCGGGGGGTTTCGGGAGCGGGGGGGTGTATGTGGGACGTAGGGTGGGAGGGTGAAGGAGGTGGGGTGAAGTGGTGGGGGTCCGGGGGGCGAGGGGGATTAATATATAGCTATTAACTGAAGCAAAAAGTTACCGAGCATCGCTCAGTGGCCTAGGTACTCTTATTATATTAAACGAGCAATTTGTATATATATATATATATATATATATTGTATCTTAGTTCTATTTTGAAAACGGCTCTACCGATTTTGATGAAACAAAATCTATTAACAAGTTTTGAGGATGAGAAAACGATCTGGCTAGGTCTGGACCTCGACAAATTTAATCTTAATTGATATTTTCTTAATTAAAGTAATTATTTATAGATGAAAATCTCAATAAAAAGTTTATTTACATTATTTTAAATTATCTTTTATTTTTAATTGGATTTTTTAATTTTAAAACCCACTAATAGGTTATAGCAAATATTAATATATTATATTAAAATTAAGAATTTTTTGTTTGTTTTTTATTAACAAGGTGTATAAGTCATAACATTACAGGTGTGTATACAAATAAAGTGGTTGGAGTGACTTTTTTTTATATAACTTGGAAACAAATCTTATTTTATTTTATGTTTTTATTTCAGATCTTATACGATTATTTTTTTTATTATTATTTCCCTATTTATATTTTATAATGTTTATCAATATGAACGAATGTGGGCAAATTGGTGTACGAGTAAACAAATATACACATAATATGTGGACCACTAGAAAGCTAGAAATGCAAAAACTGGGTGCGGGGTGGGGTGGATGTAGGAAATTAAGGAAGTGGGGTGCAGTTGTGGGGGATCCGGGGTGGGAGGCGCGATTGGGATGGGGTAGGGCGGAGTAGGGGTGCAGTGGTGGAGGCGAGATGTGTGGTTTCGGGAGGGGGGTCAGGCGTTACCGTGCATCGCTCGGTGGCTCCAGATACTATATATAGAATCGGTTTCTGAAAAACGACTCTAACGAGTTGGATGAAAGTCATGGGTGTACCGTGGTCATTAGATGGTGTGCCGCAGAAAAATGTCAAGTTTTGTTAAGATAATGCACCTACCCATAGCTGAGAGTTATGATTCCTCCAAATTTTGATCCCCTGTGCTCAGTTAAGAAGTCTCACATTTCTCATTAAACATATTTTCCTATTATAATGATATAAAATAATAAATAAATATTAAATAAACATTGTTTTTTCTCATTATAAAAACATTTATTTAACACAAAAACGATTTCAAGAAATAGAGTTGGAATTCTACACTAGTGATTTTGTTATATTCTGTTGGCTGCAAATAACTTTTTATTTTTTTACATTTATGAATAACTAAATAACTAGACTGTCAAATCTTTTGAAAATTGTGTATCATTCGATTCATAAAAGTTGAATTATTGATCTGTATAAATTTGTTGAAAATGGAATAATTTTTGTATAGAAGTTATTGCCATTTTAAAAGCTCGGTCCATTTACTTAAAAGGACAATTTTCAATAATTTATTTCTACGATCCACTTTAAATTTCGGGAATAAATATTTAATACATTAATAATTTAAGAAGTACATAAAAATTTACAAAGTTCCCTAATGGGTGTACTGTGCGGGAGGTTGAAACCGGTTGGTGATCGACCAAAAAGGGCCCCGCGTTAATCACCCGTGGCATATAACAGGTCATTCAATAAGTCCGTAGGATAAGTAAGAAAAAAACAAAATTTTGACAAAACTCGATTTTATCATTCAACATAGTTGCCTTCGAGGGCGATACAACGAGTAGTAGCGATTTTCCAACTTTTCGATACCAATTTTATAGTACGATTTCTCTTTCTCGTCAAAATAGGCGTCAGTTTCAGCGATTACTTCATCATTGGACTTCTTTTGGATTCTGGTGTGTAATAGTGAAGCCATGTCTCATCCATTGTCAAATATCGACGATAGAATTCCATTTTTTTGCGATTTAACAGCGCCAAACACTCCTCTGAAGCATCTATTTGTTGTTGTTTTTGGTCGACTGTGAGCTCACGCGGCACCCACATTCCACAGAGCTTTTGCATACCCAAATGTTCGTGTAAAATGGTAAAAACACTACTATCTGATATCTTTACAACGTAAGCTAGCTCGTGCACCTTCAATTTGCAATCGTTCATAACCAATTTGTGGAATTTTTATGTTTTCTGGAATAACAGCCTCATTTGGGCGTTCACTGCGCTCTGCTTCATTTGTGCTGGTACGACCACGTTTAAATTCAACAATCCACTTCTCTACCATTTGTTATCAAGCCATTGTTTGGTTTCCACTGTATTTTTTTAATCAAAAACCAATGCTTTATTAAATCTCGATATTCACTTTTTTTTAATAACAAAAGGGGCTTCACACAAAATGCTATAACTCACGAATCAATAGTCAGATTGCTGTCAAATTTATACACGTATCGTTTGAAGGTTAGTACTAAATAAAAATCATATGGAAAGAATTCTAGTAACGCCATCTATGTGTCATCCTACAGACTTATTCAATGACCGAATAACTAATTTTCTGTTTGTTTAAAACCAAGGCCATGTAATCAAATTTTTTACTATTAATGGGAAATACATTTTGTATCGGGAATTAGTTCAGAAAGCTAAAATTAACATTTCTTTAATAATCAGTAGAGATTGTGGTGTTGGTGCAAGGTGAAACATCTTTAATAAAGATAAGAGTAAATAAATATTTTATTTAATATGGATTTACTATGAATTAAGGATACTGGGTCAATTAATGTGAAATAAGTGACCCAGTATCCTTAACTCATAGTAAATCCATATTAAATAAAATATTTATTTACTCTTATATTTCTTTAATAGAGAAATTATTTATCAGTCTTAATTCAATCTTCAACTATCTATTTTTAATGATAAAGATGAGAAAACGAGATATTTAATGTTTTTTCTTGAAAAGTTATTAGAACTAAGAACAGCAATTATCTGATGTTGAAATGAGTTTTGTTGCCATTTCAACTCGCATGTATATTACATTATATGCAAAGCTTGCATGTGCAAAATAGAGACAATACCTATCTTTTTTTTTCCCCTAGTAAATTCTTTCAAGAAAAAAGGAATTTGCAAATAAATAAATTGGCAAACGATAGGTTCAAGATCAACGAAGAAAAAAAATGAATGTATACACCCTAGCGTAACAAGTGAATAAAGAGATGAAATAATCTGACGTGTTCTGATGTGGCCATCCACTTGACTTTACCATACAACCTGGCCCCTCACTTACATTAATATTTAATAAAATGATTTACAATCATGTAGGGGAAGGGGGTTAGTTTTTGCATTTTTAGACTTCTGGGGGCCCACTGATTATGTATACAAAATTTGGTTGAGTTTGGTACAAGAGCCAAGATTTTCATTTTTTGACCCTTCACCCCCCACCCCCCATTTTGGACGGTTAGTTTTTGCATTTTTAGACTTCTGGGGGCCCGCTAATTATGTATACAAAATTTGGTTGAGTTTGCTCAAACGACCTAGATTTTCAATTTTTAATCCCCCCTCCACCCCCCTTAATTATGGGTCGATATGCACCACTGTTGTATTCACACTAGTTTTTGAGCTAGCTCGTCCACCAAACTAACTGACTAACTAACTAACAGACATTTTGACAAAACAATTATTATCTCAAAAAATATAATTTTTTCGATGTTCACTTATTTGAGCTTTTTTGTAGAGCAAAATGCCATGGTTTTGCTCAATTTTTCTAATCAAAATATTTTTATCCGTTTTTGAGATATTTCGAAAAAAATAAGGAAAAAACACTTTTTTCATGCACGATTACAATACTTGACCATACCCTGTATTGTAAAGTAAAAACACTATCAAGATTGTAAAAATCACCGAGAGTAGGTATCCTCTACTTAATCTGAGATGTTAAGTATAAATCATTTTTTCTATTTTTACTTGCCTGAAGGAATCTGTCATGGAAGAAACTTTACCTAAAACAATTAGGCTGGATATTGGGAACTTGGACTTGAGAAAATAATTAAAAGCTAAATTTCCAAAAGTTGCAACACGTTTCGTCGTATATTTTTCGACTTCTTCGGGGAATCTACAACAATTACAAATTATAAGAATATGAAGTCATTAGATAATACAAAACAACAAAACATTTTTTTTAACTCCAAACAATATTCACTTTTAGGATCACCTTTCTCGTTGATAGATAAATACTGACCATTAGTCTAGTTTTTGCAATAGCATAATAATTCACGAGGCTTAAAAGGTAATAAAACCATAAAGGACACATTAGTCTAGAAACTTCTAGTTTAAAATGACCAAGTATAACGCGATTTCCGAAGGAAAGAGCCAAAAATATAAATGTAGAACTATATAGAAGCCTGATTGAAACAGAAATATAGCAAATTCGCAAATAATCTAGCTTCAATGAATCCTTCAAAGATAGAGAGAAGAAGCATGTAGCTGAAGAAATTTTCCTGGCAGGGATAAATATAACGTAGGAGGACAGGGAAACACCTCCATAAAGAGAGACAAGTCATTCATAAAAGATCATTAAGTCATTTTCAAAGGCTAACATTCCATCTCAAGGATTCTCTTCATTCCTTAATCCAATTACTTGAAGAAAGGCGCTTAAAAAGAAAAAGACTAGACCTTCAAAGAGCAATAGTACTTGTATTATTAACACTAGATAGCAAAATACTTTTTAGTTAGCCTTAACAAAAGTTTATTCTTTATAAGATTAATTCATAATTTTTTGAAATTCTGATTTCTGATTTAATATAGGTAGTACCTGGAGGCACTGAGCGCGATGCTCGGTAACTTTTTCCTTCAATTAAATGCTTTTATTTTAATATTATTTTTAATTTAAAATTCTGATAAAAATGACGATTTTTATTTGAGAGCCGTTCTCAAATTAAAAAAAATACAAATATCTATATATTTAAAAGCCATTGTCAGACAGTACCCGTGCCGAAACAAGGTGAACACGTGGGAGAAAAAGGCAACTAATATTCAATATATTGTCAAATTTTACAAATAAAACTATCTCTATTCTCTATATTATATATCTATAATATCTCTATATATTAATATATTTCTCTATTTAGCTTAGAATATTAGATTTACGGCGTGTCTCATTTGAAATTTTAGCAGACAAATTTATTAATTTTAAATATATTATATATTAATATATATTTAATTTTTGGAAATAATTCATACCGCGAATATTTTTTTTTTTTTGAATTTAAGAAAAATATAAATTCTTAAAATTTTAGTAGACAAATTAATTTTAAAATATATATATATATATATATATATATTACATATATTTAATTTATAATATAAGTTTTAATGAGATACGATTTAATGGGATAATGAGATTAATTCTTAATTTATTACTGCGCATCACATTTGAAATTTTAGTAGATAAATTAATTTTAAAATTATTATTTATTATTAATTTAGAGACACTTTTTAGATAAATTTAAATATTGAAATGTATTATTAAAAAAGAAATAGGTTTCCAACCGATCGAGGAACTTCGAGAGAAATGGTTGCATGCTCTAATAAATTATTTATAAAGCATTTAATGATATTTTTCTATCTTTCTTTGATCAATATTCATTATTTAAGAAAAAATTATTTTTCAAAACATATAATTACGGACAGCTAATAATCACATCTCGAGACGCTGACCGCCAGGGGCACCAGCCCGGAGGGCTGAGCGGTGCCGGGCACGCCAGGTACTGCTCGTATATAGTATTCGCCCACTGCACCCCCCCCCCCCCCCACCACCCCCACCCCGCTCGACCTCACCCCCCAAACCTCGCCCTACCCCCGGATCTCCCAACACTGCATCCCACCTCCTGCACCTGTTTTGATTTAACCATGTGATTCATTTTTATTCATCCAATTGTTAATAAATAAAACCTATCAAAATGAATTATTTTTTCAGAAAATTAAGACCTGATTATGCAAAAGACATTTTTAAATAAATTATTGATTATTTTTATTCTATTAAATAAATAATGTTCTTTATAAAAACAATTATAAAAGGTTTATTAATCATTATAACGTTTAGGTAGAACAAAATATGTTAAAAACAACAATAACAATAGTTCTTCAAGGCCTTTGAGAACAATGAATTAACTCAACCCATTGTCTGTCTGGGTACAACAGAAAAGAGAAACCTTTTTAAAAACTCCAAGATTGGCATTTATCTACCTGAGAATATTTAATTTGATTACGAAAAAACTCATCAAAAACAATTTTGTCGAAGATGAGACCGTGACAGATCGAATTGTCACCCCGAAAACCCCTAACCCGTGAATTTCATCAAAATCGGTAGAGTCGTTTTCAAAATAGAACCAAGATACAAATATACAAACAAATATATATACAAATAAATATATAATTTTTGCTCGTTTAATAAGAGTAGAATATATCATATATATATATGGTAGTACCCATGGCCAACCGAACTTGGCAAGGTAATTTGATTATTTTAAATAATGTTTATGTACTCAAACACAGGTTTTGTTTTGATTCAACAATATGATTAATTTTTTTCAGTCACCTGTTAATAATAGTTTAATTATAAAACCTATCACTGCGACAGATCGAATTGTCACCCCAAAAACCCCCTAACCCGGGAATTTCATCAAAATCGTTAAAGCCGTTTTCAAAATAGAACTAAGATACAAATATATATATATATATATATATATATATATATATATATATATATATATATATTAAGATTGGAGTAATTTTTGGAGACGGACTGATAAGTGAATTAAGTGGATATCGATGAGGCAGTCCAAAAAAAGAAGAAGATAATTTACACTATCTTTTTATTCATAAAACCGACGTTTCGGTGGCTATTCCCTCCTTCTTCAGGGTTTTGAAAAGTCAGTGAAGGAAATCCAATGCGGCATTCCCTCTGCCACTGAAAGAGGAGACAGAGGGGAATGCCGCATTGGATTTCCTTCACTGACTTTTCAAAACCCTGAAGAAGGAGGGAATAGCCTCCGAAACGTCGGTTTTATGAATAAAAAGATAGTGTAAATTATCTTCTTCTTTTTTTGGACTGCCTCATCAATATCCACTTAATATATATAAAACTCGTTTAATAAGAGTAGATTAGGGTGGTCCTTATTTTGGGTATTTTCGATTTTAAAAGTTCAAGAAACAAAATATTTACCAGTTCTACATATTTAGAAAATTATTTCATTATTTTTTGAAAAGGTAAAATGAATTGAGCACTCGACGCCAACGGGTGGATAATTAATTACCCGACCATCGAGGGACACCGCAGTCTCTTCTTGATTATCCAAATGATAATCAAGAAGTCTTAAAAATGGTTTTTTGCCCCAAAAAGGCTAGAAATGCAAAAAGTGTGTGTGTGTGGGGGGGGGTCAAAAATCAAAAATTCTAGATGCCTGAACAAACATATCAAAAAAGGTCCAATACAAATGAAAAAAAAGGGGGACTAATCGGAAGCTAAACTGAACCCAATGCAAAAAAATCATCAAAATCGGTTCACAATTGGCGGAAATATGAGGTAACATAGGCACAAAAAAAAAAATCATTCGAATAGAGAACCTCCTCCTTTTTTGAAGTCGGTTGAAAATAGAAATAAGGAAACGTATCCAAAATACGTAACCCATTTTTTCAAATCCCCCCCCCCCCCCCCCACCTTCCCCCTCGGCGACCACCCGTAGTATATGGCAAGACTCCCCCCACGCCCCCTTATAATTTTCGTAATAATTCATAAATATGTTTTTAAATCATTTTTTGCAAAAAGAAAGTTAAAAAAAATTAATTTGGCTCAAATTTGACTTTATTAATAAGGCACTTGTCGAGTGACGGCAGCAGTAATTTGAATATAGCTCGAAAAAGCGCGAGTATTCTCTAGAAGATATTGACTATGTGACGAAGTCATAAGCCCATCCACCCACCCCTGTGACGAATCGTGGTATTTTGAAGTCCCCCCCCCCCTGAACGGGTCACGTAATTTGAGTACGTTCCCTATAAGATAATGTATTTTGTTTATATTATTCAATAAGCTGACGTGTTCTGATGTGCCCATCCACTTGACTTTACCACACAATCTGGCCCCTCACATATTTAATATTTAATAAAATTATTTATAATCATGAAGGGGAGGGGGAGGTTAGTTTTTGCATTTTTAGTCTTCTTGGGTCCCACTGATTATGTATACAAATTTGGTTGAGTTTGCTCAAATGTCCTAGATTTTTAATTTTTTGACCTTAAACCCCCTCCCATTTTGGGTGGTTAGTTTTTGCATTTTTAGACTTCTGAGGGGTCCACTGATTATGTATACAAAATTTGGTTGGAGTTTGCTCAAACGGCCTAGATTTTTAATTCCCTCTGCCCACCCCAATTTTGGGCGGTTAGTTTTTATATTTTTAGTCATCTGGGGTGCCACTGATTATGTATACAAAATTTGGATCGAGCTTCTGGTCAAATGGCCTAGATTTTTAATTTTTAGCCCCCCTCCACCCCCCCCTTAATTTTGGGTCGATATGCACCAAAGTCTAATCAGCTTTTAATCTCAATGGACCAAAACTACCTGTGAAATTTGGTTTCGATATTCACACTAGTTTTTGAGCTAGCTCGTCCACAAAAATTTGGTAACGCACAAACTAACAGACATTTTGACAAAACAATTATTAACTCAAAAAATATAATTTTTTCGATGTTCACTTATTAGTAGACTTTTTTGTAGAGCGAAATGACATGGTTTTGCTCAAATTTTTTAATCGAAATAGTTTTAGCCATATTTGAGATATTTCGAAAAAAAAGGAAAAAACACTTTTTTCATGCACGATTACAATACTTGACCATACCCTGTATGATAAAGTAAAAAGTTGAAAGTTTAAAAAAATTACTCGAAACTTGTAGATAATTGTTGATTTTTTCTTTAAAAATCTATTTTTGATTTGACAACATAAATTCTACGACTATATTGAAATCAATTTAAGTTCAGTTATGTAATTTCCAATTTCAAAAGGATAGAATAGAAGGAGCTTCCATCTTCATAGCAATCATTCTAATGGATTTCAGGAAAAGGAAATGTTTCGTATAGAATATTAAATAGCTGTTCTATTTAAATTATAATTGTCTTAGGCAAAGAAAAAAAAAATCAAAATTATACATGATGCTAGGAATTTTCTTTGTATTCAACCTTCCTACTAGTAAATGGAATTATTGCGATAAACATTGTTTTTGCAATAATTTCAAAAGTTTTATTTTTCTGGTAGGTGGGTGAAGTGATGTGATTTTTTTTCTTATTTTACTTTAAAATGTCTGAAAAATAAATAATTTCTATAAAAAAAAACCAACTCCAAAAAACTTAAATGCAACAAATAAAATAATAATAACTTAAAAATAAAATAATTGAAGTCGGTGCCAAACAAACTATACCTATAAGCGAGCGTACCCGCCAAACGTACTAAGTAAGATTCGTCAAGTCCGATTCATAAAATATATATGTTTGCCACCGACTTCAAAAAGTGATTTCATGTTAATACTCGTATTTCGTCATTTAGTTGTAACTAAATAAGATATTTTATACATTTTAGTGGATTTTATTTGTTACATTTAATTTTTTTGAAGTCGGTTTTATTTTTTCATTAAAAATTATTTTTATTGTTCTCTTTTTAGTGATGTTATTAATAGTGACTTAATATAATATCTTGCATGGATCTCGTAAGAGAAAGCGTCGGGCGAATGAATCAGAAAATGAAATAAATTTATTAAACCAATTATTTTACATTAATTAATGTATATATTGTATTTTTGCTTCTGATTCCGGAGATTACTTCTCCGCCATCGAGTGTCCTTATTCATCTTTAGTCCTTGTTTTTAATAAGAGGAAAAATCTAATTAGATAAAAAAACCTCTTTTCCGATAATTATTTCAATTCCATTATTCCCCAATCAAGTCGATTGGTTTATTCATCCTCTCCCTTTGCTGCTCCAGAAAATGAAAATAAAATTCAATTCATAAATATAGAAATTCTCTCGAAACGTTTGCGGGTTTTAAATGAATGTTTTAAGATTTTTTTTATAAAAGATTTTATTTATTATAATTTCGATTATTTGCTCATAATAAATGGATATTTACGTTATTTCGTCGTTGGTCATATCATCAGAACTTGACTAAATTAATATCGTTCCATTCCTAAGATACCCCCTTTCCAATAAAAAAAGAATCATCGAAATCGGTTCATAAACAAAGAAGTTAGGCCTGAACAAACCTAACGAAAAAGTCTAATACCAATGAAAAAAAGGGACCAATCGGAAGCTAGAATGAACCCAATACAAATTTTTTTTCCAAATCGGTTCACAATTGGCGGAGATATGAGGTAACATAGACACAAAAAAAAAATTCAGTCGAATAGAGAACCTCCTCCTTTTTTGAAGTCGGTTAAAAAAGAAAAATATGTAAAAAAACAGAAAAAAAAATTCTCAGGATTGACTAAACCGATTGATCTAAATTTTTAATATGTTTTGGGGACTGAGAATAGCTTCTAGAATTTTTTTCTACTATGGCGCACCTTTTTTAAAAAATTTGAAAAGCTCATAGTATTATAGTGAAATAGAAAAGGTTTGAAAAAAAAATAAAAATCCATCACTTGTAGTATAACATATAGAAATTTCAGCCAAATCAAAATGCATGGGGTTCAAAAGTGGTCGGTTTGGCGTGGAATGCCCAATATATTTATAATAATTTTGCATAAAAACATTGTACAATAAGATTTTATTTATTATAATTTTGATTATTTGCTCATAAGAATTGGAGATTTACGTTATTTCGTCGTTGATCATATCATCAGAATTTGACCAAATTAATATGGCACCATCCCTAAGATACCCTCTTTCCAATAAAAAAAGAATCATCGAAATCGGTTCATAAACAAAGAATTTAGGCCTGAACAAACCTAACAAAAAAGGTCTAATACCATTGAAAAAAAACGGGACCAATCGGAAGCAATACAAATTAAAAAAAAATATTATATAGAGAACCTCCTCCTTTTTTGAAGTCAGTTAAAAAGTAGAGAAAATCATTTTTAACAATGATATTTTTTCGATTAGTCAGGATCCACACAGAGGGGATTCCCATATACACCATATCTCCAACGTACTTTTACTATCATTATAAACACTTATTTTCATTGTTGTATCTTTTCGATTTAGAAATTATTTATTTAATCATTGTTATTTGATAATTAAATAAAATAATTGTTAAAAATAATTATTAAGATTTTTTTGAGATCTAATTGATTCATGTAATTTATTTATTTGATCTCATATAAAAAAATAGTTCTTATGAAAGCTGTTCAGTTTTTTTTGTTTTTTTTTTTGTAGTTTAAATAGACGTAAAGAAAAATATAGATTTCCATTTAAAAAACAGAACTTGAACTTAAAACAACCTTGAAAGCTTGTTCTATGTCTACAAACAATAGCGTAGTTTAGTTTGCCCCCTTCATATATATATAAACTTTTATTTGAAACTTTTTTTCATATAATGCACTGTTTTTGAGTTATAAGACTGTCTCAAGATAAAAAAACTCATCCCGTACCTATTTTCAGTGATAACAACAATATTACAATACTTTTCACCATTATATCATAAGTGTACTTAGTCAATTAGTTGGGCCTATGATAATTACTATTTTTTTTGTTGTCTCTGGAATGTTTCAGACCAAACGAGACCCAAAAGACCAGGGCTGACGAGACGAGACCGAGACCAAGACGGTACTGTCTTTTTTGACAATTCACGAGACCAAGACGATATTTTCTCAAATCTCGTCTCGTGCGAAGACCTATAAACTTGCGCGGATGTATTCCTATCAGGAAAACGCTCGGCATCCATTTCAATTGCAGCCCCATAACATTTCTTCCATATTCACCGCATAACTAAAGACCATTTCAATTCTGTTTTTCAAGAAAAAATACTCCATTTTTATTATGCTAACACAATATAACTATCTACCAGGCGCGGATCCAGACCTCTGTTTTTTTTTGGGGGGGGGGGGGGCGGTCGCCGGTATATAAGATCTACTTTTGATCTTGGAAGTGTGTCGCGATCGAATTGGCCAAGCGGGGGGGGGGGGTCAGAGATGCCGCCCCCCACATAGAACTTTATTTTCTTCAATTTTAAAATTTAATGTTATAAAAAAAATAAAAAAATAAAAAATAAACATATAAAAAATGTTGATCTCCAATGCTTTTGGGGGGGGGGGGGGGGGCGGTCGCCCCCATCGCCCCCTGGATCCGCGCATGCTATCTACTGGAATGATACTATAAATAAACTTCATTAAACTCAAGAATTTTAAATAGTTCTATTAAGGAGAAAATAATATCTTAAATTTGTGTACAATGAAGTTTTAAGATCATTATAAACACTTATTTTCATTGTTGTGACTTTTTAATTTAATAATTATTTATTTAATAATTAATTATTTAATCATTATTATTTGATAATTAAGTTGAATAATTGTTAAAAATAATTATTAAGATTTTTTTAGATCTAATTGATTCATATATTTTGTTTATTTGATGTCGTATAAAAAAATAGTTCTTATGAAAGTTGTTCAGTTTTTTTTTGTAGATTAAGTAGACGTATAGAAAAATATAGGGTTCTATTTAAAAAACAGAACTTGACATTGAAATACCCATGAAAGCTTGTTCTACGTCTACAAACAATAGCGTAGTTTAGTTTCCTCCTTGATATAAACAAACTTTTATTTGAAACCTTTTTCCATATAATGTATTGTTTTTGAGTTATAAGACTGTCTCAAGATAAAAAACTCACCCGATATGTGTACTTATAAAAATAAAAACACGTCGTCTATAGAAATGCAAAGAAATCTATAATTCAGGTTCCCTTGACATACTTTTTTTTTATTTTGTGTACTTAAATTATAATTAAATTAATATTGTCATTCATTGAGTTAAATAAAAGGAAATTCATGTCAAAATTGAATTGTCGGGAATCTACCCAATTAAATAAAATCTTCTAATTAATATTGATTTAAAGTAAATATTTTTTTACTTTTTTTTTTAATAATAAACAGGATAAGATAAAGGTTAAAGCTTTTTGGAGAAATTTGCCACGACATTGATTAATTGAAATATTTAATCTATTGATAATTATTTAATTTCTCAACTTCCTTTAAAAAAAAACTTGAGGATATATCTATAAATTAATCGTCAACGATGAAATATGCTAAAATATAGTGAAAACTCAAAGTTTATTTTATATTATAATTAGTACCTGGCCACCGAACTCGGTAACTTTTTGCTTTAATTAAAAGCTATATATTAATCCCCGAACCCCCCACCCCCGGACCCTCACCACTTCACCCCACATCATCCCCTCACCTACACCCCACCTCCGAAACCACTTCACTCGCCCCCGTACCCCTCCCCCACTGCATTCCCCACATCTCCCTCACCGTCACCTCCACCCTCGCCCCCGCCCCCTCACCCAGTTTTTGCAATTCAAGCCTTGTAGTGGCCCACAGAGACTATGTGTATATATGTATAGGTATATAAATAAATACCATATAATAATTTTTTTAATTAAATAACAATTTTTGAGTTCATCAATTAAATTTCCAAATTCTAATATAGAAAAAATACGTTTGTGGGATTTAAAACCTGATTTTTAATCAATTAAATTATAACTAAAAAAAAAAAACTCTTTAATCAATTAAATTTTTTTTTATAAATTTTATTAAACCAATTATTTTACATTAATTAATGTATACATTGTATTTGAGCTTCGACTCCGGAGATTACTTCTCCACCATCGAGTGTCACTTGATCATCTTTTTAGTCCCTTGTTTTTAATAAGAGGAAAAAACTAATTCAAGAAAAAAAACCTATTTTCCGATAATTATTCCAATTCTATTTTAATTCCCGGCCATTCCAATCAGTTAAATTGTCCTCACTTTTGATATAATATATAATAATATTTGTAATGATCTATTAGTGGAATTTAAAATTAAAAGGAAATTGAATAAAAATGTAAATATACATGTTTATCGAGCCAACCACCTGTGAATAATTATTTCAATCAACAAAAAATCCATTAAAAAGAGCTTACCCGAAGATGAGACCGTGACAGATCGAATTGCCAACACAAAACCCTCCTAACCCGTGAATTTCATCCAAATCGTTAGAGCCGTTTTCGAGAAACCGATTGAATATATATATTTATATATATATAAGATTTGATTTTTTAATATAATTAGATTTTTTTACAGTTAATATTTTGTTTGATTAATTTTGATTTCATTTTGGGACATAAATAATTTGGAATAAAAGAAAAAGGATCGACAATTCTTAATTTTATAAGGTGGTTTAAAATTTATCCAAAAGGATCTAAAATAAAAATAATATTCGATATATAGTCCATGCAAATTACCTGAAAAAATGGCATAAACAGGAAATAATTCCCGTTAAAGATTTGATTGCTGGAATAGCTTTATTGGTACTCTAATATTATTACCCTATGTTTTCCCCCAAATCTGTGCTGTGGAAATTTTTCTACGCGCCTCAAAGGAAAAATGAGAAAATTTCAGGAGTTTTTTCGGTTTTTCTTGAAAATTTTCTACAGAATGAGATAGGAATCAAGTTTTCTAGGAGTAGTTGATTTTTAGCATTTTATGAAGGAGCGATTTTTTCAAAAAATTGCGGTTTTTCATAACTTCAAACTCATTTACCTCACGGGTTACACCATTATCCAATTAAGATTAAAATTTGTTGAAATTGTAGTGAATTTAATCTAGTTTAAAAATGTATAGAGTAATCTTTGTCGAAAATGTACTCCTTCATAGTCAAAATGAAGAAAAATCGAAAAAATGCGAGTTTTTGGGATAGGTATTAAAAAGTGATCCCGGCTGGGGGGGGGGGGGGGGGGGATTTTGGATCCTTATAAAAAAATCGAACTACTTGAGCAATTTTATATTTTTTTCTTAATCGACTCGAAATTTTTATATTCTTTAATTTACTATAGAACGGTTATTTACAAAATATGAACTGTTTTCGAGTTATAAGCAGAGAAACTAGAAAAAGTTCGAAAATTCGAAGTTTTTCGGCCTCCAAAAGTTGTCCACCACACTTTCGAGGTCGCAAACTTAGATTTGGCATATCCACACCATACAAAACGATCCTAGAAAAAAAAAACTTTCCCCGCAATTAATAGCTGAAACACTTTTTGGATCCTCTATTTACTGGGCTATTACAAGTAGTAATGGTATTTTACAGAAAATTATATATAGTACATATTGTATACCAACACTAGAGTATTCTAATATATGCTTTTGATACTCAAATGTTGAGGCACAGAGCGTTAAAGAGTTATTTTTATACAAAAAGAACAAATTTTTGAAAAAATTTTTTAAGAAGAAAAAATAAAAACCAGACTTCAAAAAATTAAATGCAACGAATAAAATACTGCTAAAAAGGTATAAAATAATTATTATCTGTCTTTATTGTTACAATATCGGTAAATAGAGAGAAAAATAAAATAATTTTTAAGAAAAAAATAAAAACCGACTTCAAAAAGTTAAATCGCAACAAATAAAATACACTAAAAGGCATAAAATAATTATTATCTTATTTAGTTACAACTAAACGACGAAATATTAACATGAAATTACTTTTTGAAGTCGGTGCCAAACATATACCTTTTATGAATCGCACTCGACGGATCTTACTTAGTACGTTTGGAGGGTACGCTCGCTTATAGGTATAGTTTGTTTGGCACCGACTTCAAAAGTAATTTCATGTTAATATTTCGTCGTTTAGTTGTAACTAAATAAGATAATAATTATTTTATACCTTTTAGTGGATTTTAATTGTTGCATTTAATTTTTTGAAGTCGGTTTTATTTTTTCTTAAAAAATTTTTCTTTTTTTCTTTTTAGTGATGTTATTAATAGTAGATTATATCATCAGAACTTGACCAAATTAATATGACACCATCCCTAAGACACCCCCTTTCGGATAAAAAAAGAACCATCGAAATCGGTTCATAAACAAAGAGGTTAGGTCTAAACAAACCTAATAAAAAAAGTCTAATACCTATGAAAAAAAATCGAAAAAAAAATGGGACCAATCGGAAGCTAGACTGGACTCAATGCAAAAAAAAATTTCAAAATCGGTTGACAATTGGCGGAGATATGAGGTAACATAGGCACAAAAAAAAAAAAAAAAAAAAAAATTCTGTCGAATAGAGAACCTCCTCCTTTTTTGAAGTCGGTTAAAAAATCGGAAAAAGTGATATTTTTGACAAGCGCTAGTACCTGTTCTACTGAACTTAAATAGATGAAATTGTTATCATTTTAAGCGTAATTTAAAGAGCTTTATTTTATCAAATGAATATTTTTTGATTTGATAAGCTGTTTTAGGGATTATTCAAGTAAAACTGAAAAAACTCCGAAATTTTCTCATTTTGAGGAGCGTAGAAAAATTTTTACAACACAAATTTGTGTGAGAACAACTTAGAGTCGTAACATTGGAGTACCAATAAAGGTATTCCAGCAATAAAATCTTTATTGCGAATTATTTCCTGTTAAAATTGTAATTTGCCTCGACTATACAGAGTTTAAAAAAATTCTTTCTTCCATTCTAATTTTTTATATTAATCATCTTATTTATTTAAAAGCACAGTAATACCTTATGGTATATGAAATATTATTATATATTAATATCACTTAATTGATTTATTGACAAGTTTATTGAATACAAATATATTTTGCAAAAGATTTTGTATATATTATACACTACTGTGCAAAAAAATTGACCCACTAATAAAAACTTTTATTAAATAGCAAATTATTTTAAAAATTTTTACAAATATTCATATAATTTGTTCTATTAACTCTTAAACTAACATATTCAATAAATATTGACGATAATTTTTGAATTTTATAAAAAAAAAATAAGTAAAATTAAATTAAAAGATACAATTACAGATTATCATACTTTCTCAATATCACTTTACAATTAAATAAAGTTTTAATAAAAGATCAAATTCCATTTGAAATATCAATAAAATGAATAATTTTGAATTAATCATCATTGATAGAAAGATAAAATATACAAAATGGATATTTCTGAAGTTCAAGCAGTTCAAATTGTGTGTGCCTAATTAATCAAGGGCTAAGTCAACAACAAGTGGCAAGTACACTTGCAATAAGCAATAATTTCAATAATGTATGGTTCCTTGTAAAAAAATTAAAAATGATTTACTATTTAATAAAGTTTTTATTGGTGGGTCGATTTTTTTGCACTTCTGTGTATATATTGCGATAGCTCACAACTTCGCAGATCATCTCGGAAATTTACCTGAAAGCTTATCTATATCTGAACAAAAATTTCACTATATCCTCGAATTTATCAATATATAAAAATATATTTTTAATACATAAAGGTACTATCAAGATTACATTTTTTAATGGGTAAGATTGCTTCTTTTAGATAAAATAATTATTATTGATATAAGTTTTTTTTTAATTTTTTAAATTAAGAACCAATTTGGTGTTACTCTTCTCCAGAATTAATTAAATCGAAATTTAATCAAACTAAAGTTACTATTCCCTTTGATAACCACTTTATTAAGTATTTGTTGTTTAGGAAAAATATGTTTTTACATTTCTTTGAGTGATTTTTTTATTTTATCATTTTTTTATCATAAGTAAGAAAAAAAATAATCTAAAACGAATATCTGACACTTAAATACCACCGATTTACTTAAATATAGAAACCTGATAACAAACTAAGTTCAAGATCAAATATAGTGTTAATAGCTTGCGATTCAATTCAATCTTTCAAGACACGGATCTACGAATATTTTCAATCCTTAAATCTCTTCTTATTTCCAAGATACAAGGGTCTTCCGCGGACTACAGAGGTTGAACCTTTTACGTGCAACGTCTTCTTGTATCAGTATCATTATAATAAAAAATTTTAAGAAAAAAATAAAACCGACTTCAAAAAAATTAAATGCAACAAATAAAATACACTAAAAAAGGTATAAAATAATTATTATCTTATTTAGTTACAACTAAACTAAGAAATATTAACATGAAATTACTTTTTGAAGTCGGTGCCAAACAAACTATACCTATAAGCGAGCGTACCAACCAAACGTACTAAGTAAGATCCGTCGAGTGCGATTCATAAAAGGTATATGTTTGGCACCGACTTGAAAAAGTAATTTCATGTTAATATTTCGTAGTTTAGTTGTAACTAAATAATTTAATAATTATTTTATATCTTTTAGTGTATTTTATTTGTTACATTTAATTTTTTTGAAGTCGGTTTTATTTTTTCTTAAAATTTTTTATTTTTCTCTTTTTAGTGATGTTATTAATAGTGATCATATCATCAGAACTTGACCAACTTAATAGGGCACCATCCCTAAGATACCCCCTTTCCAATAAAAAAAGAATCATCGAAATCGGTTCATAAACAAAGAAGTTAGGTATGAGCAAACCTCACCAACAAAAGGTCAAATACCTATGAAAAAAATGCGACCAATCGGAACGTAAACTGAACCCAATACAATTTTTTTTTTCAAAATCGGTTCACAATTGGCGGAGATATGAGGTAACATGGGCACAAAAAAAAAAAAAAAAAAAAAAAAATTCAGTCGAATAGAGAACCTCCTCATTTTTTGGAAGTCGGTTAAAAAATAATCTGACGTGTTCTGATGTGGCCATCCACTTGACTTTACCATACAACCTGGCCCTTCCTTATATTTAATATTTAATAAAAAAAATTAATATTCATGTAGGGGGGGGGGGGGGGTTAGTTTTTGCATTTTTAGACTCCTGGAGGCCCACTGATTATGTATACAAAATTTGGCTGAGTTTGGTAGAAGAGCCTTTATTTTTAATTTTTAACCCCCCTCCAGCCCCCCTTAATTTTGGGTCGATATGCACCAAAATCTAATCAGCTCTTAACCTCAATGGACCAAAACTACGTGTGGAATTTGGTTTCGATATTGCCACTAGTTTTTGAGCTAAACAAAAATTTGATAACGCACAGCCTAACGGACAGACTAACAGACATTTTGACAAAAATTTTGAACAATATAATTTTTTCGATGTTCACTTATTAGAGCTTTTTTTTGTAGAGCAAAATGCCATGGTTTCGCTCAATTGTTCTAATCAAAATAGTTTCAGCCGTTTTTGAGATATTTAAATGCACGATTACAATACTTGACCATACCCTGTATGGTAAATTAAAAATAAAAATTAATTATAATAAGCTATTGTCCTTATTTCCCTACAACAACATTATTAATTTAATCGATGGGCATAAATAATCAAAATAATATATTAATGACTCTAAATCTAAAGAGACACATACAGATGTTTGGAAATATCTTGTTTTTTTTTTTTTAAAGAAAAGTTCAAAATTTTTATTTAGTATTATTTAACATCAGATATTTCGAGGTGTTTATGAAATTCACAAAAGCAGAATTGAATGATGTTTGATGAATAACTCTATCGAGAGAGGTAAAACGTGATAGATTGTCTATTGCTAACAAAAAGAAATTTCCAATTTTGAAATCGGTGAATTTGGATCTGAATGGCTGTTTTTTTTTTTTTTTTTTTTTTTTAAGACGATGATTTACTCAGTCGATGTGGACTTGGGCGTGCGCATTGAGCAGAGAAGGCGACACGCATGGACGCCCCTGCCATCGCAACACATGAGCCTGCGCGATTATCAGGGGCAAACATCAACATCATGAACGTGAAGCAACCACACCGTCTCTATTTAAAACCAGATTAGCGCCTCCAACTTGCAAAATTAAACCAACCACTCGGAAAAATCACTATCGTTTTCAAGTTTACGATCAGAATCAAAACAGGCGTTTTTTATTTCTATTCATTAATGATTAGAGAGATATATAGCAATCAAACTATTTCGGACATTCTTCTAAATAATACTTACTCATAAATAGGACTAAAAAATTTTTATAAAAAAAAAAAATAAAACCCACTTCAAAAAACTTAAATGAAACAAATAAAACAATAATAACTCCAAAATCAAATAAAATGCACTAAAAAGGCATAAAATAATTATTATCTTATTTAGTTACAACTAAAAAAAGTATTAACATGAAATTATCTTTTGAAGTCGGTGCCAAACAAACTATACCTATAAGTGAGCGTACCCGCCAAACGTACAAAGTAAGATCCGTCAAGTTAGATTCATAAAATGCATATGTTTGGCACCGACTTGAAAAAGTAATTTCATGTTAATATTTCGTCGTTTAGTTGTAACTAAATAAGATAATTATTATTTTATACCTTTTAGTGGATTTTTATTTGATTTTTGAGTTCTTATTATTTTATTTGTTGCATTTAAGTTTTTTGAAGTCGGTTTTTTGTTTTATAAAAATTATTTTTATTTTTCTCTTTTTAGTGATGTTATTAATAGTGACTTAATATAATACCTTGCATGCATCTCGTAAGAGAAAGCGTCAGGCGAATGAATGTTATTTCGTCGTTGATCATATCTTCAGAACTTGACCAAATTAATATTGCACCATCCCTAAGATACCCCATTTCCAATAAAAAAAGAATCACCGAAATCTGTTTATAAATAAAGAAGTTAGGCCTGAAGAAACCTAACAAAAAAGGTATAATACCAATCAAAAAAAAAAAACGGGATCATTCGGAAGCTAGACTGAACCCAATGCAAAAAAATCTTCAAAATCGGTTCACAATTGGCGGAGATATTAGGTAACATAGACACACAAAAAAAATTCAGTCAAATAGAGAACATCCTCCTTTTTTGAAGTCGGTTAAAAATTAAAATTGAAGACAAAAAAGTCTATATATTTGAAGGAGTGCTATGAAAAGAATAAAATGATAAAGTACCTATAGACACCAACTATGAAATATGTACTTGTATTGCGTAAAAAATTGCAAAAAAATTCTCATTATATTTATTTAATATATTAAACAATATTTAAACTCAAAGAAATATTAGGTGCTCTTGAATAAAATCAACAAAATAAATATAATAATTTTTCAAAAAATGTGATCGAAAAAATACCGCCGGGGAGGGGGTAGTTTTATTTCACAGACACGATTGTATTCTATTACTTTTATTTTTACTTTACCATACAGGGTATGGCCAAGTATTGTAATCGTGCCTGAAAAAAAGTGTGTTTTTTCCTTCTTTTTATCGAAATATCTCAAAAACGGCTGGAACTATTTCGATTAGAAAAATTGAGCAAAACCATGGCATTTCGCTCTACAAAAAAGCCCTAATAAGTGAACATCGAAAAAATTATATTTTTCGAGATAATAACTGTTTTGTCAAAATGTCTGTTAGTTAGTCTAGTTGTCTGGTTGTCTGTCGGTTATTCTGTGCGTTACCACATTTTTGTGGACGAGCTAGCTCAAAAACTAGTGTGAATATCGAAGCCAAATTTCACACGTAGTTTTGGTCCATTGAGATTAAGAGCTGATTAGATTTTGGTGCATATTGACCCAAAATTAAGAGGGGTGGAGGGGGGGGGGTTAAAAATTAAAAATCTAGGCCATTTGAGCAAACTCAACCAAATTTTGTATACATAATCAGTTGGACTTCCAGGAGTCTAAAAATGCAAAAACTAACCCCCTTACATGATTATAAATAATCTCATTAAATATAAGTGAGGGGCCAGGTTGTATGGTAAAGTCAAGAGGATGGCCACATCAGAACACGTCAGCTTATTTTAATTTGATCTGTACCTGCTGAAAAAAATGAAACACTATCAACAATATATAGTAAGCCCTACCACTCATCTCTTACAGGATACTATTTTCGATACAGTGGATCAATATAATATATGACAAAACCATCGCTTACTTCACTTCATTACTAATTTCGAGATTTCAAAAGAGTCCGTTCAAAAGAATTAAAACAGATCACATATCTGACATATTATATCTCTTGGATAATATTGCAGCTACGTGATTGTTAACTTGAAACGTGTTAACCGATTTTCACAATATCTTGTCTTAGAAGGTAGAGCAAATGAAATGAAATTTGAATTATCAAGCATATGATCTATTTTTAATTGAATCATCAAAAGGATGAACTCATACACTTTGATTATGAAATATTGTTCTTTATTAATTTTTTGAAGGTTACTACGAGCCCCGTCCTATCTCAATTGGCCCACCAATATTTTTTCTTTTTTAAATAAAATGATGCTAATTCACGGTAAATTTAATTTAAATATTTATTTTTATTATCATTTGGAACAACATTTTAAACAATTTAAAACATTTTATTGTAATATTTAACTTAAAATTATTTTTTAATTGTTAAAAACAAGGAAAACATACAAAATAAACCTTTACCACTGTGTGACGTCGACTTTATTTATAATTATGGCTTGAATTCTTTTGGGCAACGTACTTATTAAGTTTTGACACTCATCTTGATTGAAAGTATTTCAAATATTTTGAAGTTTGTGTTTTAATTCGACTACGTTTCTAGCTGGTTGTATACGTAATAGCTGTTTTTCATTGTGTGCCAAAGAGTTTCTATTGGTGACAAGTCGGGACTGTGTGCCACCCACTCCAAAAGTGGAACACTATGATCAGAAAGCCATTTTAAAGATTTTCTTGATGTATGACAGGCCACCCCGTTATTATTATTCTACAATGGATCTGCCATTGTAGGAAGTAACGATTTTTTTAAATCTCCAAAAATTTATTGGTATTTAATATTCCATCAATGAAGTGAAGTTTTCCAACACCTCTAGCAGACATTGAACCCCAAACCATAAATAAATCACGAATTTTTAAACAATCTGAATTGAAAGCTTCATTTTTCTGACGAATAACACTGCTTCGATTGTCCCCAACATAAACTTCAATTACGAGACTCATCACTCCAATGGACACTATTCCATTCATCACTAGTCCAATTAATGTGAGTTTTAGCCCATTTAAGCCGGATTTTCTTTTCTTTTAATGTCATGAGTCGCTTTTCTATCGCCTAAAAAAAATTAGTAAAATTACAAAAAAAAATTGTTTTTAATATGTTGCAATAAAATTACCTTGTATGTTTTAAAACCTAACTTAAGGGCTTTTCTATGGCACGTGGATCTTGAAACACTTCGCCCTACAGCATCGCTCCAAAGAACAGATAATTCACCATAGTTCGAGCGCCTGTTTTTTCTAATAATCTTCTTCAATGCCCGTCTATCAGCATCTGATATTTTGATTTCAACGCATACCGAAGTTTTGTAGCTATTGTACCCGTTGTTTTATAAACTCGAATAATATTTCTGACAGTAAACTTTGATAAATTAACTAGATCGCCAATTTCCGCGTTTGATTTTGCACTTTTTAAATAAATTGACAATAATTGAGCAAATTTTTTCATCAACAACCTTTCCACGAGTCATTTATACTAATAATCAACAAAACAAACTTTCCTTTGTTGGAAAAAGGCAAAGCCTACTTGAATATTTCACATATTCTAAAGATTCTTAAAAAAATTCGTTAAAAGCAAAGAACTATTTTGTTATATAAAAATATGTTTTTAACAATTAAAAAATAATTTTAAGTTAAATATTACAATAAAAAGTTTTAAATTGTTTAAAATGTTGTTCCAAATGATAATAAAAATAAATATTTAAATTAAATTTACCGTGAATTAGCATAATTTTATTTAAAAAGAAAAAATATTGGTGGCCCAATTGAGATGGGACGGGCTTGTATTTATGAATTTTCTAATAGAATATCTCTGCAATTCTTTCAAAATCACATTGTTTTACATTAGTTCAATGAATATTTAAGTATGTATTCTAAATTTTTAATATTTAAATAAAAACTGAGATATTCAAATTTTGTTTGAAAATTACTCCTCTAATCGACAGCAATTTTTTAAGAAACTGTAATGTTACTTTAAGGTATAATAATAACTAATTTGTATTTGGAAATAGCTGTAATTTATACTTCATTTATGAATTTTTCTAATATAGAAATAATAAAAATTCAATTGCCAAGGTAAAATCCTCTTAAATTACGATCAAACTTAATTCTACATAAATTAGCTGCAACCTTCCACTGCAAAGCACTCCCATCAAACATTTTTTTCAAAAAATAATGTACAAAAGAAAATTTGTATTGAAATTGTTATTTATATGATATTTTAATTATAATAATATTAGAATTTGCAACACCTATTAGTCAAGACCGTCTCTCGAATCGTAGAATGGATCTTATATATATAAAAGCCATTTGTCAGACAGTACCTGTGGCGCCTTAGCGTACGATGTGGGAGAAAAAGCAACTAATAGTTAGATTGTCAAATTTTTCAAATAAAATATCTCTATATTCTCTATCTATAATATCTCTATATATTAATATATTCCTCTATATAGCTTAGAATATTAGATTTACGGCGTGTCTCATTTGAAATTTTAGTAGACAAATTTATTAATTTTAAATATATTATATATATATATATTTAATTTTTTGGAAATAATTCATACCGCGAAAATTATTATTTTTTTTTTTGAATTTAAGAAAAATATAAATTCTTAAAATTTTAGTAGACAAATTAATTTTAAAATATATATATTATATATATTTAATTTATAATATAAGTTTTAATGAGATATGATTTAATGGGATAATGAGATTAATTCTTAATTTATTACTACGCGGGTCATTTGAAATTTTAGTAGATAAATTAATTTTAAAATTATTATATATAATTAATTTAGAGACACTTTTTAGATAAATTTAAATATTGAAATGTATTATTAAAAAAGAAATAGGTTTCCAACCTATCGGGAACTTCGAGAGAAATGGTTGCATGTTCTAATAAAGTATTTATAAAGCATTTAATGATATTTTTTCATCTTTCTTTGATCAAAATTCATTATTCAAAAAAATATTTTTTTCAAAACATATAATTACGGACAGCTATTAATCACATCTCGAGACGCTGCCCGCCAGGGCCACCAGCCCGGAGAGTCGAGCGGCGCCGGGCGTGCCGTAGGCACGCCAGGTACTGCTCGTAATGATAATAAAATTCCAAAGTTTCTCTTTTGCCGAGAGTAGCAGAATTTTTATAAATTAAAGGAGACAATAAAAGAGTGTGTCTTCTTATTTAAAATTCAAAAACTTTAATAGGAAGAATATTCAGAGGTAATTGGGTTGTAATCGAATAAATAGGCATGCCCCCCAATAGCTTCATGACTCACCCCCCCCCCCCCCCGTTCTCTACGTTACATCTTTATTTTACTTCTAAGGAATTAAAAGTGTTGTGTAGCGGCCCGCTGTTGCTTTGGCTACGAACTTTTAGATACGGCCGCTAGATGACTCAGTCAGATCGTTGCGACACTTTTCGTGACTGATAATATTCCAGTCATGTATTAAGTAAGGCAATTCGATCTCGACTGATCATCCGAGAAGGAGGAGCCATGGATCGAACGAGGAGCCATCCAACAACCAGGGAGCTCCTCACCCCGCCAACTATGCGGGTGGCGCCCAGCCCGGCTCTTTTCCAGTGACGAATCAAATCATTGTTGAGGCCCCCACCAACAAGGTGGGCAGCGCGGACACGCACCACGCAACGCAACGCCCCTAACAATCTGGTGGGTTCTTTACCAGGGACGAGACATCGCCATGTCCACGTCCGTTGTTAGGTCCCCGCCAGCTGGGAGGGGAGCACGGACACGCACCACTCAGCCACCCCCCCCCCCCTAACAGTTGAAGTTATTAGATTTTTAGTTTTAGTATATAATGCTAATTTTGCAACAATTTTCAACCTCCGACTGCCAAAAAATACTCTGCGTCTTAACCCCCACCCCCCTCCCTCTGTGGGCACCCCTGGAATAAATTTGAAGTAGGATTCTGAAAGATAGCCGGGAAGAAATTTAATTCTCTAAATACTATAGAGATAATGAATTCGCTTATTAAGGTTCCATTTAAAAAGTAAAACGAAACCCTATTAGTGTCCCTATTATGTCGGTATGTCAATCCCTCTATCTGAGCACTGTTTGAGCTCGTCAACTAAACAAAGATTAAAACTTGGAAATATACAACTTATATTTATTCATTTTGCCGCAAATCAAAAAACATATTAAAATTTTAATTGAATGATTATTTTGGGAAGGGTCGAATTTTATTTGAATTCAAAAATAAAAAAATATTTTTTAGCATGAAAAATGAAGTATCCTTAAAAATGCGCTTTAAGTAGGATGAGAGTGAATTGTTTTCTTCTTTTTTTTATTTATTTCGATTTAAATTAACCGTCTGAAAAGGGCTCCTAAAGAATTATTTTTGGATCATTCAACGATTAGAAATAATAACGAATGTAAATAGGTATCTCAATTATTTTGAAAGTTATAAAGGGAGCAAAACCCTCAGGTATACGGTCACGACTCACACTTGACGACTTAATTGATTTTTAGACCATACCGCATTAAGGAATAATTTTTAATAAAAAAAAATAAAATAAAACCGACTTCAAAAAAATTAAATCAAGAAATAAAATAATAATAACTTAAAAAATAAAATAAAATGCACTAAAAGGTATAAAATAATTATAATATCTTATTTAGTTACAACTAAACGACGAAATATTAAGATGAAATTACTTTTTGAAGTCGGTGCCAAACATATACCTTTTATGAATCGCACTCGACGGATCTTACTTGAGTACGTTTGGGACGCTCGCTTATAGGTATAGTTTGTTTGGCACCAACTTCAAAAAGTAATTGCATGTTATATTTCGTCGTTTAGTTGTATACTAAATAAGATAATAATTTTATACCTATTATTATTTTATTTCTTGCATTTAATTTTTTTAAGTTGGTTTTATTTTATTTTATTAAAAATTATTTTTATTTTCTCTTTTTAGTGATGGTTATTAATAGTGACTTAAGATAATACTTTGCAGACATCTCGTAAGAGAAAGCGTCGGGCGAATGAATCAGAAAATGATAATAAAATTCAATTCATAAATATAGAAAATTCTCTCGAAACGTTTGCTGGTTTTAAATGAATGTTTTAAGATTTTTTTTATAAAAGATTTTATTTAATATAATTTCGATTATTTGGTCGAATTGGAGATTTACGTTATTTCGTCATTGATCATATCTTCAGAACTTGACCAAATTAATATGGGACCACCTCTAAGGTACCCCTCTTTCCAATAAAAAAAGAATCATTAAAATTGATTCATAAACAAAGAAGTTATCCCTAAACAAACATATCAAAAAAGGTCCAATACCAATGAAAATAAACTGCAACGGATCGTTGCTAAACTTTATCCAAATTCATTTCAAATATTAATATGTTCTTGAGTAAAGTACTTTAAAATATAATTTTACTAAAAACTTTATTTAACCTTTTTATGGTCCCCAAGGTGCTCAATTAGGATATTAAATTATCATCAAAATTGGTTTAGTCATTTTCAAGATATTTAGAAAAAACTAAAAAAGTACTTAAATAAAGTACTAATGTTTGTGGACCGATATGTACCAAAAACTAATCAGCGCTTCATTTTGTTAAACTAATGGTAGGTTTTCAATTTCGATTTCAATCAGTGCAACGGTGTGGAAAAAATCGTGGACGAAAAAAACGATAACACACACACACACATCCATCCATCCATCCATCCATCCATCCATCCCAACGCACTTCCAAAAAAAATGGCACTTTTTGGCCTCTCGACGAGATCCCAGGTAATTTTTGGCAAAACCGTCACGTGCTAAAATTCAATCTCAATTGAATACTTCAATTTGTGACCTTAATTGAGTCCATGGGTTCCGTAGTCTTTACCTGAGGACCCTTTGAAGTCGCGGCTTGCCGCGAGAGCGATTCCAATACTTTCTCCCATGCTTCGCATTGGATAAAGTAAAAAACAGGACCAATCGGAAGCTAGACTGAACCCGATGCAAAAAACCACTCAAAATCGGTTCACAATTGGCGGAGATACGAGGTAACATGGACACAAAAAAAAAAAACAAAAAAATTCAGTCGAATAGAGAACCTCCCCCTTTTTTGAAGTCGGTTAATAAAAACACTATTTATTTTTAGCATATAATGCTAATTTTGCAACAATTTCCACCAGCCCTTCCCTTTATAGCCGCGCCTGTTTAATAATCTTTAATTAAATTATAGTTAACACCATCATAGTTCTTTAAAACATGTTTATTTATTTATTTATTTTTATAAATTTTATTAAACCAATCATTTTACATGAATTTATGCATACATTGTTTTTGAGCTTCGATTCCGGAGATTACTTCTCCACCATCGAGTGTCCTTGATCATCTTTTAGTCCTTGTTTTTAATAAGAGGAAAAAACTAATTAAATAAAAAGCCTCTTTTCCGATAATTATTTCAATTCCATTATTCTCTCCCAATAATTTCCATCCTTTTTCATTTAAAACATGTTTAATATAATTGCTTTTCAATAACAAGATTAACAAGAGAAGTTGTATAATTTTTGTGTTGATATCAGATTGTCTTGGAGTTGCTTAACTCCTGAGATAGGTTGAACCTGTGATTGAGGGGGTAAGTGGACCGTGAAGAACGCATGCTCATCGGGACAGTTCCACCCACGCGAGAAGATTGAGAAATCTATTTAGTTTATTATTACTTACCTACTACTTTCAAATAACTTCATGTATTATACCATACATTGATATTTTTAGAAAAATTATTTTAAATAAATTGATTTTTGTATACATAATCAGTGGGTCCCAGGAGTCTAAAAATGCAAAAACTAACCCCCCTACATGATTATAAATAATTTTATTAAATATAAGTGAGGGGCCAGGTTGTATGGTAAAGTCAAGTGGATGGCCACATCAGAACATGTCAGCCTATTTTTTATAATGTTTATCAATATGAACGAATGTCGGCAATTTGGTGTACGAGTAAACAAATCTTATTATATTAAACGAGCAAATCTTGTATATATATATATATATATATATATATATATATATATATATATATATATATATCCAATCGGGTTCTCGAAAACGGCTCTAACGATTTGGATGAAATTCACGGGTTAGGAGGGTTTTGTGTTGGACATTCGATCTGTCACGGTCTCATCTTCGGCTAAGTTGTTTTTGATGGGTTTTTTGTTAATTTAAATAATTATTCACAGGTGGTTGTCTCGATAAAAATGTTTATTTACATTTTTATTAAATTTCCTTTTAATAAATAATTGGTTTTTTAAGTTTATATCCCACAATAAGATCATTATAATTATAATTATATATTAAAAAGTTTGACAATTTAATTGATTGAGATAAAGAGAGAGGAGGAGAAGGAATCCAATCGATTTGATTGGGGAATAATGGAATTAAAATAATTATCGGAAAAGAGGTTTTTTTATCTAATTAGATTTTTCCTCTTATTAAAAACAAGGACTAAAGATAAATAAGGACACTCGATGGTGGAGAAGTTATCTCCGAAATCGAAGCAAAATACAATGTATACATTATTAATGTAAAATAATTGGTTTAATAAAATTTATAAAAAAAAAAAAAAAAAAAAAAAAAAATTTAATTGATTAAAAATCGAGTTTTAAATCTCACAAACGTATTTTTTCTAAATTAGAATTTGATTTTTAATTGAAGAACTCAAAAATTGTTATTTAATTAAAAAAAATTATTATAGGTTATTTATTTATAGGTATACCTATACATATAATATATACACATAATCTGTGGGCCACTACAAGGTTTGAAATGCAAAAACTGGGTGAGGGGGCGGGGGCGAGGGTGGAGGTGACGGTGCGGGCGCAGTGGTGGAGGGGTACAGGGGGAGTGGTTTCTGGGGTGGGCTGGGGATGTAGGTGGGAGGTGGAGGGCTGCAGGGGTGAAGTGGTGGGGGTTCGGAGATTAATATATAGCATTTAACTAAAGAAAAAAGTTGCCGAGCATCGCTCGGTGGCCAGAGTACTATACACATAATATGTGGACCATTAGAAAGCTAGAAATGAAAAAAACTGGGTTCGGGGTAGGGTGGATGTGGGAGGTGCAGGAGAAGGGGGGCGAGGTGTGTGGTTTCGGGTGGGGGGGCAGGGTTACCGTGCATCGCTCGGCGGATCCAGGTACTTGTATATAAACAAGAAATCTGAACTAATGGTGAAAACTAATTGATTAGCTTATTTGATTATCAATGTAAATAGTAAAAATGACTATCGAATAGAATAAAATAATATTTCATTCTATGCAAATATTTGATATTATCTTATCCAATAAGGATAGAAAGTAATCATTAAAAAAATGCTCTCTGGTTGACATTCTAATTAAGATAAATCTTGTAGTTATCTATAAATGATGGCCGTGGATAATAAATATAATATGAGAGAAAAGAAAGAAGTGGATTGAGTTCTAGAATTAGTAGAAATTGATGCATTTCAGACTGATTTGAAATGCGATCAACTATAAATTCCAAATGCAAAACTATATTCCATGGCCTACATAATAGGGAATTGAGACAACAAAAGATGCATTGGTAGTTATATATAACTTGAGGATGAATATTTCCCCCTGTTATTTGCATAATTTATTCAACTAATATTTCATAATAAGCGGCTCACTGAATTGGATTTATTTTTACGACGCGGTAGGCCATTTGAATTATTTTTCTAGAGGTTATATACATTTTTAACCGACTTCAAAAAAGGAGGAGGTTCTCTATTCGACTGAATTTTTTTTTTGTTTCTATGTTACCTCATATCTACCTACGGCAATTGTGAACCGATTTTGATGATTTTTTACTTTACCATACAGGGGGTACTGGTCAAGTATTGTAATCGTGCATGAAAAAGTGGTATTTTTCCTTCTTTTTTTTCAAAATATCTCAAAAACGGCTGAAACTATTATTATTATATATTTTTCGAGATAATAATTGTTTTGTCAAAATGTCTGTTAGTTAGTTAGTTAGTTAGTTAGTTAGTTGGTTAGTTGGAGTTAGTTAGTTAGTTAGGTTAGTTAGATAGTTAGTTAGCTAGTTAGTTAGTTAGTTGGCCTGTGCGTTACTAAATTTGTGTACGAGCTAGCTCAACAACTAGTGTGAATATCGAAACCAAATTTCACACGTAGTTTTGGTCCATTGAGATTAAGAGCTGATTAGATTTTGGGGGTATGGTCAAGTATTGTAATCGTGCATGAAAAAAGTGGTATTTGTCCTTCTTTTTTCAAAATATCTCAAAAACGGCTGAAACTATTATTATTATATATATTTTTCGAGATAATAATTGTTTTGTCAAAATGTCTGTTAGTTAGTTAGTTAGTTAGTTAGTTAGTTAGTTAGTTGGTTAGTTAGTTAGTTAGTTAGTTAGTTAGTTAGTTAGTTAGTTAGTTAGTTAGTTAGATAGTTAGTTAGCTAGTTAGTTAGTTAGTTGGCCTGTGCGTTACTAAATTTGTGTACGAGCTAGCTCAACAACTAGTGTGAATATCGAAACCAAATTTCACACGTAGTTTTGGTCCATTGAGATTAAGAGCTGATTAGATTTTGGTGGATATCGACCAAAAATTAAGGGAGTGGAAATGGGGGTTAAAAATTAAAAATCTAGGCCGTTTACCAAACTCAACCAAATTTTGGGTCCCAGGAGTCTAAAAATGAAAAAAATACCCGCCCCCCCCCCTACATGATTATAAATAATTTTATTAAATATTAAATATAAGTGAGGGGCCAGGTTGTATGGTAAAGTCAAGTGGATGGCCACATCAGAACACGTCAGGTTATTTTGAATTGTGTTCAGTCTAGCTTCCGATTGGTCCCGTTTTTTTCATTGGTATTGGACCTTTGTTGATATGTTTGTTCAGGTATAACTTCTTTGTTTATCAACCGATTTTAATGCTTCTTTTTTATTGGAAAGAGGGTACTTTAGGGATGCCCAATCAGATGACAAGCACTGAAGCACACTTTCAGTGCTTGTCATCTGATTGGCCATCCCAGTGCCTCCATTTACAATCTACCGTTTGTTAGTGGTAAAAAGCATTTACTTTGCGACATATAACCGGCCCTAAGTCACTATTAATAAGATTACTAAAAAGAGAAAAATAAAAATATTAAAAAAAAAAAAAAATGAAACCGACTTCAAAAAAATTAAATGCAACTAATAAAATAATAATAACTTAAAAATAAAATAAAATATACTAAAAGGTATAAAATAATTATTATCTTATTTAGTTACAACTAAACGACGAAATATTAACATGAAATCACTTTTTGAAGTCGGTGCCAAACATATACATTTTATGAATCGCACTCGACAGATCTTACATAGTACGTTTGGCGGGTACGCGGCTCGCTTATAGGTATAGTTTGTTTGGCACCGATTTTTATAAATTGAAGGAGACAATTATAAAGTGTGTCTTCTGCTGGAAAAATAAATTTTTAATTTATTTATAACGAGACTATATTTTCGAGGGCTTTGCCCTCTTCATCAATCAACTGTAATAGGAAAAATAGACTGATGAAGAGGGCAAAGCCCTCGAAGACTATAGTTTCGTTATAAAGTAAATTAAAAAATTTATTTTTCCAACAGAGACACATTCTTTACTGTCTCATTCAATTTCCCACTATATTTATTATAAATTCCGCCTGCTTCAAGCAGGTAAATTGACTTCTGAAATTTATGTGGGTGGCATTGTCCACTCTTACCGAAATTCGCCCCCTCCCCCCCTACCTCATAAACATATCTATTTGGGTGAAACGAAAAAAGCTGTTAGAATTAGCATAGTGTCACACATTTTCATGGCAAGTATATCAATTCAAAGTTAATTGAATTATTAAATACAATTTTTGTGGTGTATTATTAGGTAACAAATAAATTTCTTAAAACAAAAACTTAAAATCAAACAATTTATAATAAAAAATGTATGTAATTGACTAAGTCACAAAAAGCATAGGCAAATTATTAGCCGTTGAGATGAAGAAATGACTTTTTGTGCTCTTTCTTGCGAAATGCGTTTTTTGTAAATCAGGAGACGCTTTTATCTGCGTCCCTGACACGATCATCAAAACTCATACGGTCAAGTGCGAGTCTTCCTCGCATACCAATGCTTTCTTAACAAATATATATGTATTAGTTCAAATTGTCGATAAGTAGCAGACCTTAAATTTTAAAGAAATCCCGAGAGAGTGTCATCTATTAAATTTGAGGTATCATATATAATTGTTGTTATACTAGTTTATTATATATATATAGTAATAAACGGCTCTCCCGAGTTAGGGGGTTTTTGTGTTGTTGACACTTCGATCTCTCACGGTCTCATCTTCGGCTAAGTTGTTTTTGATGGGTTTTTGTTGATTAAAATAATTATTCACAGGTGCTTGTTTGAATGAAGATTTATAATAACATTCTTTTCAGTTTTCTTTTAATAAAATTAATTGGTTTTTCAATTTTAAATTCCACTAATAGATCATTACAAATATTATTATACTATATGTCAGAATTCGTCAATTTAATTAATTAAAGGTATTTTTCTATGAAATAATTGATTAGAATATCAATTTATTTCTCTTAAATAATCCGACAATTCGAAGGAGCGTATCTCCTTCTTCAGGATTTAAAAGTGTCAACGAAAGAACTTCGGTCTATATTAATATTATTTTTGATTGCAATTAAATTCAAAACTTTGTTTCCAGTGATACGTCTTGATGATGGGCATAGCGGGTGTAAACGTTGGTAAAAATAGAAATTAAATTTTATTTCAATTTTATTTTATTTTGGTCGCAATTAAAAATCGACCTTTTTACCTGAATTTAAAATTAATAAAAATAATATTAATATATCGCTTTCAACTGAATCAAAAAATTACCGAGCATCGCTCGATGTTCCAGGTACTGATATATAATGTGAGATGCGTCTAGGCAATTTTCCCTGTTTGCTTTTTTGGCCACACGGTTTAAATTCTGGACGCTAACTCTTTTGACATGATATAAAAATTACCAATTAGTAGAGATTGTGGTGTTGGTGCAAGGGGAAACATCTTTAATAAAGATAAGAGTAAATAAATATTATATGTAATATTCATTTACTATGCGTTAAGGATTCTTGGTCACTTGTTTCACATTAAAATTAAAAAATTTACATCTTTTAATAATTTTTTAATTTTAATGTGAAACAAGTGTATCAAGAATCCTTAACCACATAGTAAATGAATTTTAAATAAAATATTTAGTACCTGGAGACACCGAGCGATGCTCGGTAACGCCCTGACCTCCCCACCACTCCCGAAACCATACACCCTCGCCCCCAACACTGCACCACCACTCCGCCCCCACCTCACCCCTACCGCGCTCTCCCATCCCCCGACCCCCCACAACTGCACCCCACCTCCTGCACTCCCCACATCCATCCCCACCCCCGACCCAGTTTTTGCATTTCTATCTTTCTAATGGTCCACATATTATGTGTATATTTGTTTACTCGTAGACCAATTTGCCCACATTCGTTCATATTGATAAACATTATAAAAAATACATAAGAAAATACTAATTAAAAAAATAATCGTATAGGATCTGAAATAAAAACATAAAATTAAATAAAAGTCTTGGCGTGCGACAGAAGTGATAACTTTCACCAACCAAGTATTTTTTTAGGAAGACAATTGCAAGGATAATTGCCAGGAGAAAAGAGAATTGAATATTTAATTTTAATTAGAAGAGTGGGGGGGGAAGGCAAAGGAATAATTATTAATATATTTAATGTTTCTGGATTAAAAATTAATTGTCTTTCAGCTTAATTCAATTATACATATTTCAAATTTGCCTCGCCGCAATTATCTAATAAATTCTATTTATTAAATACATAGCTATATATAATATATTCAATTATTTCCACACTTATAATAAAGTCTAATTCAAAAATATTCATTTTAGTAAAAGTAAAAAGCAAGGTTTTTTAAAATAGTTCTTTGGTCCAGTTGTAGAGTGCTTGCCTCAAATGCAAGAGGTCTCAGGTTCTAATACGACATCCGCCGAATCATTTTTTTTATTGAGATTTTCATCTATCAATAATTACTTTAATTAAGAAAAAATCAATTAAGATGAATTTTGATGAGGTCCAGACCTAGCCAGATCGTTTTTTCATCCTCAAAACTTGTTAATAGATTTTGTTTCATCAAAATCGGTAGGGCCGTTTTCAAAATAGAACCAAGATACAAATAAATATATATATAAATAAATAAATATACAATTTTTGCTCGTTTAATAAGAGTAGTTACTCTTATCTTTATTAAAATTACCTATGCCAGTTACAGTTTGGATTTACATAGTAGGTGATAATCTCTCGTGAATTCTTTAGAAATATCTGTACTTTGATTTAGAAGCATAGAAAGATATAACTGTACATTTTTAAATATACATATGTAGATAAGTGATATTTTCCATTTCAATAAAATATATGGTCATGGTCATATCCCATAAAATACAGTTGAGCGTTCATAGTTGTCGTTTATAAGGAGAATATGAATAATATATGTAATTTTTGCAACTTTACAATGAGTAAAAAAAAAATATTCAAAAAATGTCAAATTTATTGTCCATTACCTTAAAATGAATAAAATTGTATAAAAAACAGAATGATTCTAGTTAGTTTGTTTATTTATTTATTTCTTATTGCATTTTAAGTAGGCTCAATCAGGTTTCTGTTACATTATCGAAGACATATCCCGATTCCGCATCACACGTGTCATATCTATCCGATCTAAAAAAAAAAAACAGCCCAAAGCAGGAGCAAGTATACGTCAAAGATATAAAAATAAAGAGAACGACTAAAATGAGTGAGCCTGGCATTGATAATTTGCAGGGGAATAAAAAAGCTTTGTTCAATACATCAATCCAAAACATAGCATTAAAAATTTATATCTACTCTTATTAAACGAGCAAAAATTGTTTGTATATTTATATATATATATATTTGTATCATTGTTCTATTTTGAAAACGGCTTTACCGATTTGGATGAAAAAAATTCTATTAACAAGTTTTCAGGATGAGAAAAATATCTGGCTAGGTCTGGACCTCGACAAATTTAATCTTAATTGATATTTTCTTAATTAAAGTAATTATTTATAGATGAAAATCTCAATAAAAAAGTTTGTTTACATTTTTTTCAATTATGTTTTATTTTTAATTGGTTTTTTTAATTTTCAAACCCACTAATAGGTTATAGCAAATATTAATATATTATATTAAAATTAAGAATTTTTTGTTTGTGATTGGATGGGAAAGAGAGAACCAATCGACTTGATTGGGGAATAATGGAATTGAAATAATTATCGGAAAAAGAGGTTTTTTTATCTAATTAGATTTTTCCTCCTATTAAAAACAAGGACTAAAGATGAATAAGGACACTCGATGGTGGAGAAGTAATCTCCGGAATCGAAGCAAAAATACAATGTATACATTAATTAATGTAAAATAATTGGTTTAATAAAATTTATAAAAAAAAAAAAAAAAAATTTGTTTGTTTTTAATTAGCAGGTGTCTAAATCATAACAAAACAGGTCTGTTTACAAATAAGAGAAGTGGTTCAAGTGGCTTTTTTTTATATAACTTGGAAACAAATCTTATTTAATTTTACGTTTTTATTTCCGACCCTATACGATTATATTTTTTATTATTTTTTCCTATTTATTTTTTATAATGTTTATCAAAATGAACGAATGTGGGCAAATTGGTGTACGAGTAAACAAATATACACATAATATTTATATATCTGGACCATTAGAAAGCTAGAAATGCAAAAAATGGGTGCGGGGTGGGGTGGATGTGGGAGGTGCAGGAGGTGGGGTGCAGTTGTGGGGGATCCGTGGGTGGAAGGTGCGGTTGGGGTGAGGTAGGGTTGCATTGGTGGGGGGCAGGTGTGTGGTTTCGGGGGGGGGGGGGGGTTACCGTGCATCGCTCGGTGGCTCCAGTTACTTTTCCTTAAAAATGATAATTTTGTTATGTATTTACAAATACAGATTATTAAACTTGCTTAAAACAAATAAAAAGTGTAATATTTTTTTTACCGACTTCAAAAAAGTAGGAGGTTCTCTATTAGACAGATATTTTTTTTTGTATCTATGTTACTTCATATCTTCGCCAATTGTGAACCGATTTTGAAGATTTTTTTTGCATTGGGTTCAGTCTAGCTTCCGATTGGTCCCGTTTTTTTCATTGGTATTAGACCTTTTTTGTTAGGTTTGTTCAGGCCTAACATCTTTGTTTATGAACCGATTTCGATGATTCTTTTTTTATTGGAAAGGGGTATCTTAGGGATGATCCATATTAATTTGGTCAAGTTCTGATGATATGATCAACGACGAAATAACGTAAATCTCCAATTCTTATGAGCAAATAATCGAAATTATGATAAATAAAATCTTTTATAAAAAAATCTTATAACATTCATTTAAAACCTGCAAACGTTTCGAGAGAATTTCTATATTTATGAATTGAATTTTATTATCATTTTCTGATTCATTCGCCCTGACGCTTTCTCTTACGAGATGCATGCAAGGTATTATATTAAGTCACTATTAATAACATCACTAAAAAGAGAAAAATAAAAATAATTTTTATAAAAAAAATAAAACCGACTTCAAAAAACTTAAATGCAACAAATAAAAATAATAATAACTTAAAAATAAAATAAAATCCACTAAAAGGTATAAAATAATTATTATCTTATTTAGTTACAACTAAACGACGAAATATTAACATGAAATTACTTTTTGAAGTCGGTGCCAAACATATACACTTTTATGAATCGCACTCGACGGATCTTACTTAGTACGTTTGGCGGGTACGCTCGCTTATAGGTATAGTTTGTTTGGCACCGACTTCAAAAACTAATTTCATGTTAATATTTCGTCTTTTTTTTTGTTTTTTTTTTTTTTATAAATATTATTAAACCAATTATTTTACATTAATAAAGTATACATTGTATTTTGCTTCGATTTCGGAGATAACTTCTCCACCATCGAGTGTCCTTATTTATCTTTAGTCCTTGTTTTTAATAAGAGGAAAAATCTAATTAGATAAAAAAACCTCTTTTCCGATAATTATTTCAATTCCATTATTCCCCAATCAAATCGATTGGATCTCTCCTTTCTCTCTTTCTTCCCATTTCGTCGTTTAGTTGTAACTAAATAAGATAATAATTATTTTATACCTTTTTATTTGTGGCATTTAGGTTTTTGAAGTCGCTTTTTTATTTTTTTTTAATAAAATTATTTTTATACTGTTTCCAATTTAATATTACATTTATAAACTATAGAATTATAATATAGAGTAGTATTTGTCAATTTTAGTGTGTCGCGAAATTTTAGACTTCCCACAAATGTGTCACAGCTACAAATATTATAATCAGTAGAGATTGTGGTGTTGGTGCAAGGTGAAACATCTTTAATAAAGATAAGAGTAAATAAATATTTTATTTAATAAGATTGGAGTAATTTTTGGAGACGGACTGATAAGTGAATTAAGTGGATATTGATGAGGCAGTCCAAAAAAAGAAGAAGATAATTTGCACTATCTTTTTATTCATAAAACCGACGTTTCGGAGGCTATTCCCTCCTTCTTCAGGGTTTTGAAAAGTCAGTGAAGTCAAAACCCTGAAGAAGGAGGAATAACGTCAGTTTTATGAATAAAAGATAGTGTAAATCTTCTTCTTTTTTGGACTGCCTCATCAATCCTTAATTTTATTTAATATGGATTTACTATGAGTTAAGGATACTGGGTCACTTATTTCACATTAAAATTAAAAAATTAAAGATTTAAAAAATAAGTGACCCAGTATCCTTAACTCATAGTAAATCCATATTAAATAAAATATTTATTTACTCTTATTTTTACAAATATTATAGTTTGAGAAACACTGATCTAGGAGATGATATCTCAATATTTCTTAGGCAATACATACGAGAAATTAAAGCAGCTACACATCGTGAACTACAATAAGTTGAAAAAGCAAAATTCATTAGAATTGGTTAATGCTATTAAAACATTTAAAGGCAAATTAATTCTTTGTAAATCGCAACGGAATAAAAAAAAATTCCTTGACTCATATTGCGAGCCGTGTCGAAAATAAATCTAAAAAACAGTTTGATTCTAGAATTATATACGTATGTCAATTACCTAATAAAGTTAATTGATAAATTTAATTTAAAAAAAAAATTTCATCAATTTAATCGGTAGAGTCATTTTCTTTTTCTTTGACAACTTTTGGCTTTTTCTTATCTATATCAACGACCTTCTAAACTTGCCCTCCAATCCGGTACATTGTTACGCAGATGACAGCACCCTACATAACGCCCCTGCATCGCATAAAAACCGTGCAGACATTGCCTCTTCAATTAATTTAGACTTATGCAAACTTAAAAACTGGGGATCCCAAAACTTGGTTAACTTCAATGCAGGGAAAACTCAGTGTTGCCTTATTTCTAGGCGCGTCGACAGAAACCTCCCAAACATATCATTCGACTCAAACTCACTAGAATTCAGGGATAAAATTTCAATGCTAGGCGTAACTCTAGGGTCTGACCTTTCATGGAATGACCATATCTCAACCACTGCTAAAGCTGCAGCGCGCAAGCTTGGTCTCCTATTTAGGTCTAGACGCTGTTATACTCCCAGTCAACTTCTTATGCTGTATAAGGCTCAAATTCGTCCCTGTCTCGAATATGGCTCTCATCTGTGGAGGGGTGCATCCAAGCATTCTCTTGCTACACTGGATGCAATTCAGAAGCGAGCAATTAAACTAATAGGAGACCCGGCTCTAACCAACTCACTCGACTCCCTGGCTCACCGAAGAACCGTTTCTGCCCTTTCCCTGTACTACAGATACTATCACGGTGTCTGTTCAGTCGAGCTGAAATCACTTATCCCCCTAATGCCCTCTTTACGAGAAACACGCGGTTTCTAACGCTCAGCACCCCTTCGCTGTCAAATTGGATAAAAGTCGAACAAGCGCTTTCGCCAACTCTTTTATTCCTATGACCTCCAGAGACTGGAACTCGCTCCCTGCCACCATCTTTCCCGCGACTTATAACCTTAAGCTATTTAAGACCCGTATCCACAGATACCTTCGACCTCCGCCCAACCCATAAAATTCTTTCTTCTTCTTTTCACGATGGAGGGGCCAACCGAGGCCTTTAGGGGTTGCACCTTTTTGGTGTAACTCCTTCTCTCATCATTATCATTAAAAAAAAAAAAAAAAAAAAATTAATTTCATAACCATTAAATATTTTAAATTTTTACCAATTGAAGAATTTAATAAAGATTTAATTAAATTAATTAATTTAATTTAATAAGATTTAAGATATGAGGTAACATAGACACAAAAAAAAAATTAGTCGAATAGAGAACCTCCTCCTTTTTTGAAGTCGGTTAAAAAAGCAAAATATGTAAAAAACAAAATAAAGTAAAAAAATTCTCAGGATTGACTAAACCGATTGATCTAAATTTTTAATATGTTTTAGGGACTGATAATAGCTTCTAGAATTTTTTTAATAATATTAATATATCGCTTTTAACTGAATCAAAAAATTACCAAGCATCACTCAATGTTCCTGGTACATTCGTTTTCTAATTAAATTATACTTGTATAAATACAAAGATACACGCGTATAATATTTAATAAGACAGGATTAATAAAATATTTTTGATGAGAACAGAGTGTAGCGAATCAAAACCTCATGCTTTAATAGCACTAATTTGCATTGAGGAAGAATATTACTTTCACCTGAGGTTAAGCTTCTTTTGATATAAATGACGAGAAAACTGAACTTATTATTTCCTTTTCTTATAAGCATTGATCTATTCTTTTCTTTATCTGAGAGATCAAGACAAGCTTAAATCATTTATCATAGGATTGTTCAAAATTTAAAAACGACATTGATTGATCATATCTTTCATATGATGAGTCAATTAATTATCATTAATTCTTTTATATAAAAATATCCCCTTTATTATCTACTAAAAATATAGAAGAAAAGACGAGAGAGTTTAATATTTTGTTCATTTAACTTAATAATAATTAAACATGAAGAATACCATAATTTACAAAGAGTCTAATCAGATTTGTTACTTTCACATTTATATTCTACGAGCTGCTCCAGGCGTGCCATCAGCACGCCCTCTACAGCTCGGCCCTGACGGGCAGCGTCTCGGCATGTGATTATTAGGTCTGTAATATATATTTGTACTATTTTTCCCCCTCTTTCGCCCCCACGCACTCATTTTGGCTATTGATTTTTACAGCATACATTTTATATAGTCTTAAAAACTAACATTACAAAATTTGATCTATATCGGAGAGAGTATTAATTTTTTGCCCCCACTCACATTTTGGGAGGTTGAAATTATTTTTTAGATATTTGCAAATAAATAACTCTCAGTTTTCTAGAGAGTAAATGTACAAAAAAGCTAAAAATTTCTATATTTTGACCCCCTCCCTTTCGGCCCCATACAGTGAATTTTGATAGTTGATTTTTACAGGAATAATTTATTAAAGTAATAAAAAATAACTTTATAAAAGTTGATCAAGATCGGAGAGAGTTTTAATTTTTGCCCCTACTCACCTATTTGGATAGTTAAGGGGAGGGGGTCGGATTACAAAAAATCTTAAAATAGTTTTTTAGATATTTGCAAATAAATAATCCACAGTTTTCTAAAGAGTAAATGTACTAAAAAGCTAAAAATTTCTATAATTTGCCCCCCTTTGCCCCCACACAGTCAATTTTGATAGTTGATTTTTACAGGAATAGTTTCTTAAAGTAATAAAGAATAACTCTACAAAATTTGATCGAGATAGGAGGGAGTTTTAATTTTTGCCCCTCACTCACATTTTGGATAGTTGGGAGTCGAATTTCCAAAAATCCTGAAATTGCTTTTTAGATATTTGTATTTAGAATTTTATTAAATAAAAATCAAGTAGATATCTTATCGTTCTTAATTGAAAATGCATAATTAGTGTAAACACATTGCAAAAGATATTTTGTCCTTTTGACCCCTTTAGGGGTCGAATTTCAAAAAATTCTGAAATTAGTTTTTAGATATTTTAATTTAGTATTTTTATAAGTAAAAAGCAAGTAGATATTTTATCGTTCTTAAGAGATATCGCATAATCAGTGAAAACACACTTTGCCCCTTTGACCCCCTTAGGGGTCGAATTTCAAAAAATCCTTTCTTAGTGAGCCCCTATGTCATAGATGTAATATCTTCTCCAAATTTCATGTTTCTATGTCCAGTGGTTCTGGCTGTTTTGATGATGAGTGAGTGAGTGAGTGAGTGAGTGAGTGAGTGAGTGATGAGGAGTGTATTGGGCAAAGAATTTTATATATATATATATATATATATATATATATTTCAGAGGTGGCCATAACGTGGCTCGCGAGCCGCATGCGGCTCTTCAGTCAATTGTGAAATTCTCCAATATATTAATTTTAAAGTACCTCAATATTACACTGGCATTGTCGAAACCTTTTTTATCCCCATTTGTAATACTAATTATTCAAAAAATACACGACTCAATTGAGTGATGCTAAAGGCAAACTCCTCACAATTAGACTTATTTTCATGTAGTGTGAGGGATATCAAAAGATATTGCTCACACTACGATTAAATGTCCTAATAGATTGTATTATATTATTACATACTTTATATTAGCTTCAATTTAGATAAAGACATTTGATTTTCATATTATTTCTGGAAAATCAAATCCTTTATCTTTTTAACCTTTAATCCATTTTCCTGTCAATTCCTCAGTGTTTTTTCCTTCTCGAATCGAATCGCGAGTACATATTTTACTTGTGCGCGGGTGCTCGATGTGTTACTGTGGAATCGACATCCCAGGTCTAGCCACGAGACGTTGGCTGTTAAGTAGATATATCTATTTATGTAATCTAATATTACTTAAATTCACCATATTATTTTATTAATATTTTTCTTTTTTTCAGGTAGGTGGTCGTCCTACTAATACCTACATTTAGATTAAGTATTTGATTTTCTTTATTTTCTGGAAAATCAAATCCTTTATCTTTTTAACCTTTTATCCATTTTCCCGTCAATTCCTTAGTGTTTCCTTATCGAATCGAATCGCGAGTATATTTTTATTTGTGCGCGAGTGTCAGAGTGTTCCTTGTGGAGTCAGCATCCCAGGTCTAAACACGAGACGTTGGCTGTTAAGGTAATATATCTATTTAATAATCTAACATTACTTTAAATTCACTAAATTATTTTACTAATATTATTTTTCTCTTTTTCAGGTAGGTGCTCGTCCTACTAAAACTAACATTTAGATTAAGTATTTGATTTTCTTATTTTCCGGAAAATCAAATCCTTTATCTTTTTAACCTTTTATCCATTTTTCCCGTCAATTCCTTAGTGTTTCCTTCTCGAATCGAATCGCGAGTATATATTTTATTGTGCGCGGGTGTCAATGTGTTGCTGTGGAATCAGCATCCCAGGTCTAAACACGAGACGTTGGCTGTTAAGGTAATATATCTATTTAATAATCTAACATTAACTTTAAATTCACTAAATTATTTTACTAATATTTTTTCTCTTTTTTTCAGGTAGGTGCTCGTCCTACTAAAACTAACATTTAGATTAAGTATTTGATTTTCTTATTTTCCGGGAAAATCAAATCCTTTATCTTTTTAACCTTTGATCCATTTTCCTGTCAATTCTTAGTGTTTCCTTCTCGAATCGAATCGCGAGTCTATATTTTGTATTGCGCGAGGTCAATGTGTTGCTGTGGAATCGTCATCCCAGGTCTAAAACACGAGACGTTGGCTGTTAAGGTAATATATCTATTTAATAATCTAATATTACTTTAAAT